>CM064896.1:15893681-16451181 GCA_030347415.2 Decapterus maruadsi
CTCTCAGACACCACATCAATTTTAAAGCACAGTTTGCAGTCAGTGAAAAACAAAGTAATACTGCCATCAACTGAGCTATGAATCATTCACCACGGAGAAATGAACTTATCCATCCAAGCTGCAGAACAGTGTTTGTTTCTAACGCTGTATCATTAATCAAAGATGTGTCTGTTGTGAGGAAATTATTAAAATAAGACTCTTGTTTTAAAATGAAGCCTATCCTTTTACACTGTTGAGTCTGCAGCATCAGTGTGTGATGTTCAAAGCTTCCTGGGGGTTATTTTATGATGAAAGGCCGTAATATAGGTTTTTATTTCATCCTTAAAACAAACCACCAAACAGCATAATGGAGCCAGAAATGAAAGGTACATTCCCATCAGTGGCAGAGTGAGTGGAGTTACAGTGGATTTTTCCTTTAATACCATGAAATGAGTTGTAAAAGCCAAATAACAGGGTTGAGTCTGGGCAGCGTCTTCTAATCATCCAGGAAGGATAACCATGTTTTCAGAAACGAAAGAAGCCTCATTCTCTCTGTGCATGGAAGCTGGTTAAACCAACGGCACACTATCAGCTTTGCCAGCTATTAAGATAAACCTGAAGGCTAAAGTAGAAACCAGCTAATATCAGTCAACTAAACTCAAGGGTCTGGCTGCAGTGTGGGCTTGCACTGGGGAGGTAGCACTATGTAATTTTATAGGCTGTTTCCTAAGTATGTCACATGCCAAAGTCCAGTCAACATAATGATTCAATAGGAGCTTGTTTACCATCTGGTTAGGATCTATCTTCTGTTTCATCTGGCCTGGAAACATCTTGGGATCCCACAAAAAATGATTCTGCTGACCATGAGTGAGCTTGGTGCTGCTGACTAGGTATTGCACTGCAGAACATTGTTTGTTCTGTTAACTATTAATTAATTTGCTGTATGGTTCTGTGGGCTATCTATGGACCCTGGATTGTTTTGCTGTGGATTGTTCTGCTTGGTAGAACAAAGCATCTGATGTTATTTGTCCAAAATCTTGAACTGTGAAGCTTTCTGATCAGTTCAGAGCTGAAAATGACATAGGCTGCAGATACAGGATGTGGCTCCACTCTGATCTGACAGTCAGAAGGAGGAGACAAAAGGAGAAAAAATATGAAAAGGGATGTTGGGGGTATAGCCTACTGTTGGAGGAGATGGAGAGATGCAGATATTTGATTATTTTGATTTGATTTATTTGATTTTCTGGAGTGACATGAAACCATCAGGTTGTCTCACCTGAAGGGAAGACCAGCTTTTATTTGAATAATTAATTATAATATCTCAAAGCTAAACCCTGTGTGAGTGTTTTTCCACTTAAAATTTCCAGTCTCAGCTAAGAGTCTTGATGTCTGTGATTTTCATTTTTGTTTGTGTATGAATTTCCAGAGAATCTGTGTGTGTCGTGAGGGCTGGAGTGTGTGTTTATATGTATGCATGTGTGTGCATGTTTGTTGCCTGCAGCCTAGCTGGGGGGATTTCATCTCTACTCTTCAGTTATGCAGTGGGCCAGGAAACCAGTGTGTGCGTGTGTGAGTGTGTGTGTGTGTGCATTTCATGGATCAGAGTTTATCCTTTTGCTTCAGCTGTTACTTCAAGCAATAATTCATATTTCTGTGTGTGTGTGTGTGTGTGTGTGTGTGTGTGTGTGTGTGTGTGTGTGTGTGTGTGTGTGTGTGTGTGTGTGAGAAAGAGAGAGAGGGAGAGGAAATGAAGGCTTAAAAGAATTTCAAAGTGACATGGAGAGTTGGTGCATGTCCATGTGTGAAAGTTCATTGTGAGCATGAATATGTGCATTATTTCACACATGATGAAGTGAGGTGATCTAAATTCATTGGATCTGAGTCATGAAATATTTGTTAATATTTGCAGTTGTGCTGAAAGCTAATTGAAAGTGTGTTTCCATCTTTGTTAGGCTATGCATATCTGGTTTAATCACTCGGGTGAAATGCTCAGATGAGACATCACATCAGTTGACGAGTTTCACAAAATGATCTGAATGAGGAACAGTGAAGACAATAATATATGATAAATATAATTAAAATATAGAAAGTACCTAAAGAACGGCTTCAGCAAAAGACAGCAGGTTCGTTAACACTTAGGCTACGTTGTAGCTATTCATCCCTGGCTGATCGAGCTGCAACTGTGTCATCATTTCCAATCATCTCTAAAATCCAAGACTGGTCCAGCAGAGTGTCTGAAAGTCTCTGTTTGAGGGTCTGAAGACATTTGGAGGAGAGGAGTGAATATACAAGAAGAAATGATAGTTGTGTTGGGGCAGCCTTAGTTGGTTATGACCGATTGATGCACCAAGGAGAAACATGTAAATACAAAAGAGAATATGACCAAGCACAGATCCTGCTGGCACAGCAGAACTGACATCAGCATCTGATGGACAACTGTTAAACAAGATGAGATCCGTCATTTAACTGTGATCCAGCATTGTCAGCGAGACCAGTGTAACTTTATAGATGCTCTAAAGTTACAGGTACTGGACCTGAGCCAGGGTCTGAAGTAATAAATCATTTACAACTTTTGTCAGAGCAGTTTCTGTTCTGTTGAACTTCCTGAAGCCGGATTGATGAGGTTCAAACAGATTATTGGATGAAAGGTGAGTTACTGAGCCGTTCAAAGCGGAGCGTTTTTACATAACTTTGAATCCTCTGAGAGGATCTTTATTATGAAACTGTAAGATCAAGGTGTCCTCCTCTGTGAGGCTGTTTGATGCTTACAATGAGGTTAAGGCTGAGGTATTGGAGCAATGCACATTTCATGGCAAAACCATGTGGAGCCCCATGTTGCAGCTGAACATGTCATCCTTAAGCCTCCTCCGCAGCATCTTGACAATAATTGTAAAATCTGCATTTGTTCCCATCCAGTCATTAAAGGTTCAGTGAGGAACAGCACTAATGTTTGTGGCATACCAATTCAAGGGTCTATTCTTTCAAGGGGTGTGGTCTAGTAGCTAAGGGCCACACTTTTGTAGGCTGAACTGAAATGAGACTGATGAGTCTGATATACAGAGGATTTTCTCTTTGCATTGTACCTAAATGGAGGTTTAAGGACAAAAATGTGATACAAACAAAATAGAACAAACTAAAACAAACTAAAGCCAATGATGGGAGGCAGGCGAGCCCAGCAGAATGGATAACCCTCTTCCATTATTTTGTGGCTTGATGCTGTCCACATGCTGTCAATAGGCTATAGGAAACACTGATAGGGTTGTAAATACAAGCCATACAAACGCAGTGCACAGCACACATTTATTTTTTTGTCACTCCAATAGTCTGCAGTCCACTGAGGGCAGCAATGGCATTGACATATGACCTTTGAGTGGGCAGGGAAGCTCTGGTGATTGAACAGGTGAGCAGGTGGATATGGAGAAATGGCAGGAGTGGAGAGGTGAAGGGATAAAGACGGTCATGGAGGTGAGGGCTGTAGATGATTACCTGTGGAGCAGGCCACGATGCTGCTATCACATGCTCACTCTGTCACAATTGTGATGATATCTCCAACAGCACCTGAATGCAGCATTTGTATGACCTGTGTGATTCCAGCACAATCCCATATGGTGTTTAATTGCTGATCCAGCACAGGGAGTGCTTGAGTTTCAGTTTCAGTCTAATTAACACCAGGAAATAAACCTTGTCTGGGTGCAGAGCTGCGCAGGAAGAGGCTGCTTCTTTGAATCCTGACCCTGCAGAGCTTATCCACATGTTAATCCTACACACATACACACACACATACACATGCACACACACGCACACACTCAGAGTCAGGATAAGTGGGTACTACTGCTACAGAACCTGCCATTGACTTTATTGATCTTTGACAGCGAGGGTGTTAGAAGGTTAGTGCTTTGCTCAGGGGAACTTCAGCAGCACATGGACACCTGACGGGTGTTATTCAACTTGTGTCATCCAATTTTGAAATTATGTTTGCATACAAATAATCACAGGTTTTGTAGAATAATCAGTGGCCAAGAATATTCAGTGATGTTTTGTTAAATGAAAAGTTGAGTTGACATGGGTTTGGCATATTTCAGCAGAAACCAGGCTTCACATCCACAACCTAACATCTTACTAACACATTCAGGATCAACACATTCATATCTTGTCAAAAAAGAAATGAATATAGAAACTATATTGATTTTAATATTTGTTTTGTTTTTCACATATTTCCTCCAGAATATATTTGTTGTTTAACTGCGTAAAAATAAACTTTACAGGTGACAGGTTAGGGCATCCGGTTAGCCAACTAACTGTTTCCATGGCATGTCTTTATTTTTTTGGATTTTATTATATCCTCAACAAACACCCACATCAAATATGGCTCCCCTCAGCCAGTGTTCACAGAAATTGATAAAACAGAAGGTCCTTCTTAGCAACACTGCACGCAGAGATGCAACAGTGATGATCTATTTAAAGATAAGGAAAAAAACAATTCAGTCAGATTATTCACCTCAGCCTCTGCATCAGTCATATCTGCTTCTTCAGTTCAGCCGGTATGGGATTAACTCCATATCTCGCTCATTTTAAAGAAATAATTAGTTACTACATAAATCCTTTATCCCTGTTCATAGGTCTATCTGACCTATGACCTATGAACCAAGCAGTAACTATGCGTTTCAGAGCTTATGGATGACCTAGTTGTATTGCTCTGGCTAAAATGTATACTTGTGAGTTTTACAGTTGCAGCCTCAGTAGCACACCATTTTCACTGAATGAGCCTGTCTCGTGTGATGGTTTGTTGGCTACAGACAAAACCTGTTGATTCTCCTTCTTCCTCTTAAATGCAAACAGTGATATGAATTTATCTTAGCTGCTTTTTTTTATCAACCCGCTGGACAAACTTCTGAGATATCAAAGAGGTGTAGGATGAATGCCTCAGTGCTTAGAGAAGATGGTATACTGTAGGTATCAAATGTATTTTCTGTCAGCTTTTAAGCTCAGTCCACCTTTATGTTGTGTTCAAAGACTGTACAAGTTTGTGTTAACACTTGCTCCTCTCTGCTCTTGCAGGTCTGCAGGTGAGACTTTGTTGTGTTGCCTTATGACACAGTGATCCGTGACTTCTTTTACTGAGTACTGATGTTTCAAAGTTTATTGTCATATCACATATCAATATCACTTCACCGACTCTTTTTCTCCAGCTGGCAGTTGTCCTCCAATGTGAATCATCCTCTGTGTAACACAGATTCTCCTCCCTCTTTTATCCTCTTTAGACCCATCTCTCTGCGTCTCTTCCTCCTCGTCCACTCACTCGTCTGTCACCCACACTCAGCCCGTGTGTCCGGCATGTCGCTGAAGGCCCAGACCAGTAATGTGACCAACAAGACAGACCCAAAGTCCATCAACTCCAGGGTGTTTATTGGCAACCTGAACACAGCAGTGGTGAAGAAGTCTGACGTAGAGAGCATCTTCTCCAAGTACGGCCGCGTGCTGGGCTGCTCCGTGCACAAGGGCTACGCCTTTGTCCAGTATGCCAGTGAGAGGCACGCGAGGGGGGCAGTGATTGGGGAGAACGGCAGGGTACTGGCTGGACAGACACTCGGTGAGTCACTGTCAGGTGCATGAGACCTGTCCTCTTCCTCTCTCTCTGTGTCTGTCTCTCCCTCCATCTGTCTCCTTGTCTTTCCTCTGGTGGAGCAGTAACAAGCTAGGAGTGTAACTGGTGTGCGTGTGTGTGTTTATGTGTGTTGCCATAAGGATAATAAATTTGACTTATTTTTGCTGAATAACTTCAACCACTCAGGTCTATCCTCTCTATTGTTAGGTCTCAGTTAATTTCAGCCCGCCATATTTTGTCTTTGTTTTTTTGCTGGGAGCCAATAAAACATGAGATTGATTCTTCTGCAGAAAACAAAACAATCAGAAGATGAAGAGTATAATAATGAAGATCATTTTAGAATATCTGTAAAAGCCAATCTTACAAGCCAACCACCTCATATGAAAAGGATGATAAAAGGTTTAATGTTGAAATGGAACAAAGAAAAAGAAAGCTTGCAGTTGAGTCTATACAGGACATGTCCCAGATGTTCTCAAGACGCTGTGATTTATGTCATGTCACATGAAACCAAAATGGGTTGTAGTGAATTTGAGAAGTTTATCAATGAGCCGTAGACCGACAGACAGCAGTACAGTACAGACCTCCAGTGTGTCACCTGGTAAAGCACATGTCATGTAGGCTTAATCCTCTCTAATCTCTACCAACTGTAAATCAGCATTACATGTATTCAGTTTTTTTGTAATGTTGGTTGTAATCACATATTGGCATCTCAAATTCACTCAACCAACTGTCAATAAAACTAACCAACGACACTTTCAACTTCAACACCTGTGTTGGTTGTTTTTCCGAACAACAGTATATAATTCTGATGGCTTGGTTAGTTTCAGGCACATAAACTGTGCTTTTTCTTACTATCCACAAATCACCTAAGTTTGTCCTCAGTTACTGTAATTAACCTAAGATTTATCCACACTTATCCTAGATATGAAGAATATTCTGACATGAGCAGTCACTCCTCTGTAGCTAAAATACAGATACATACTTACTGGTTATTGGTTTTAATAGATGAATGTGATTATGTAATAGTACAGTATCTATTATCATTTCATGTTGAGGCTCGTATGTGCAGTTAATGATAACTGCTACAGGGGTTTAATACAGTTCTTATCAAAGTTATTGTTTGTTTGTTCAAGGTGTGACTCAACGGTCAGGGAATATAATGATACAATCAACAGAGGACATTTCTGTGTGCGTACGTGTGTGTGTGTGTGCCTGCGTGCGTGCGTGTCTGTGGGCAGTGATCCAGAACTTTGACCACTGCCAGGTGTAAAATGGCAGGAGTCTAGAGGTTTTCCAGGGTACATACACACGCGCACGCACACACACACACACACACTGTCCACCTGCTGCTCCATATGCCTCAATGACTTTGTCTCCTGCAGAGTGTTGTTATTCAAAGGAGAAGTCCTTAACAGAGTATGCACACACACACATACACACATACACTCACTTACACTCTCCTTCACGGTGACATTAACAGGCTTGAATCTTTCCGCTGCTCTAAAGACTTCCTTCCTCCCCCTTCTTTTCAACCTCGATCACTTGTCACAGACAGGACGTTTATGTCTGAGTCTCTGGAGACCAAGTCCTCTGATCATCTTTGTCCTCACAGAGGACAGAGTCTTTATACTGTACAGGAAAGTCCTTACAGAAGGGGGCAGAGTCAGCTGTGCATACACAGTCTGGACGCTGTATGGAGGTTAACCTCAGCATGTTATTATACAGTAAAGACATAGCCCACTGACAACAGACCAGTTAATCCAGTCATATTTTGGTGTATTATTATGGGATTCTGGTCCCTGGCTGCAGGTGTTTCTCACTCACACCGTTTAGCTGAACTGAAAACTGTAGATTTCACTCTCATGTCTCTGGTCGCCCAAAGTCTTGTCCTGTGATCCAACCCCTGAAGACATGGACTGTTGAATAGTCCTCAAGGAAGGTTGAGACTGATTGAAATTAACTCAAGAGCTTGAGCAGAGGGCCGATAAGAGCTGGTCCACTTCTCTAGGAGGTGAGAGTGGGAGCTTCAGTGTTTCCTACATTATCTCCAGGACACTGAACCCTCAACACCCTGTATTGTACTGGGTGTGTTATTTAGATTATTGCAAGATAACTCTTAATTGGCACAATGTGGGGCGTGGTGGGATGTGGCAGAGAACAGAACAAGAGAAAGGTTTATAAAGGATATCCTGCCAGAGTTGTTTGATAGGTGTGCAGTCCCTATGCATGAATATATAGGTGTTGTTTTCTGTGTAATATCTGAGTCTCTGAAACCCATTTAAAAGATTGGTTCCCCCTGTTTAGTGAATTATGTGGATGGTATTGTTTTGTTTGAGGTGTAAAAGCCATCATTGGGGTGCAGTCCTATTCTCATTTCTGAGGGAACAGATACAATCATTGCCTACAGTATGTACAGTAAACTGGGTAATGGATGGTAAAATGTGAGATATGGATTTATCGGCATAATGTTTTCTCTATGAATGTGGTGTCAGATTGGTCGCAGTTGATTGGCAGTGAAGTGAGAGACAGAGAAGGTTTGGTGCTTCTACAACTCCAGGGTGTAAAAACCCAAGAGATCCATGTTTGTCAAATTGTTACTTTAAAAAAGCTCAGTGTGAGTGCAGTGTTATTATCTCTGCACTGTTTTCTGCTACTTATGAACTGTTCTTCACATTTTCCAAACAGCAGAGCAGCTATTAACCACCTCCTCACACCCCTAAAGAAAACAAATTAATCTTAACTGTCAATGAATCAGATGTTTCATGTTTTGTCTTTTAATGTTTTAACCAAGAAGGCTATTAGTACACCCATGACTGGATTACAGCAACATGAACTGAATGGATGTGTCCAACCTTTAATTATCCACCAGCACCAGCCTGGAGCTAAAACAGCACATTTTACTTATGACCTGCCTCTGTGAATAATAACAACTCAGACTGTCTTACTGACTGACTGTCCTCATTGCTGTGGTTCAATTGGTCAGAGGAGAGATGATGCTGTATTATGGCTCGACAGCTCCCTCTAGTGGGCCCCATTAGGTAACACAGCAGCACAGTAAAGTAAAGAGGGATGCGTCCCCTCCAAGATCTTTTGGTTTCTGTATCTTCTGTTTCTACCTGAATTATACATTCAGAGTTTTTTATCTACAGTTAATGAATTTTGTGGTGAAAATCCAATTTAAATTTAAATTCTCCTCTTTTTTTCTTTTCTGCTCTGCTGTTTCCTCAGACATCAACATGGCCGGGGAGCCGAAGCCAAGCAGAGCTAAAGGCCTGAAGAGATCAGCGACTTCTCTCTACAGGTACATCAGCCTAAAGAGGATCAATGAGACAGATTGATCAGTGTGTCCAGAGGTGCACAGTGATGAAGTACATTCACTTTAGTACTTTACTGAAGTACATTTTACTTTACTATTGCAAAGTCATCATAACTTCAATCTTTGACCAACTGCCTATTATTTAGCTATGGATTCAAACCCACTATCTCAGACTAAATTAATCAGAAATGGTCATCATTGTCTCTCTGCCCCCTCCCTACACACCAACAACACGAGAGTCATCTCGGACAACAAATTCTCCTTTGAAAAGTTATTGAAGTCACTACCACCTTAAAACCATAGCCCATCCCTCTCCTTTTCCCTTCTGTGGTATTTTTTTTCCCATGGCTTCATCAGCAGCAGCAGCATCCTCTACTGCTGTCAGGCTTCAAGCTCTCAGCACCCTTTCCCCACAACAGACCCAAGTCCCTCTCCTCACTTACAAATGTTGAGTATTAAAAGTATGAACATTTTTGAGTACAAGTCCGTTCCCACCCTCATGTCTGCGTCATGAGCTCTCGGTAGTGACCAAAACAAAAATTAGACCGTGGATGCAAATAGGGTGGCTGGGCTCAGCCTTAGAGCAAGGGTGAGGAGCATGGACATGGTTAAATAGCACAGAGCAGAGTTGCTCCTTCATGTGACAAGCAGACAGCAGAAGTAATTTGGGTATCTGATAAGGAAGTCAGGTTTTTAGTGCATGATGCCACGGTGAAGACCCAGAGAGAAGAATGTTTGGAAGACCCTGATTAACCTATTGCCACCACAACTGAACCCCAGATAAGCAGAAGATGATGGATGGATGCATGGATGGACAGATGGCTGAACGAATAGATGAAGTACAAGACCCAGACAGAACTATTCTGCAAACCCAAAATTTAAATCCTGGCACCATGTCTGGTCTTTCTCTGAAGCAGTGCTTTTAGTCAGAGGATTTTTTTTAAATTGTTGTTTCCTATAATTGATGTTCATCAAACAAGACCTCACTGTCAGTAACCTTTCTACTGCGTTTTCATTCTTGAACAGCTCAGTTTGAACAGGTCTAATGATGCTTTAGAAATGTAGGATTTGTGTTGTTTTGTGTGTCTGCTGCATTAACTACAACCAAACTTCATTGATGCCTAAAAAAGACAGGAAAAAGAGAAGAACAAAGGTTCCTTTGTGGATTATTCTCTTTGGCCATATCTGTAGCCTCTGTATCATATGCTACAAGTTTTTTCAGTCAGTCATTAGCCTTGTGTCTGAGTCACAGTACTTAAGTATTTTTAGTTCAAGTAAAAATGTGACTGACCAGTTTTCACTTGTTATGGAGTCATATTTGGTCATACTCTCTCGGCAGATTATGGACCAGACAGAGACTTTCTCGTTCTTTAAGGTCTAATCAGTATTGGTTACTATCACAAAGGGAAACACATGAGCATGACATTCTCTCAAGTGCATGAACTGTTGGACCAGCAAAAAAAAGAAGACTACTTTTGTTTTTAGCTTTTCTTTTATCCGTGAAAACAATCCCAAAGAGGCTAGATGATACTTTTTCATTTTTACAGGTAAAATAAACTTGTTGCAATAACAACTACAGCAAGACAGACAAAAACCTTTCAGGAGTTCCATAGGCAGTGATATAGACTTTCATGTTGCTATAGGTTCACTGGATAGGATCCAAAGCCTCACTGTTATCTGCACTAGACAACAACGTCAAAAAGTATTCAAGTCACCATACGTCACCCTGGAGGACCCAGTCTCTCTGTCCAGGTCGTCTGGTGTCACTGTGACTATGGTGTTGTTGTGTCTGGGTGAAATGAAGTACGTTGTGGTTTCTTTGTCTTTGTGAGAGTTGACATTTTTTTGTTGTTCTGCACTAGATGCTCATGTTGTGAAACACTGGATCATGTGGTTTTACAGTTGTTATGTTCTATTGTGTTTTCTCCCCAGTGGCTACGAGTTTGACTATGATTACTACAGGGAAGACTTCTATGACAGGTAAGAGAAAAGAAGTTCAGGTCCATCCTGGTGACCTTTAACCTGAAGCTGGACAATAGCGGAGGCTTAATACTACTACTACTACTACTACTACTACTAATAATAATAATAATAATAATTCAAATAATATACATAGGATTTGTAAAGTGCTTTTCTAAGGCACTTGAAGAAGTGTTAGAACAGAGACTAGTACAAATAACACAAAACACAGATACAAATTGAAGTAGTGGGGGCAGCAGTGCGTGCGTGCGTGCGTGTCAATGCAGCCAGATAATTTCAACAGAGGAGCTATTTTAATGAATCCTTGGAAAGAGCAAACTGTCTCTAAAAATGACAAATGTCTGCACATAGCTTCAATAAGCAAATAGTGTAGCGTGATTAACATCATGTGCAATATAATTCTGCCTCACAGTAAAGAGTAAGATGACTTCAACAACTTGAAAGCTGATCGAAGGAAGTGGGAAAAAAGTGTGTGTTTAGTTTGGCAGTGTTGTTTTGATGTGTGGTCATAGTGGTTAGAGGAAAGGGAATTCATTTTTTCAGTAGGGATCCTTACAATTACTATGTGAAGAACAAAACTTTTGTTTTAAAGTGTTCCTTATTTCTAGAATGAGCCTCAATGTGTAACAGATAAATCACTTGCAATAGAATGGCTTTATGGTGGTATTTAAAATATGCAACAAAGTAAATTCTTTCAGTTTTCCCTCAAGTTATTTTTGGGGGGTATTTTTTGCCTTTATTGTGATTGGTGCAGAGCCAGATAAACAGAAAATCCAGGAGGAGAGCGAGAGACAGAGAGATGAGGGGGGTGGGTGGGGGGTTTCTAAGGCTTCATGATACATTTTCCACCAGATCATGATGTCCAGAGAAAATTGTCTGTTTGCCTTTAGTACTACTGCATATTATAGGAAACAAGCTGAACCCCTTGAATGGAATTGAAAGATTTTATTGTTACTGCATTGATTGGTGCATGTAAGTTCAACACTTACACACACTATATCACGCACATACACACTTAATGTGAATATAAAGGCAAATAAAAGAAAAAGGAGGGGTTCTGAGGAACACCTGGTCAACTTTGGTGCAGGAGGCAACTATTACTGCTTTGACTGGACCAAGTGAGAGCCATCACTCCGTCCCGATGTTCCCTCTACTTTGGTGAAACGTTTGGATCCAGTCATGTGTCAGCTGATGTTTATGGCACTTCAGGGCTTTGATATAGTACTGAACCTCCACCTGAGTGATGCAGAAAGACCCATAGGTTCAACTGGGAGGACGGTTTCTGTTCGTGAAAAGTGAGGTGAGCAGAGAGTAAAGATGGCCAGCTGAGAGGGATCAGTGATGATGTGTTAGATGATCCAGTTGTCAAACCAGGCTCTGTCTCCAATCTGAGGATCTGTGCGTTCACCCTGAACAAAACGAGGAATCCAGGGTCATACTGTGTCAGGCGGAGGTTTGGGAACATATGTGGTTAAGGAGTTTTCATGTTTCGTTTAAGACACTCACATCTGTGGGAGGAGAGCAGCTCTCCAGAAGCCTCCTCTGACTCAGAACCGCTTTGACCCTCAGATATTTAGGCCTCCACACCACAGACGTCCGGTGGCATTTTGCCATTAAAAGAAAGATTAAGTTATGGCGGCGGTTCATTGCAACAATGACAGAAACTCTACAGGGATCTGGGGTGCCAGTGGCTCAGGTGGTAGAGCGGGTCGTCCAATGATCAGAGGCGTCCTGGTTGATGCCATAGTGTCCTTGGGCAAGACACCTTACCCACCTTGCTCCTGATGGGTTGTGGTTAGTGCCTTGCATGGCAGTTTCTGCTATCAGTGTGTGAATGGGTGAATGCAATGTATGATGAAGCGCTTTGGGTATCGTTGCAGGTATAGTAAAAAGTGCTTTCAGGATGATTGTAAATAGGTTAAATGATTTACATTGAACCCTAATTAACCCTTAACCCTTAGGGAAAATAAGGTCTCAGGTTTTGCTTCCTTAGTTGAGGTGTATCCTTTTCCTCCTTCTTCCAGTGTTCCTCCAGCACAGTGCATTGTATTGATTAGGTTGTCTTCAAAATATTTCAGTGGAAGGTTTCCAGTTTTCTTCTCGGGTGGGCAAACAGTTGTGTAACCGCCACATGTAAGATAAAAGGAGCTTTCGTAGACATTAAGTGTTAAGAGACACACAGTGACATCTTTGTTGAATTACAGAGTTTCAAAGTACCTTAAAGGTGTACAGAAATGTGCTTTGATGCTTTGATGTTGATACGACTAGAAAACCTCTATTCAAGTCCTGTCTCCCTTTACAGTACGCGTTGGTGAACTTTTGACATCCTGTTGAGCATTAATTTACCTACAGTCCTTATGAAATTTGTCATGAATGTTCATTATTTCAAGAGGAAGAATCCTAAATCAGTGTGATTCCTGTTCAGACTTTCTGTAGACATACTTTCAGGCCAACAAAGCCTAAATGACAGAGCTCTATAAAAACAAGCTCTCCCTTTCCATTTGGCAGATCAGTGATTCGGTAAAAACAGTCTATGAATCAGTCAGGGCTCAGGCCATGTTCTGATCTCCTGGCTCACATAAAATCCATTAGGATCAGTACTATCAGTTTTCTACAAAATCAGAACCAGAATCCAGCTCTGCCTTTGTAACATGTTTACAGGAAATTTTCAGCACGACAGCAAACCATCACTTCAACACGACTTTTATTTCAGAAACAGACACCAGTGACCTGATCTCATACCATCACGTCTGGACTCACATGAGTCTCACACAGAGGACGTAAACTCATGGTTGAATGACAAGTACATTTCTCCAGTGCAAGTGTAATTCAGATTCTCATTTGAAGTTATCACACAATGAAAAAAGAATGAAATCAAAAGCCACCTTAAAACAGAAGTGAAGATGGCTGCAAACATCTCCCCTCTGCTATATCTGTACTCTTATTTTGAAGTAGAGGTTTAGTTTTTCTTCTTTGATCTGGTACAGATGCATACACTGTGTTCATCACAAGAGAATAAACAATCATTCCACTGCCAGTCATGTTTGAACAGTGTAACAATTTTTAGACATAAGATGATAAATGATATTTTTGAATTAAGATTCACTTAATTTGAATTATTTGAGATGCCTCTGTCTGTCAGACACACTCAAAACCAACATAACCACTTCATTGCAGCACCTGTCAGTGAGAGTCTGGGTGTGCAACTCCAGTTGTGGCCGTTTAGGTGAGGTCAAACAGCACTGACAATGGAAGAGAGGATGAAGAGACAAGTCTCTCTAACAAGCTTAGATAGAGATGTTCTCACCTTCATGCAGATAATGGGCCAATGACACATGAACCGATAAATAACATGTGTGTTGCATGTGCAACATTCACATGACTCAGAGCTGGAAACTTGTTGAGCATTAAAGTGGGAAACACAGCAGCTACTAACAGCTGAAAACAAAATCATAAATCATCAGAAGAGCTGTTTTATTTTCTATCAGTGAAGTTTCCAGAAAAAGGAATGCTTGCTTGCCAGAAAAATGATGTTTCTATAAAACTGATTTATTTTACCAAGTATGTTTTGTGGGAAACCTAATTACTTCCTCGATTATGTTCCATGGAAACCATTTTTTTTAATATGAGCCAATCTCTTTCCTGTTTGGCATCATTACAGCACGTTTACTCCAAAATGTGTTTGTTATTACAGATAATGAGGGTTTGAATGTAGAATCTCTGACCTCTCTATTCCCACCTTGTTTTTTGTTTCTCCTCTTCCCTTCTTCTCTGTCCTTACACATTCTCTTGTTTTCTCTCCTCAGGTTGTTCGAGTACCGTGGCCGGGTGTCTCCAGTCCCTCGGGTGGTGCCTGTCAAACGCCCACGGGTGGCGGTGCCTGTGGTACGACGGGTCAAATCCTTTCCAGTCAAACTGCTGGCACGCAACGCTCCCGTCCTTCCTGCCAGCAATGGCACTAAACAGAGATGTGAGTTCCAACCTGATTCTTTTACCATTATCTTATCTAAATCCTCACAGATGGTTCATTCCTCTACAGTCAATGGTAGTTCTCGTCCTATTCTCACTTTATTTTCCTCATCGCAGAGCTTCAAGGTACAAACATTTTCTAAATAATACTGTAGAAATTCCAATATAAAATATTGGAGATCATCCATGCATCCAGCTGTAGCATCGGTTTTACTTTCTGCAGTTGCTGGTGCTGTTGTGGGGCAAGAGTCACTGTCAAGTTGTCTAAATAAAGTTTTTGTATCAACTTTCACATCATGTTCATGTGGTGTGAGCAACAACGTATCGCAACAACGCCACCGGGGGAAGTTTCATCCCTAAGAAAGCACTAAAGTAAAACTGCTGTATAAGCACAGCAACACATGTGCGTAAATACCACCAGTGAGGAGATGGTTTCAGTTTAAGAAAAAATGTTTTCAAAAAAGAAGTGAAATTTAACCGTTGTGGCGGGGAACCAAGACAAGATGGAAACAATCTAGTGCAAATAAATAATGAAGGAACAAGATAACAACACAAAATGCAAATGAAATGCAAAATAAGGAAAAAGCAGTGTGCTCATTTCCCAGGTGGGCAACTCAGAGTTTATCAAAAGCCACAACAAAAAGCAGCAGGGGATGATGGCCAATGTTGGGCCAAACAATAAACCAAATGTCTTTTTCATTAAATGTATATATTCCATATATATTTCTATATGTTACTGTAGGAATGCATGGGATGTGCATAATTCTGTTCTGTTTGTGTTTCTCGCAGTTTTGAAAACAGACAACAGCATTTGAAAGAAAAAATGTTGCAAATAAGCTATGGTGACAAAAGTATGGACCATCACACAGCTTTTATGTCATCCAACCCCATAGGCACTAATATAAGCATTAGTACAATATTAGTCTCAAATCAGTCTAAATTTTCCACAAGAGATATAGAGCAGAACATCAGGATATTTGAGGTATGGGAATCAGAACCAAAAAAAGATTCACTAAAAAGAGGTATTGTACAATTACTATATTCTATTTTCTGCACAGTTTAGTACAGTAATTGTCACAGCAGCATTCACCTGAGATGTTTTGTCCATCAGGAGATGGCGATGCAGATGAATGGTGTCACAAACCCGGCCACACGGCCATGACAAAAGAGGGAAATACACACAAAAAGCCAATAAATCAAAGTTTTTATTTAAAGAAAGGTAACATACTGTAAAACGCCAACCTAAACTTAGCATGGCGTGAGTGGTCTGTAAGGTCAGTGATGTAAGTGAGTGCATGGGTGTAAGTACATACAGTAGGAGAGTGTGTATGGTGTTGTGAATTGGAATAAAGGATCAGAATGTCAACAAAAAACCAAGAGGTGTCGCAGGTAGGAGAGAGAAGCAGCAACTGAGCTCCAGGAGAGTGTTGTAGGCCTACAGCCTCCCAGAGCCTATAGCTGACGACCCTGATGATGTCAGAGGTACGCTGATGTTAGAGGTGGTGGGAATCAGTGGTGATGTGAACCTGGGTGACTTCAGTCTCAAAGGAACTTGAAAGAGAAGTACTTATCTCCAGTCGTATTCTGTCAAGATATCATCCCTCCACAGGGAGTGCTCGGATGTCAGAGGTCAGAGCTGCTGTGGAGCAGTAGGAGCTGGCAGGACTTCTGTGTAAAAGGCCCATTCATGGCGTCAGACAGCTGACTGACGGTCTCCAGGTGCTTCAGTGTGGGAGCTCTTGTGGTTTAAATGAGCAGTGATCGAGACCTGGAGCTTATAACTGAATGTTTGATGGTTTTACAAACGTCTGCTTTGACTCTCAGCTGCTGTCAAACAATCTCTGCAAAGGTTGAACCCAAACAGGAGCCGAGCTTCTCTCATTCTGTTCAGCTGAGCAGTGCGACTACACGTACACACACACTTACTCGTACAAAAATATTATCAAAATAATAATTTTAGTATCAAATAACTAACTGAAACCAAATTGAATACTGAGCAATTACTGGTGTGATAAGAAAAACCTTACTTATCTGTTTTTTATGTGTAATTTTTAGTTTCATCCTCAGTCCAGGCCATCTTCTAACATAGGGTGGGCATGTTTTATGATCTCGACTGTATTCAACCACCAGGGGGTGTTCAAAACTTTATGGCTTCACTTTTAGGAGCTGTGACATTGTCCACAGTGGCTCTTGGGACCCCAGGCAAAGTCTATCAAAGACCAGAAACATCCCCACCTTCAAGCAGACCATTGGCAGATTTGCAGATATTCTCTGTATGGCTCACATGTCAACGATAGAGTGAGAGTGAGCAAGTGAGCGCCCAACCCTAACCCTAACTTGCTCACTTGAGCGAGAAGGGGGGTGGTGCAGCAGCAGATGTGTATGTTATAGTGTCTTCTCAGAGGCTCATTGCATGTGCCAAAGTGAGGGGCCATCAGGGGCCTTTGGAGGCCCCGTTTTTTATTTGTTGCACCTTTGAGGGACGGGCTCATCTGTCCAGTGCTGATGTCATTGTTTAAAGACACAAAACTGGCTGCTAGTATTTTTTTTTCTTTCAGGCTGAAATGATTAATCTATTTAGATTTACTTATTCATTTCACGTTTGAGGCACTTTTTTTAGGAAAACATATTTTGTTGAAATAGATTAAGTGGTGACCTTTCTTGTTACATAATATTATTTATATCAGATGTTCAGTATTTATTCATTTTATGTTAAAATTACTTCTTTTTTTGAATTGATGACTAAATGTATATCAGATGTTGATTGTTCGGATTGGTATTATGCACCTAGTGCTCAAAACAAAATTTCCTCCAAATTTGGCCAGAGGCAGCTCTGCTCTCAAAGGTCACATCTGAAGTGACTATAGGAACTAAAACAGTGGTGATTACTTCCTGTCTTAAATCCTGGCTGCTACATCGTGAACATTAGTGTCTGTGGATCAGTTTAAAGTTTTTTGGCGCTGAGCTCTGAGAGTTTAGTCCATCTTAGGTTTTTACAACACAGATCAAAGAGTTTCACCCACAACTTTAGAGTCATTCAAAGATGTGTGTGTCTGAGACACAGATGCCTCTCAACTTGGCTGGTGTGATCTAGTGAGCTTTCTGTATTGGGACATTTCTGTTGAGAAAGCTCGAGGTGTGACAGAGAGAGCAGGGAAAAGAAAACAGAGAAAAGAAAACAGAGACAAAGATGAAAATAGATGCATTAGTGGGAGATAGAGACAACAAAAGAAAACGTGTTTAGAGATATAATGGAGATACGTAAATGAGAACGTGCTGCAAGACAAGAAACAAGGGAAGAAATAAAGGAAGGACAGAGAGAGGAATAAGGGGAGGAGAGAGAAAGGACATAAGGAGAGATGGATGACGGGAGGAGTGATTATGTATTGAGCAATAGCCACATCCACTCAAAGTTGGTGAAATATGGTAGTAATTGTAAGTTCATTGCGGTGAAACAAAAACAATCACCAGATGTGTTTCATGGCTCCAGTTGTTTTCTCCTGCCACTAATGTACTCATCACTCTGTCTGTCCTCCTTTAATCCTCTCTCGCACAGTCTATCTCTCTGTTGTTTATTGTATTGCAGTTGTATCTTTTTTCTTGAGAACAACAGTGTGTTTACGTACCTGTTTTACAACTTACCCTGTTGCAGTATGATCAGGAATGAAGGTGTTTTCTGACAAAATTAATGCCTTTTCTGGGGCGGTGTTTAGCTCAGTTGGTAGAGCACCCGCCCCATGTGTAGAGGCTATAGTCCTCGCTGCAGGCGGCCCCGGTTCGAGTCCCGCGTCGGACGGCCCTATTCTGCATGTCATCCCCCCCATCTCTGCCTCCCATTTCCTGTTGTACTCTCTACTGTCCAACAAATAAAGGCATGAAAAAGCCAAAAAAAATATACTTAAAAAAAAAAGAAGCCTTTTCAGTCTTAAATTTAATTGATGATTCATACTGTATTTAATGGAAACACAGTGGCTGCACATTCTGGCCCTCACGCACACATTTATCACTTAACATCGACATTTCTGGTAGATTTACATGTAGAGCTTAGGAAGCTCCAAGATGTGGAGTTAGGAGCCCTTGACTAACTTCAGAGTAAATCCAGTCTGTATTTGACTCAAGTGTCAAGCGTATTCTTATACTATTGTATCTCATTAAAAGTCAGTGTGACTAATAACATCCTTCATCACCTCTTTTCTGTTTTTCTCTACGTCTCTCTAGCAGCTGTGAGAAGCACAGAGCTTCAGGCGATCAAGTCAGAGCTGACTCAGATTAAAACAAACATTGAAGCTTTACTGGGCAGACTGGAGCAAATCACAGAGGACACACACATCAAAACCACAGGTAACCAAACACGCACACAAACAGTGCTCTTGCTCTGATTATTTTTGATGCACTGACTTCCTAATCAGGTGTCCACGTGTCCCTCTGAGTTGTTACATAAAGAGATTTGAGCAGTAAACAACATGTAATGTAAGCAGTAATGCTGCAATTCTTCCTGCTGTTATTTCAGGTCAGAATCTCAGAATTATGGAATTAAGGTCTGAACTCTGAAAACATTTTCTTCACATGTACAATGCATTATCTGCAAATGACAAATCTCTTTTTTTTAACCAGGTAAACTTACATTTCCTATGTTGCTCAGAGCGTTTTTTTCTTTTTGTATGAACTTTATTCATGCAACAGATTATGAAATGTCTTAATGTTTTAGTTCAGGCAAAATATGTTCCACACAAACCTGAAAGATCCTCTTAACCTTTAAATGTAGTTGCACAGTGACAGAAATTAAAGCCACTGAAAACTTTTTGATTTCCAAATGATTGACAACAAATTATTCCAAAAAATATGATTTGCAAGTTTCCAAATAAACCAGTCAGGTCTAGAGATATGAGGTTTCATGATTGAACTAAAACTAGAACAAGTGTGAACACCGCGTCATCACACCTTCTCACTTTGCCTTTTCGTGATGACATTTTTTTTCTGGTTCTGTGTATTTTGGTCCAGAGTCGAGGAAGGCAGAGGTGTGTAAAAATGAGGAGGCATGGCAGGAGGGGGAGGAGTCAAGCTCAGAGTTGGATGAAGAGGAGGAGCAAAGACAGAACAGTGAAGCTGAGGAAGAGGAAGAGGAGGAGGAGGACAATGAGGAGGAGGTGGAAGGAGAGCAAATGCAGGACGATGGCCATACCCACATGGTAAGTGTGTGGCCTGGTGAAGCTGAAATTCTAACTTCTTTAAAGACTCCTGTCGAATCACTATCTTGTGAACAAATCTAACACTTTCAGTCAGAAATTAATCAAAGGTTTGACAGCTCTGGAATCAGCTGCAGTTCATGAAAAACCTTGAATTGTCAACATTTTAAAAAATGAGGTCATGATAAACAAGTGTTTGCCAGGGATGAAGACAACGTCCATCTTTCCTGCAGTCTCACTACACCCTTTGACTATCACCATGACAACATTGTACTGACTGTATACTGCTCTCAGAGAGCAGGGGATCTGACAGAGTGTCTGGCTTCATCATCTAGTAATGAGCAACAGGAACATCACAGTCTCCAGACCTGAACCACATGGATCTGGTCTGAACTGGACTGAAGGTGGAAGTGACTTTTCACTTTGTGTCACCACCTAGTCCTTCTCTTTCTTTTGCATGCCTAGCAACCTTGATAACTCATAACTCTTTTATTTATTTTTACATAAACTGTGATTTGTATAGTCCTGTGTTTAACATTAGTACCATATCTGTTGAACATGTGTGGAAATGTTAAATTTACATTAACAATGGAATCCTGAACCTAATGCCAATCATCAGGATATCTGTCTGTGTGTTTTTTTGTATTTGTTTTGTTTTTTTGCCGTCATTAATTTCAGTACTGGTTGTGCACAATGAATCTTGGGATGGTTTGGACATGTGTAGTCACTCAGGGGTGCAGTTCACAAAGCAACCACTAGCGATTAGGTAAAATTCAACAAGCACAAGACCATCCAGACATCAGTCCCAGATGTGATCCGGCTAAAACAAAAGTCTCACTAATTAGCACACACAGAGATCCTGTGGACACAGGACTGATGGTGAGATTAGTTCTGTTCAGCAGCTGTATGAACATCTGTGAAGTGGTTACAGACTAATCAGAGACTCAAAGATCTCAAGATGTTTCCTGCAAGTCTATACTGTAGGTGCCAGTCCAGCATGGACACTGCCGTATGCTGTAAACACCAATCAGGGTTACTGTAGGTCACACCTGTCATGAACAACCTGACATTTTCCTCAAGCAGCAGTCAAGCTACAGTAACTCTGGGAGCAGGGTGTGAGAGCTGTTTACTGTATTGAGTTTAGGAAACTGAAATCATATTGATTGAAAGGGGATTAATGATGGAAGACTGTTTGATTACATTTTTTTTATTTATGTGACTTTTCTTTGTGCTTAGATTAGTTATTAATGATGTCACTCTTTTGATTTGACCCTTTGATTAAATGTGTAGCGCAGAAATTATTATTGTTTGTCCAGTATCAGACTGAAATATAGATGTTACAGCAATAAATACTGAGTGGAGGGCCGTCCCCTTTGTACAATAAAAACTAGTGATTAGAATAATTTTTAAGTTTATCAGTTGAATCCATAAACCACCTCACCATCATTGCTTTGTTTGAGTGTTTTTGTTGCTCTGTTGCTCACTGTTATGTTGCTCAGTGGTTCCTTTTGTCGTGGAAATTTTGGTTCCGCCAATGGAGGGTCAAAGAACAAGACTGGAGAGGTAGCATGCACCCATGTTTATTCTCTACAGAGAAGGAAACAGTTCAGAGTAGTGCCCCAAGAACAGAGATTGCAGTCCCTTCTTATACCCCACTTTATGTCTCTGGTCACTTCATTACAAGCATTAGCCTTCCCAAGCCATAAAACAATCCAACAGATGTGTTACTCAACAAATGGCTACACCAGTTGTTGTTTACCTATAGGAATTTACAGCCGTCAGTCCACAAATGTCCCCACTAATGGAGTCAACAGGATTGCTTCAAGATTTTACTACAACGCTTTAAAGACTACCTGACCACTTATTACATGGAGAAATACCAATCACAGCAATTTTCCACCACACTTTCAAACTGAGGGTTGTTTTTGGAAAATACCCAGTCTTCTCCAGTTGCCCTGTTGTATCCTAAACCTTTACATGAATCATCTTCTGAGGTCAATTTCTCAGAGAGCTCGGACACTCACAGCATCAACTCTGCTCTGTTTTTCCTGTTCTGTTCAGGAAAACAGTCGCTTATCATCAGAGATGGACTCCATCCACCCCTGAGAGGTGAGTGTTTTTACGAACACACTCAATCTAATCAGTCTCTGTAAAGGGTGAGTTCTCCATGAATCCTCTTTGTTTTGACTGGTAGTGTTTTGTTTATGCACACATAAAAATGATGCAGTTATTCCTGCTGCAAAAAACAAAATCCTTCTTCTTGTTTCAGCTCAATAAAGAGTTTGATCTAAAGTTTAATATCAGATTTTTTAAAAATATATGGGTTTAAAACTGGAACTTGTGGTGGATTTATCATGTCTTAGACATAATGAGGTATATACAGTATAATTTAGGATTGCTGTGTCCTTGCTGTAATGTGCCATGGCAATATTATAGTATTGCTTGAAATGAAAAATACCTGACATCACATCACAGACCACTGGACTTGTCGTGGTGAATTTCTGCTCCTGTCCAGATTCTCACTGGAAGAGAATCACTGCGACTCCTGGAAATGCTGTAAGTTTGCTTTATTCTACTGTTTTTTGTCATGCAAAAAGTTTGCATGAGGCGACATCTAATGTATTCTACCATCTAGTAGAGCATCACAAGAATGTTTTTAGTGCTGGTTTAGGCTGGGAAGTTAGCCAGCTACAACGTTGCTATCTCCTCCAAGCATGAATGAATAGCAAGACATCCGAAAGTCAGTGCAGATGTTGTTTTTGTCTGTGAAAAATCATTATTTAATACTAAAATATTTGGTAAATGTGTAGTGTTGTCTAGTTAGCTGATGTGTAGTTAAGTTAACTACACAAAAAGGTAACATATGTTAACTGTTGAGGGATGGGACTCTCTCATTCCTGTTTGCCCAAACGCTGCCGGCTGTGAATTCATTCACACAATACCAGGTTATGGGGCAACTTCCCACAGGATTGTGTGGATAAATCAGACAATGATATTTCTCTGTTTCATAATAAAAAGCCCTGCTCCCGCTCTTCATTAACTCCTAAGCTTGCTCAACCAGTACTGCCAATTCTCCCTCTCTCTCCGACTCTCGCTTGTTGATGCCAACTTTGAATGTTGGGTTTTTGAGCAGCAAAAAACTAATCCTTCATGTTACACTTTACTCATTTAAAAGTGCTTGAGGCAGTGGTGGGAGATCTAGTTCTAAAGCATGGTAATTGTAATGGCAGATAATAATTATTATGAAATATGCTTTGTTGTATTCCTTTATGACAATTCATCCAGAAACTTAACCCTCTCTCCTTCACTCTTCTTTCTCAGTGTAATACAAGTGCAGAAGAGAGCATCCCTGCTACAAGGTGCTGGTGGCGCTGATGAGTTTTCCGTGAGTGTTGGGTTAGTTACTAAATTAAATTTAGTTTAATTTAATACTAATTTAAAGGTCCAGTGCTGTAGTTACTACTGTAGTTTACCATGACTGGGAGTATTTCAGGCGCATGGAGCGATGAAGTGAAGATCTATTACGATATGTCTACTGTTTCCTACTCCTTCTTTCCTTCCGCCCTCTTCTTCATTGTTATATTTATGAACACGCAACTTGTGAAACGTGCTCTCTGGCTTCGGGCTGCTCTACAAACACGGCGGCGCAAGATGGCGCCACTCTCTAAAGTAAGACCCTTATATATATATATATATAAGAATATATAGGGCTACGAAAACCAAACAAATTTTATTTTATAGTAATTACAGTATACCATTAAACAAATATATTCATGAGTAGTATATTCAAATTTTGCCAATAAACCTTGCCAAATATTACACACTGGACCTTAAATTGCAAACAAGTTCTTTACAGCTTCATGTATTCGTGTGTTTCATTTGTTACAGTGTGGACTGAGTTCCTCCATCAGCATGGGTAGCAATCTTCACCAGCTTCCCATGTACACATCTTGGTCCACTTGCGTCATGTGTGCAGACTGGAAACAGTGCAGAGGTAGGTGGATTTCCATCTGTATCATAATCAGATGTCTAACAGTATAGAGTTGAAGCTAAAAGTTGCAGGACAGGACGTCCCAAAGCGTGACATTGTTCTCTGGCTGGTGTGATGTGGTTAACAGGTTTCTGGTCAGGATCAATCCTAAGGATGGCAGACATGTTGTGTCAGATGAAGAGTGAGCAAGAGGACCAGGAGGATGGTGGTGACCCACAAACTGAGGACCAGTGGAAAGCAGCTATTGTTGTCAAATGCAGTAACACAATGTTAATTAAAAGATTGTGGATTATTGGATATAACTTACTGAGTAAAACAGTATCAATGATGAATGTTGTGTGCTTAACCCCTTTAAGGCAGGAGGAGAATGATGGAGGCATTTCAAAGCGTCTTATTTCAACACACTCCATCCTTACAGAGCCTTAGATCCTTCTCTTGAGTCTCTCCATCATCACACACAAAGAAGTTGTTTTCCACTGGATTTGTTTGATGGATTTGAGGATGTGTTGTTTTTCAAATGCAAATTTCCCAAAGCAGTTTCCTGTGCTGACAAATGAAAGCTCGGAACTTAACAGGTTTTGCTGATGAAAAACAAATTCAGTCCAAGTGTTTAAAACAAGTCTGAGTGAAGTCATCAATATGTGAACACTGAGGAAATGTTGTTCAAGACTGGAGGGAATTTGAAATGTGTGCAAGCTTAGGGCAAGGAGTTATGAAAGTAACACACACTCCACGTACACACACACGCACTATGTAGCCCGAAACACAAACCATGCCATGCATGCCTCAGTAAATATACAGTCATTGCCTGGAAAAGCATCCACAGCTTTAACAAAACAAAGTCAAAGATCTGGATTTGATTGAAGTCAGATCCTGGTGTTACAGCAAAAAAAATACTCACTTTCTGTGCCACCCACCAGCCTCATACACAGCAATGCGTAAGAGTGTATTTCCAGTCTTTAAATGTATGTTGTAATCACTAATGAGATGGCATGCTCTCACCTGAGGGATGAGGTGACAGGTAAAACTTGGATTATGTTTAACACAAGTCAGACCATCCCTCCAGTCAGGAAATTATCCTTTTAATTAAAAAACATATTTTTAAATTCTTGATTTATAGCATATCATGCGCACAATAATGTGTGTAAAGCACACAAGTGACAGTGTCAATGTGGTCTCCAGCACACCAAATACACTGTTGATTTGGGGGGGGTGTGCTTCTGCCTTTGAACATCTCAGAAATTCTTACATCTGGACCTAAGTCAAAGCATCTGATCCCTAAAATCATCAACTAAACAAACCCTGACTCTCATGTTTATGTAATGTCTCAAAACACAAGCACACATGTGCCTCATGATGTACTGTACACAGATTTAAGCATGGAGACTCTGATAACAAGATTATCATCATAGATAAACAGAGGGACTAATCACTTTGACCTGAACTGAGATTGAGAAAATAAAAAACATTTGACTTATTGGGCTACATAACACCTCCATCTTCCACTCATATACAGTAGATTTAATAGTTGCTCACTGATCACACCCGCTCCATGTTTTTCCATATTCTGTGTCATAAATTCTTTTCTTGTCTGTATATAAAATCTATTGCATGCCTGCCCCTCCTCTGTTGCTCACCCTGAAGTTTCTCCAATTGTGTCCCCTGTTAAAAGGGTTTCAGTCAATGTGAGGGTCTAAGGGCAGAGGATGTTGTTATGATGCTATGTAAAGCCCTTTGAGACTTGTCTTGCTTTGTCCCTTGTCTTGCCTTCTCATGTCTCACAAAACCCACAAACAAGCTGTCCTCTGATGGTTCCTTATAGTGAAATCTGTCCAATCACTGACAAAGCTGTCCTGCTGTTTTCATGGAGCAGGACTTCATCAGCAAGGCAGCTTTGTGGTGATACATTCAAATCAGACATTAAGAACTGCGCTCAATGATAATAAAAAAACAAGGCTGTTCAAATAAGGAAAAACACGATATTTAGATTTAAGCAGAGCTCAGGTGTTCAGGAAGCTCCGTCCACCAAAAATAAAAGCTGCTTCAATCTTGTTGGTCCTGATTCTGGGAGGATTGAGTGAACTTGTCAAAAGACACAAATGGTTCTGTGCTGCATAATCAATGTCAATATAACTGAAATTGAAATTTTGCCAAGTGCAAAATCCAAATCCACACAGAAGTACTGTAGCTATGGTACATAGTTGTGCTCTGTGCTGCAAAAATGATGACTACACAAGAAAAAATCATATTCTGCAGACATGAAGGATATATAACGACAACAATGGTAAAAAAATAAAATAAAATAAAAAAAATGTGAAAAGTAGGCTACAAAAAACAACTTATTGATAACAACACTAATGACTGGGATGGTTGGAGTGTGTTTTGGATTTGACCACAGATTTTGAGTAGAGGACCTTGTTTCTCTGATCCCCATGCTAAGGTGTTAAATGACCACTGGTTATCTTGGACGAGGTGATGAAAATGATGATGATGATTTTGATTTGTGACTTTGTTGGTTTACCACCAGGCTTTCTGATTTTGAAAATGATTGAAACAACTTTTCCTAAATCTTCCCACTTATCTGAGTGCTTTCAGCCCAATTAAGATACAGTTGTTGATGATTTTGATTTGTGACTTTGTTGGTTTACCACCAGGCTTTCTAATTTAGAGGGGCAGGGGCTCAAAGTCAGAAAAGGGCAGGACATTTTTTTTTGGTCCTTTACACAATATGGAAATTAATGTAAAATTTAATTTGCTATTGAAGGACTATGTGTCCTTTGTATAATCAACAAATCATCTGTCATAATATTAACTTGGAAGACATAAACTTTATATCTAAACTTATCCGTTATATTATTTTGAAAATTAACCCGTGTTTTATTTTGTTTTTCCCTACTTCCTGTCAATTGATGCCCAATTGATGCGCCGTGCTCCGATCCGGCAAAAACAGTAGACATTGAATAATAGAATAATACAGAGAAATTCCCATATTAAATGCTGAATAAGTGGACTGCGACTAGACCATAACTCACAGGTTCAAGTTGCTCCACTGTCACGTTTACTCACTCACTAAGGCGAGTCTCAAACAACCCGGTATTACAAGATTCTGTTTTTGAGCAGTTTATAATCCCTGTTTATTAATGTTGTTAAAAAAAAACAAACCACAAAAACACATCAGATCACTGGTTTATAGGGCCCAGTGAACAGAAAGTGAACAGAAAGTGTAAGAAGAATGTTTATTCGGCTGGAATAGACAATCTGCTTTCTGTTCAAACTGACACCAACATACTTTTTGTCATTAATATAAACTGGTGTTGGTGTGCGATTGTTTTTATTTCTATATTTTACAATGATAATTTAGTGTGGTTACAGCCTGAGTGTGTCCTCAGCATGGACATCGAGGTTTCCACTGGCGCTGAACTGAACAGACATGAGTGACATACTAATGAGAATCTATTTGACTGAGTTATGGCACAGTGTGGAGTCAGGGGTGAACCTTCTGACACTGATTAAAATCAGCCGAGATCAGAGGGTTTAAAGTATAAATCAGGTGATAAGTGGAGAGAATCTGGAGCTTTTTTCTTATATGCAGGTTAAACAAAAGGATAGAAATGTGAAATGACGGTAATGTAAAGCACATGTCCATGTTACAGTTACATAAGAGTCTTTATGAAGATGTTTTTTTTGTTTTGTTTTGTCCAAAGTGCTCTTTACACAATTTCACACAGTTTGAACTTTGATATAAATTCATCACACTGACTGAAAGCTCCTCTGGCAGTTACAGTCTGAAAAGGTGCAGATCCAGCCAGAGAATGAGCTGCAGCTGAGGATGAGACTGATTTATAATCCGTGTGCATACACAGCAATAGCATGAGCCTGAAGAAGAGTCAGGAAAAATGCTGCCCTCTTACAGTTACATGCTGTCAGGGCAAGCACAAAATAAAGTCCTACATAGACCGCCTCATTTCAGTTTGGGTTTGTGCTTTAAAGATACACTGCTTGTGTATACTCACATTCTTCTTTTATTGTTCTTTGTCTCTGACAACTTTGATGGTCCATATAGTGTGGTGTTA
The DNA here is from genome assembly GCA_030347415.2 of Decapterus maruadsi. NCBI lineage: Eukaryota > Metazoa > Chordata > Actinopteri > Carangiformes > Carangidae > Decapterus > Decapterus maruadsi. The sequence goes on from CM064896.1 coordinate 15,921,781, forward strand.
TTTTATTGATACCCCCAGGTGTTTTTTTTTTAAGTCCTTCTCTCTTGCCCTGTTCAGACCAGACACAATGTCATCTTTTAATCCTACACACTCTCACAATATATATGTCACTCATTCTGTCTTTATTTCTCTTCCCTTTATTATTTCATTTTCATCCTCACATCACAGTCTTAAACTTGTGCCGACAGCGTGTTTGGCGGCCCGGCTCTGAGCATGTCAGACAAATAAACTCCACTGGCAGAGAATAACTACTCGCTCCGACTGCTCTTGCATGAGTCAGTAATACAGCGTGAAATAACCATTATGGTGGAGGGAGACCTGCAGCCCCTCCCAGAGGACAAAAGCTGGAGGAGGCAGTGAGTGGGTTGAAAGAGGTCAGAGACAATCTTACCCGCCCTTTTTGTTTATGTGTTTGTGTGCTGTGGCAATTAAATTGATAGATGGAGGGCAGCCTTTGATCTTGGATGATCTACTGAGCGTGTGCAGCAGTTTTTCTGTCTAACTGTCTCAGTCATGACTGTGCGTGCTGAGCATCTGCATTTTGCCAACATGCTGGTTTGATGAGCCGAGGGGCAGCTTGGTCGTCACAATAAAGGAATGTCACCCAAATGTTGGGCTCAGACATCCTACATTATCGGTGTAATATTATGGATATTTATGTTTTATATGGGTATGTGAGGGTTTGTGTACCCTACACTTTATAGTGACACGGTTGCGAGTAGTCCAGGTGACAGGATCATAGGACATAGTAAGGTCAATGTGTCCAAGTGTGTCCATGTAGAAGTAGAAGTTAGGCTTTATGAAGCTTTCAGCATGATATCAGCCATTCTTTAATAAGTTCTTACTGATCTTTATTGTTTGTTTTGTTTGCCGTTTATAGAGGCCCATGGTTTCCAGCCCTGTGTGAACCCTATAAAAGTCATAAATCTCATCTATTAAGTCCACTAGCATAGAATTTATGAACAGGCAGTGCCAAATCCCTGCTTGCTCGTCCTCATAGCTTAGATGCATGGTGGGAATGAGTCTATTGCGCATATTCAGTGGGTCGCATAACGCGTAAGACTGGAAGCTAGGAACTTTTACACCAGGTAAGAAACTCCTGTATAACTGAATGGACACCCGTTTTGATCCAGTATCCACCCTGCACACTGTATAAGAAAGTAGGATGGGCACCCTTATCAAACAGAAGAGAGATACATTACTACCTTTGTATCTATAAAGTTTTAACAGGTTTCACACCACCATACCTTGGTAATTTACTGAACTGGCCATCTCAGAATTACCCAACATGCTCAAATGATTATCTAACACTTCATGTTCCCCAGACAGACTCAGCTTTTGGTAGAACTGCATTCACTTCCTCTGCTGCTCACACCTGGAACTCTCTGCAACGATCTATGAAAATGAACTCACGCTCTCGCTCTCTCCCCTCGCCTGGCCCTGCAGCCAGCCTTCTCAGTGTCTGCAACTTAGATTGGGAATTTAACACTCACGCTTGTCCTGGGTGATAACTCGACGTCATTCACCCAGGCTGGAGTTGTTACGCCAAACAGACACGGGCTGCTGCACTTCAGGTACGAGGGTCTTCCTGCGATGGTAGTTTCCTGGTGGTCTGGCTGGTTCGCCGACTGGTTCTCCGTCTTTGGCGTCTCTCCTGGTTCGCTGCCGCTGCCTAAATAAAAAGGGTCATACCTGCGCCTAGCCGCCTACTACCAGCTGTGGCTTGTTGTGCTGATTGTCTTGTGTGACGTTCAAGGTCAGCATGTAAAAAAGGAAACACTACGTGCAAAAGTAGATCTCAAATAACAAACTCAAAATACATAATGTAACATACTACTGACAAAAACACCACAACATGCAATATAACAAAACATACTCTATAGACTTAATCACAACAAAACATACAGTCTTAAACTGACCCTGTCACATAAACATGCACTCTTCTGAATGTACCTGCTTCAAAAGATAATCCTAAAATTGTTGATGATGTGTGACTGTGTTCTATGTGACTGCTTTTTTGATTTGATGTGCTCTCTACAGTATGTCATTGTAAATGAGGTATTACCATCAGTGGCCCTCAAGATCTAGATAAGGGTTTAAGAAAAAGAAAAGTATGCAGTTCCAGTATTCCTGACATGTGGTGCATGCATGTGTGACGCAGGCAGTGTGTCACGCAGGCAGTGTGTCTGCTCCAACCTGTGAACATGCCTGCTTGCTTGACACACTTGATTTATGTGTTAACATAATTGACCCTGCAGCCGAACTTAAATATTTTTGCCATAATTCATCGTACTGAAAGCAGAAGTCAGCGGAATGTTTTTGTTAATATAAGTCCTAAATAGTACTATTTTCCGTCAGCAATCACTTATGTAAGGCAACCCATAACTTGTGTTTTTCCGACCTGTGAAGTCGTACCAGTTCGATCTGGTAGGAGTTCACCGGTCGGAAGTTACGAGTGGCCGTTATAGTGCTACAAAGCCGTAAGTCGTGACTTGAAGCCGTAATTTACGGTTTCAAAAGCCTGCCTGGAACGCAGCATTAGTCAAAATGACCGAATCGCTGGGGCGGTGCGTGGCCCAATGTAGAGGCTATAGTCCTCAACGCAGGCGCCCCCAGTTCGAGTCCCACGTCGGGCAGACCTTTCCTGCATGTCATTCCCCCTCTCTCTGCCTCCCAACAACCGGATCGCTTACTTCTGCTTTAAGCTTGACGTTGAACAAGCTTTTAGGGTGTGTTGTGTTTTGAGACTTTTGTTTGTAGATTTCTCACACACAATCTTTTTTTTTCTGCACACACATTCACCAAAGAAGAATATCTGGGTCAAGCCAATCAGAGACAGAGTAGGGGCGGGGCTTCACAGGATATAGATGAGATGGAGAAAGAAAATAACACCACACAGAGAGAGAGAGAGAAAGAGAGAGAGAGAGAGAAATGTTAAGTCACGTGTGGCTGTGGGTCTGGCAGATTAAGAGTTAGTAGTTTTCTCGTTTCAAACTCTCATTTTTAAACTATGACTCTAACGGTTTCCAAGTCTGAGTCAAGAGAAGTTAATGTTCATCACATTTTTGCAATGCTGGAGATTATTTTTCTCCGCTGTTGAACAGGAAGTCAGGCATCCGTCAAAGACTGAGTTAAATATTTTAAATCCAGTGGGTTTGATTTACATACGGTTTCCACATTTCACGTCCAAAGGAACAGTTGTAAATCTGAGCTGGATTCTCTGAATATTTGAAAATCCTTCAACTCTTCTTGACTAGAATGGCCAACTCACTGTTTCCTCTGCCAACATGGCAAAAGCCCACAGAAGCTCTTAACAGTCTGTGTCTTATTTAACTCAAAACATGAAGAAACATAATGAAATGACAGTCTGACTTGGAGACTTTGAAACTTTGAGACTTGAGAGATTTTGAAATGGGACTGTCCAGTGTTGTGGCGCAATCCATCTTTAATTGCAGCTGCAATTAATTGTTGCTTTATAATGACCAGTGATTGAGTGGTGGTTGAGTATTCCACAGTTGAATTTGTGTGTTTCTGTTTCAGGTGTAGTTATGGAGGCTGGAGGAGGAGACAGACAGAGAGGGAGGAGGAACGAAAGAGAAAGAGAGCCTTCGACTGACAGAGAACTGGAAAACAGCAAATAAAGGCCATCAAACAGCAGGGAGCCTGACTCACACACACTCACAACTGTAAAAACACACAGCGGAGAGACAGACTTGACACTTTGTCAGAGCCACAGGAAGGTACTAAAACAGCAGGGTACTGCCAGAACACATCATAAACTGATGAGTTACACACCGACACACATACACACTGAAGAAACACACGAGGCTGAAGAAATAGACATGATGCTGTGTCAGAACCACAGGGAAACAGTAAAACAGCAGGCTGCTGTCAGTGCATCTTAAACCAACAGACACACACACACACAGAGAAAAAGAGAGAGACTGACAGCCATGTTTGGGGAAGCCGGATCATCTGCTGCCTCATCTGCAACAGGCTGAGCAGACAGAGCGCGTCGATGATTGAGAACTCTGATGATGAAATGATTAATGTGTCAGAGCTGAGGGGAAGAACAACATGATCACTGTCAATGTTTTTCATTGTGTTCTTTTTATAATGTTGCTTTAATTCAGTCTGAATCACATTATTGTGTCATTGGAGCTCCTACACAGTGCAACCAAGAACTTTAGGCTGGGAGCACAGTGCCTATGTTACATGTGTGTCTCTACTACTGCAGCTATGTGTCTCTAAACAGAGCGTCAAGTTTTCAGAGGCGCGTGTATGTGTGTGTGTGTGCGGGGGTAGGTTAGTTGAGAGAGACAGGAAATGGTGAGGCAGAGAGAGGGGGAATGACATGCAGCAAAGGGTCCATCTGATGCAAGATTTGAATATGCAGGATTGAACTAGAGCTAAATGGCACCCCAAGAGTTGAATTTATTTTTCATCATAAATTAATTTGTTTTATTTTAAACACAAATTATCACTGCAGCTGCTGACATGGTGAAACAGTTGGTTGCTTGGAGACTGTCTCTGTCCTCACTATATATGTTTTCAATGAAGAGCAGATCCTTCCTGTTTGGTTGGTTGGTTTTATATAAAATAATTTTTAAGGTTTTACTTTTTGTCTCTGGAACACCCTGAAAGGCAATTGAAACAAATATTTTGGGAAATAATCATTCTTCTAATAACTCAGAAATTTAAATCATCACTTGCCTCTTGGAGTGTTTATACAGGCTGTGGAGAAAAAAAAAAACATGTTGATGAAATAATGCTTAATTTTTCTTTTCTTTTTTTCCTGCCTTTTGGGGTTTCTGTTGACAAAGACATTTGTAGCATTTAAATACAGATTGTACGGTAAGTGAACGACAGCAGCAGCAGCAACAAGTACCACCCAGTAACACTTGTGATCTTGTGACAGTGATTCATTATCATGTTGTATTCACCACTGGTTGATGAGACACAGTCAGGAGCAGCCAAGGGCATCTACATAATCATCTCTGTTTCTGTTCAGACTAGGAGTTTTCAAAATAAAACACAAGTACTTAAGGGAGATTGAAAACCTTATCCAGATGACAGAAGTACATGTAGAAGAAAGGATGAATTGTAAAACAAAAATGTGGAAGTTTTTATATAACCTGAGACTCTGATTCATCTCACTGAACTTTAAATCCCTCTAAAAAGACCAAGGAGCTTAAACACACTGGGAGAGTTTCTGTCACTGATGCCAAACTATGGGGGAACTCATCATGGACCCAGGGGCCACAAGGGGCTGAGTAAAGATGAAGTATACCAACAGGTTTTATCATTAATCACCAGCACAGGTTTATTAATAATGGCGGTAGCTACAAGCTGCTTCTTTATAAATCAGCATATCTGAAATGCACAAATCACACATGGGGCTTTTATTAGAGGTGAGAGGGTTCGAACCAAAGAAAAGTCAGAAAAAGCAAAAGTAATGTTTACCTATATGAGGAGTTCACTGTGCCGAGCCTCACTCAGTGGCCTCTGGACCCATGAGACACTCAGGAAAATACAACTTATTTACTTTTCATTAGTATTAGTATTGTTAGAGTTACAGCAGTACATTTTAATCCATCACCCTTCATGTTTCAGCCATATGTTACATTTACTTCAAGTCAAGGTTATTTTGAAGCAGAGTGATGATGTGTTCAAGTTAAATTTGTTAACAGTTACTGTGTGTCATCTCAGTGAGAACCAGATAGTGTTTCTCTTATTAATAAACTCTTCGTTTTGTCCTGTTAACTTGTCTCACTCCATGTAATCCTCACTCACTTCTTCACCTCTCTATTCTTCTGTTTTAGCGATTCCTTTGTCCACTTGTATAATTTCATCTGCTTATAAATATTGTTTCTTTCCTCCCTTTTTCTTTTATAGCCTGTCCTCCTCTTATCCATCAGCTCCTCTTCTCTCTCATCCTTCTGTGCTTAGTCAATGAAGAAGTCTTCTTCTCTTCTGTAATACACTTTTCCCTTTTCTTTGTGACTGAGTACTAACTCGATCACTTCTGTTGATGATAAACTGACTCAATGAGACAGAAATCAGAGTGGAGACGAGCCAGGCCAAGCAGCAGGTTTCTCTGAGTGTATCCTGATGTGACAACAATGAGCTTTAACCTGATGATAGAATGTATGGTAATCATACTGCTTTGTTCGGCCTTTTTGAAGTTTGAAATACACCTTTACATCGACTACACTGTGAACTCGACACCCTTGTATATATACTTGTTATAATCTTATGAGTACTCAGCCGTGGCAGCAGGTTTACTCAGAGATTTTATGCATCAGTTCATGTAAAGGTGAGCTAAATGTTAACATTGTCAAAGGAAAAACACTCTCCTCTCCCTCTCACCTTTCTCCTCCTCCTCCTTCCTCCCTGTTCGTTCTCTTGTTCCTGTCTGTTTTCTACAAGCTGGTGTAAAGGCAGGCTTCACTGTTATTTTTAATGACTTGTGCATACTGTGCAATGAAGGTAATGATGATGACTCCTCTGTCTGCACTGAGCTGGTGCCAGAGGCCTTTACAACACAACATGTAAATAAAGAACAAAGTTGGAACTTGTTGCCTGAGAATGTTTGTGAGCACAGACTGAAAACATGAATCTGTCTTAATGAATCAAACCTTTGTCTTACACTGAATCATTTTCAACATCTTCAACATTTCCGTGTGTGTGTGTGTGTGTGTGTGTGTGTGTGTGTGTGTGTGTGTGTGTGTGTGTGTGTGTGTGTGTGTGTGTGTGTGTGTGTGTGTGTGTCAAGTATGAGGAAATATCTCTCTGCCTGTCAGAACATCATGATGTCAGTGCAACTGACCTTTGGCTTTAAAATATAATTTTATTTTATCTTAATAGCAATTTCTGTTGCTTTGTGTCCTAATTCGTTGATTATTTTTTTAAGTTCTGCAAAAAATAGATTTTGTGAGGTCACAGAGACCATCAGTCTTTGACCACCTAATTCTAATCTTTCCATCCTTGATGGTCACTGGTGTAGAGGGAGATACCTGTAACAAATCAGGCTGTCAGATGACCTAGAGCCAGACTAACACCATTTTAAACTATGGAGTAAAGTTGTCATCTGCCTCCTGTTCCAATCATCTAGCAACCTGCAAAATGAAAACCGATAAAATAACCGAAAACCGAAAATGTGTATCTTATTTGAAATAACTATCCTTTAAGTATTCTACCTGTTTCTTTTCTATTGTTATTCTACAGTATGGTGAAATTGTTCTGTTGTGTATTTTATTTAATCTCTAGGACATACTGTATGAACTTTGTGTGGTTGGATGGATCAATAAGAGCCAGGAGGGGGTGTGAGAGTAAGGTTATGTAGAACTGTGAACTAAAATCAGAAAAAATATATCTTTACTGCCTAAACCTGACAAAGTAGTTTTTGTGTCTTAATCTATTTGAATCCAATAACAGTTATTGTAGTAATCATGCCTGCAATCATTATGCCTGTACAGGAAACAATAGGTTGTATGAGAGAATAAATAACAACCTTTGTGGGGGTTTTTTTTAGGTTGGAACCCCTCTAAAATGAACAGAAGAGAAATAAATATCATAATAAACTACATAGCACCTCTGCTCGACAGGCAGACCCCCTCCCACTGGGTCTGGAGGTTGCCCAGGTCCAGTATGAGGGAAAATATTTGGGGTAACCTTCCATGGACCAGCAGCCTCCTCCGGGTCTGGATGCGGCCCAGAGTAAGACTACCCTAAACACGCTAAGTATGTCTAATAAAACTAATAAAAGGAGGTAATAAGGATAAAAATCTTAAGAATGAATGAGTATAATATAAAAGAAGAAAAAGAGAACAGAAAGATAAAATAAAGGAAAGTGAGGGGCCTTGGCTGGATGTCCCCTGTGTCACGTTGCCTGGGACTGGGCTGGGCTGCCTGCCGTCGCCTTCCTGGGCTGCCTGGACAGGTCCCGCCTCCCACCACAGTAGGAGTACATGGTATAGGGCACAATACAGGGGTTCAATGTTTTGATTAATTAGGCTATTGCTTTCCCCATTTATTATAATTCTTTCTTTTTTTTCTGTTCTTCTTCCCTCTCTCTATAGATTAAAACTTTACTTTTGGGGACCCCCCCCCCCCCCCCTCTCTCTCTCCTCTCCTTGTTTTTCTTTTCTTTTCTTTTTTTTATGTTTATATATGTAGATATTTAAAGCTACAGACTCTCTCACACAGACATACACATTTATATACTCTTTTCTCTTTTCCCCCTCTCTCTCTTTCCTTTTTCTTACTTCTGTATCATTAGCCACTCCTAATTGTCTAATGCTGTGTCATGGCTTACCATGTCATGTCTTTATGTTTGCTTTATGTTAGTCACTTGTATTGCACAATAAAAAAAAAAAGGTTGGAAGACTTGTTGATATTAAAGCAGATATCAGCGGAATGTTTTTGTTAATATAAGTCCCTAATAGTCCTATTTTCCGTCAGCAATCACTTACATAGAGTGTTTCAGCTGAAACACGAGTCTCTCCGTCACTCTGCTCTGCTGTAAACGGAGGAGAAAAATTTTCTTGTGGGATACAAGTGTTATCAAATGAGGAGAGAGAACGGCATGAAGGGCTGTGTGTGCAGCCAAGGGATGCGCGTGAATGTGGTGACGTCACTTGTATTGCACCAACTTGTGTTTTTCTTTCCTGTTAAGTCATACCAGTTTCTGTCAGTTCACGGGTCGGAAGTTACGAGAGGCCGTTATAGTGACTTTCACAGGCAACAGGACGGTAAAAAAAGTTACAGGTTGGAAGACTTGTTGATATTAACCATCAGTTTGATAATGTAATTGTCTGAGCAGCTCCATGCACCAGTAGAGATGATGACTCTAAAGTGCTCCTGTGGGACACTGATAACTGTATCCTCTGAAACACCATCATTTTAAACTTGCACCACAGGAGAAAACTCACTGCATCTGGCGCCAGTGTTTCAACTATGAACCACCTTCTTGTGCCTCAGAGCTTTGATAGTTCACCAGCTTTCAAAACCAACTTGAACCTCTGACCTAATGCACCTGTGAACACTTAAGCTTTTCAAATACTACATGTCTCTCCGTTCATGCTGAGCCTCTCACATCTTTACTCTCTCGGAACACGTTTTTAAAAAAGTTAAATTAAGTCTTGAAGCTGTAACATGCTTTCTACCTGCTGGTGGGTGGTGGAGTGGTTCAGGTTAGAGCTGTAGAAGCTGCATGAGGTATTTAATCAACACACTGGCTCTGGACAGCTCCCTAAATCAGAGGCAGGAACCACTACACCTGCTCACATTTAACGTCTGATCCTTGGAGAGAAACTTGAACTGAAGTCCTTCTCTAGCATTAAAGCTCAGGGGTTTGTGGTTTAAACTGGGGTTCAGTGTTTATTAAAGCAAATGTTCAACAAGATGTGATTTAGTGAATCTGTAAATCAATGCGACACTTGATCAACTTGCCAACAAAGGTTTGGAGAGAAAAACAGTTTCCGGTGAAGCTGTGGTCACTCTTCCTAAAAACATCATCTTTCTACATTTATTTTTTTGAGTTTTTGACCACAGAGAGCTACGTCCTGAAATTGAGCACACGAGTGGTGACGTAAATTGAGTTTGAGTTGTATCTTCAGGCTGATACAGCGGCCATGTAGCTATAGGCCAGGAGACGCAGATTTACCTGGAGCATCAATACCTCGCTAGGATCCAGCTCTACTCTAACGTTTGGGCTAAACATTTTAACTTCACACAAACTATAAAGCATGAAGACATAATCAATTCTCACATTAGAAAATGACTCTTTTGGCTAAAATAATTTCTGTGTAAAATTTAGTAGCATGTCTTGTTGTAGTGTCATGTAAACCATCTGACCAAATAATAGCCGAGCCTGCAGATGCTCTGTGAGAGGCTGCGGGACTCCATGTTTATACTGTATTGATTTATGTGAAATTCAACAGTGCTTTCTCACAGTTTCAATTTCTGTCACCTGTAAAGATGATTGGACCAAACAGACTGTGAGGTCATTCAGACTGGACAGCTTGCGATCTATAAAACATAATATGAACATGTATCTATTGCCAGAAATACTGAATCCAATCTTTTAACTGATGTGAAACTGTAAATGATCATTTCTGTGCCCTTTGCTTCACTTCATCAAAACCCTCTTGTATACGTGATGCCAGTGTAATCCCATTATGGTTCTTTTGAACTGGAGAACATCTGTTGGCCTCTCAGCCTTTAACTATAAACACATGCAACAGGGAGTGTGCGACTCACTCATCTTCCTCAGATAACCTAATAATATGACAAAGATTTCAAAGTTGTGGTCCGACTACTGCAAGATGTGCGGTTCAATTTAGCTTAGAACGTGTTGGTTTAGACCCACGCTCCACAAGCAGCTTGGTGTGGGATGTCAACAATCATGGCATGGGTCTGAAACATAAGACTGCACCTGGAAATGCACCAGTTGGATCTGTTTCTCAACAAGATGGATGATTGTCAAAGTCCAACAGGGTAACTGGTTCTGGATGCTTTGTTGAATCTGGCAGGTAGAGTTTAGAAATTAAATTGACTGACAGTGAAAGTGGTCAACAGGTTGTTGATGAGCGGAGCTCGTCATGTAACTGTGGGATGATTATAATGGGTTAGGGGGAAGAGGCAGTGCTGTGTGCTATAGGAGGATGTAGTTTCTTTGACTACAAGACAACACAGGAGAAGAGGAAAATATGGAGTTTCATAAGATTTTCTGATCAGTCCAGTTGTGTTGTGAATCTAAATGGGTTTTCCAGCAGGACAGGTCTGAATCGTGGGCTGCATGCTGATTGTGTTGAGAAAGGTCCACAAAGTTCTTCAAAAGCTTATTTGTGGTTCTTCATCAACTGAATTGTGAGAAATACCTGATTAGCAAAAAATCATAGTTGGTTAGTTTACTGGACATATGCAGCTGCCCCATAATGCATTGTGACAAGCTGTGAAATGCCAGCCTGTGAAGTTCCTGGCACCAGCACACATGTGACTTCCTGATGTGGTTGAACAATAGGTGTTCAGCTTCAGTAATTCAGCAGCAGCTCGGCCCTTGTGGGCTTTAGGTGTTTGTTCCTCAGCTTTTCCTACAGCAGCACGGGGCCTCGTCCCTTTAAGTGAACCAACGCAGAGCTTGAGACGAGAGGCTCCAGGGCTACCGCCATATGCTCTTGTCCTTCTGCGGGGCTATACAGCTGGATACTATTGCCAGACCTTTGAAATAATGGGCTGTCACACCTGGCTCCAATCAGTGTGCCCATATTGTGTTTTTTTTTTTTTTTTAACTTAACTTGTTTTGGAAGCACACACACTTCTTCAGACATGATAGCATCCATCCTATGGCTTAGATGCACAGATTTTGATTGGCAAGTTATTGTACAGCGCACCTCCTCACATCGACTCATGCATCATGCAGAAACACAAATTTTGTCACTTCTGGTCAAAGGTCACAAACTTGCTGCTTCACCTTCCTACAGTACAGTTCTCCCCCGTGAGGATTAATTCATTTGATGAGAAGTGTATTACAGTACAATAAACTTTTCAACTTGAATTTTTAGTTAATCAAAGACATTATTCTGGTTTGGTTTCCACAGAAACATTGTTTAAGAGTATTTATTCTAAGGTAGCTACCAATAATTTTGGTGTAGAAGGGTCTTGACACTGCTGATTCAGCGTTTGTTGTTTGTAAGAAGCCTACATCCCTTTCTAATATTAGCATCCATACATAAACATAGTCTGTGGTGCGGTTAACCATTCTGTCAAGGTCAGTTTTCATTTGCCTGTTCTTCAGCACACTCCACAATTATGTGCACTAAGAGCCTTTAAGAGTCCTTAAGGGACTGACGCCTCTGGGGTCCAGTTCCTTAATGAGCAGGTGGCTGCAGCCTAAGGTTGCAGGTCAGATGAAAGGTGAGAGTGACATAATGAAAACCCCCAAGGAATGCATCAAGGTACTGTAGGTTGACCTCACATGCGACTAAATGCTCTCTGCCAATATCCCAACTTCGCTCAGGCGGTGTGTGTTTGAGTATGACTGTAATTAAATTATTTTTCTGCAGCAGAAGCATCAAATCATTGTGTCATTTCTCAGCTGTATTCCACCCACTGGGATCTTTCACAGAATAAGCAACACCACTTTCTGACTGTGATGATTTAATGTTGATTAGCAATTTAAATTCAAATCTGGACTCCTGGTTCCTGCAGCTTGTATAAATATTTGGACAAATGGTTTGAGTACATGATACAATACATGCTCCCAACAGCAAGTGCCTCTGGTTCTCCTCACAAGTGGAATAACATAAATCCTTCAGAACACAATGCAGACATTTAAATATTGAGCCAACAAAGTTCAAACAAACATGCCAATTGATGTTGGCCAACGGCTACACCGCTTGTGACAGTTGTAGACCGCTGTAAAGTTATTTTAGGCTACTTGAAATTAAAATGTCTCTTTTAAAAACAGTGACAACAGCTGTTGCTCTAAAATGTCAATGAAACTGTCCAATCTTTTGAAAAAAAAAGGGGATATCTTACTGTAAGTCCGAGGCCTACTGTATATGTCATAGGATAGGGCTGAGGGTCCCGTCACGTGGCTGTCGGCTCCTCCGTACCAAGGGAGGATGAAGCTTGCCTCAGCAGGATCCAAGCGGCAAAAAACATAATGTGCTCTCAGGCTTTGGGCATTGAACACAGGTCACACCTCACACACTCTCAATGAGTTTGACTCAGCTTGCTTTCCTTTACCTATCACTTTGTTTGTGTTGAACCAAGTCTCTTGCTGTCAGCCCAGTTACGCCACTCCTCCGTGGACTCGCTTTTCTTTCAACCATGCTCCTTCCCAACTCGCCTTCTGTTTGGTTTAGGATTAGGGTTAGGTCTTTATTTTCAAACTTCATGGTGTCAAAGAAGCCTTAACTCTAAACTCACAATATCCACAATGTAGCATGTTAGCATGACAATAATGAGACAGAATAAACAGACAGAATGGACAAAGCCATAGCCATCTTCCTATTGAGATTTTGGCACACGGCCATGACCACACCCCTTTATGTAGAGCCACAGTTTAAAAAAGAAACTACAGTTTAAAGAAAATTGTTGCAACATTTGATGCTTGGGCCTTTTGGCTGGAGCTTAAACCTCCTCATATAATGAATCACAAACAACTTAAGTGTGATGATCTATTTTGCAACTTACAAAGCACAAAAAATTTCACTTAGCTTGTGTGGTTACTCCTGAATAGCCTAATGGACAAGGAGCCTCTTATATAACAAGATTAATCATGAGTATTTATTATTACAAGTCATATTATTATCAAATATTAATAATTTGCTATGGTTAAAAAATAATGAGACGTCCATCTGCCCCAGTTAGCCTTTAAGGTGCAAAGCACTTGAACTGGATGGTCACCTCTTAACCTCAACACAGATTCAGCTTGTTTTTGGAAAAGAGATTAGACCTCCGCATTCTCACAGGGGCGTCTTCCCAGAAGAACTAGATGCTTTATTGCTGCTTTGGGGCAGCAGATGTTCATATTTGACGGCTGTTGCGTCATTGACTGACACGGTCAGGATTCAATTGACTGAAGACACCTCATGAGTTGTAATGAACAGGTTCAAAACGTCCGAGAGATGAAGTTACAGAGACATTACGTTAATCTCCTCATTCATGGTTCCGGATCAAAGAACTGTTTCGCCATCAGTCTTACAAAACCACGAATGAATGACATTCTGAAAGACAGAGGTCATGCTAAGCCCACGTGGATTTTTTTAGGGCTGTTTTAAGGTTGGCTGCGAACACGCGTGACTGCTCTACTTGGTGAGTGTCAGGGATGTCAACACCAAAGACAGGGCAACCCACATTATGTCTTGTCGCCACCATAAGGCAGGCTACATGGAGAACAATAGGCGTGTGGGTTGAACATCACATTATGTGCTTTGTAATTTTTTGACAAAGCTGCACAATAAATCATAATTCCCCACAACAGGTTCTCACAGCAAAGCTACCTATAATCTGAGGTAAGCAAACTATCCAGCTGCATCATCCCTTTTTTTTTCTTTGCTACACACTACTCTGAACCTTTGAAAATGTCCAGTGGTACATGTGTAACGGAGGTCCGCGGATGCGCCACAGTCACGAGGTACCAGTGTGGAGAAGTGAGGTTGTGGCAGTTAGTAGTACTGGGAGTAAGCTCACTCACCCATTAAATATTTGACCGTGGGTGCGATCCTCGCCTAGGGCAAGTCCGAATCGACAACATCGGTGACTGATCGGTCACACATGCAGCAGGTTATTTTGTGTTATTGGTGTGTCGCAATTCATAGTTTTATTGTGAGTCAACCTCTGGTGGCCATAGTGGTTTTAGATCTCAATGTCTTCCTCTGTTCCTGACCGAACTCTGTCTGTCTCCCAGCTGTCTGCGATAATAATCCTTCTTCCTGTCCCACTTCTTTCCATACCAGATGCCTGAAAGCCCATTCAGGAAGGATTGCAGGAATGTTGCAATACTGACGAGGCCTTCACCCAACTACAATAAATCAGAATCAGGTAACGGACAGGAAAATCCTCTGTGGTAGTAATTTTAAAAATTTGGCAACCAGAAAGAAAATAGCTGTGGTCTGATGAAGGTCAGCTGGCCGACCTTTCAAATCACGAGCCTTTGGTGGAAGTGAGAGAATAAATTAGACAGCGTAATTCAAATTGATGAAAACTGGCTGAATAAACAAGTTCTGGGGATTTGACTAGTTTTATAAAGAAAACAAATTTTCTGCTGAAAATTCCACCAACAATATGGTTCATCACACAGTCTGTTCTCTAGTTCACTTCACAAGAGTGATCCGTGTGTGTGTTTTATATTCATTTCAGTAGGTTTGTTCAGTTTGTAAACAAAACATTCAAATTGAGCCCCTCCTCTCGGGCTCAACTCCTGCCCCTGACGGCAGTTGGAACCCATCTTGAAAGTTCTCAAGATCGGCACATACACATCCATGCTCACCGCAGCAGCCCTCTTCTACTCGTCATGGCACAGCCCTCGAGGGTCCCGTTACCCGGTATGGGACCAAAACTCCATTGCCTCACTTGGACTTGGCCGGTATGTTTGTATCCGCCATTTTTTGTGACTTGATGGGGTCCAGTTGTTATGTTTCATGCAAGCCCACGATGTCACACACCCAATTTCATCAGCACTCTGTCACTGAAATGTCCTGATTACACCAAAACATCAAACTACAGGCAGAAGGCAGGACCTCTGAAGACACAGCCACCACCACACATGATCCCAGAAGCCCAAAGGTGATGATTAAGCAGGGTTTCTTTTGTATAAGTCTCTCTTAACGTCACCAACATTGTGTGAGGATGAGTCTGAACTAGTTTGGACAATGTAGAAAAAAGAGAGGAAGGTGGAAAAATATATTCACACAACCTGCGACTTTGTTGACCCCTTTATATCATTTAAATATTTGTTAATGGATAACACTTTACAATAAGGGTCCCTTAATTAACGTTAGTTACTACATTATTAATACTTAATAATGTACTAATGTGTTAATTAATGCTGAGTAATGCATACATAATGATAACTAATTACATTATTCAACTTTTAAATTTATGAACTAACTTTGAGTAGTAAACATTAATTAACTGCTTACTACTAGGCTACATTAATTAATGTGTTTCCTAACCCTAAGTAATACATAATAATCATTGTTAATATATCTGTAAACAGTTAATTAATGCTTAATAATGTACTAACTAAAATTAATTATGGGACCCTTATTGTAAAGTGTTACTTGTTAATGTAATGTGTGTGGACACTGAATACAAGAAAATATAGTCATATTTCACATCGTACAGATATTTTATTCTTTAAAAAAATGTTTGATACACATTAAAGTGTGAAATTGCACATTCTGTGTAAAAAATAAAGCAATATATAAAATTATTTATGCAAATATATTTTATTTGTGCATGCTAAAAGCTCAAAGTAAATTAGATTTTTATAAACATTTTTTTTTGTGAATTTCTAGCAGTGCTACAAGCGTTCCACCCTGTCAGAGTTTAGTAGGTTCACTGTGTTGCAGTCCTCTGTGATAAAGTGCTTTCATGCAGTGAAGTTTAGGCAAAATTAAAAGTCAAGGCCCAAACCCAGGAAGCGAGATGCTTTCACTTCCTGTGGTCTGTTTTAGCGTGAAGTGTAGTGGTGTGTAGTGGCCTGGCGCTGGTCAGGCTGCAGCCGGCGCCTTAGCAGCGAGGGTTCCCCATCCGACAGTAACACACAGTTCTGAAGAGCCGACACTGGCAGAAGGCACAGAAATCACAGCACACATTGCTTGGAGATTTACAGCTTCCCCACAAGGGAATGCAGTTAGCAGGAGGAGGAGGGCGCTTCACACCAAATTTGGCCTGAAAGAAAGAAAGAAAGAAAGAAAGAAAGAAAGAAAGAAAGAAAGAAAGAAAGAAAGAAAGAAAGAAAGAAAGAAAGAAAGAAAGAAAGAAAGAAAGAAAGAAATGCACACAAGATGAGACTGTACAATTATATAAATAGTAATACAAGTAACATTTTCGAAGATGCTTAGAGGAAGGAAAAAATGATCAAGAAATCTGTGTCTTTCATCTAAAAGATCAATATCCTACAGTATGACAATACAAACACATTAGCCCATGGAGTTTTTCCATGATAGCAATGGCAGTTGTGTGCCTGCAGGCAAATTGTTGTCTCAGGATAGTGGGGAATTTTTTTGCTAACTAATCCTAGACTGTCCTTCCATCACAATCAAAATGTTCTGCCTAGTTATTGTGTGCAATGTTAATTTTGAAAAAACAAAAGCACAAAACCAATCCAGCCATCCCACGCTGAACGGCAAGACACAAAGGCACTTATTGCTTCATGAAGATGTGAAAAAAAAAAAGTTAGAAAGATGATTGCGTGAAGTGAGATTGTTTTGTCAAACAAAGAACAGATCAATGTCGTACCGTGTATTATTTATCCATCTCATATTTTTGTAACTATTAAAATATGTCTGGTACATTCTCTGAATAACCTGCTGCTGTGCCCACCTTCTTTTGTTTCTTTGCTTTCTTGTTCTTCTTTGCTGTTTTGGGTAACTCTGAAAGAGATAATTATCATCAGTCTAAATGATGAAAAACAGCGCTGAACTAAATACAGTAAGATCTCTAAAGTTCCAACTTACCAACGATAACAACGGGAGGAGAGCCGACCTCTATGCTTTGAGACAGAACGTTAGACGCAACGACCCTATTGTTGGAGAGTTTCTCGTCAGGAATCATGTGGGCAGAGCAGAGGAGATACTCTGTGGTGGCGAGGACGAAGCAGCCCAGCAGTAGGAAGGCGTGCATCTTTCTCTGAAACAAAAGCAACAACAAAACATATTTTTTTTCCAGGAGGAACTTTTTACAATCACTTCCAGTCATCGTCTCAGCACAAGGTTTTGTAATGAGAGAGAAATGTCTTCTACCCACAGGAGAAACCTCAGAAATATCTATTGTACATAATTTTCTACTATAATGCATAGTTTCACTTTGGGCATTAAAGAACCTCAAGAGAGGCATTAGGTTTCTACATTGGGAGCTTTGTTTCAGCACCACATTTCTCTACTGTATTCTATTAACTCAAAGCTTTGCCTTCATTGAACTCTATTGGGGCAGTATTGGTCTGGTCAGAGAAGCAAGCACATTCATTCCTGGTGGTTGTATTATCAGCTGTGGCTTAGGAGGTAAAGCGGGTCATCCATGGTCGGTGGTCCAACGCCCAGGTTCTTCAGGCCACGTGTTGAGTGTCTTTGAGCAAGATACTGAACCCTTCCTTCCAATATTCCATGAGTCTGCGTTCAAGACAACTTCCATCCATCCATCCATTATCTTCCGCTTCTTCCGGGGCCGGGTCGCGGAGGCAGCAGTCGGAGCAGGGATCCCCAAACTTCCCTCTCCGCGGACATTTCCTGTGGCCAGCCGAGTGACGTAGTCACTCCAACGTGTCCTGGGTCTTCCCCGGGGCCTCCTCCCGGTGGGACATGCCCGGAACACCTCACGAGGGAGGCGTCCAGGGGGCATCCTATACAGGTGCCCGAGCCACCTCAGCTGACTCCTCTCGATGTGGAGGAGCAGCGGTTCAGAAACCGAGCTCCTCACCCTATCTCTAGGGAGCGCCCCGCCACCCTGCGGAAACTCATTTCGGCCGCTTGGCTCTTTCGGTCACTACCCAGATTTCATGACCATAGGTGAGGGTAGGAACGTAGACCGACAGAGCTCCAACTTTCCCTCTTCACCACAACGGACCGATCATCCTTCCCTCACAATACAACTCCTCCACCTGAAACCTGAAGGGCAGCCACCTCGTCTTAAACGGTTAAAAACATTTTGAGTGAGAACCATGGCCTCGGACTTAGAGGTGCTGATTCTCATCCCAGCTGATTCACGCCCTAGTGCACGCTGCAGGTCCTGGCTCGAGGGAGCCAGCAAGACAACATCATCTGCAAAAAGCAGAGATGAAATCAAGTGGCTCCCGAACCGTACCCCCTCCGGCCCTTGGCTGCGCCTAGAAATTCTGTCCATAAAGATGATGAACAGAACCGGTGACAAAGGGCAGCCCTTCCAACATTTTGTCAGCAGAGGGCCTCCGATCCCATACTCCCGTGCCACGTTATTGGTTGGGCAAACTCCCATGAACCCTCGAGCACCCTGCGGAGGGTATAGAGCTGGTCCAGTGTTCCACAGCCGGGAGGCATTGTTCCTCTTGGATCCGGGGTTATTCTCCTCTCCAGTACCCTGGAATAGACTTTCCCCGGGAGGCTGAGTAGTGTGATCCCCCGATAGTTGGAACACACCCTCCAGTCCCCCTTTTTGAAGAGGGGAACCACCACCCCGGTCTGCCATTCCAGAGGCACTTCCCCAACTGCTGTTGAGAGGCGTGTCAGCCACGACAGACCCACAACATCCAGAGACTTGAGGTACTCAGGGCGGATCTCATCCACCCCCGCTGCCTTGCCGCCGAGGAGTTTCCTAACTACCTCAGTGACTTCAGCTTGGGTAATGGATGCATCAACCTCTGGGTCCTCAGCCTCTGCTCAAGACAACTTGGAAGTCGGAAAAAAAATGAGCTTCAAGTTGTAAGAAATGAATTGAACGTCATCGAACTCAGAAATTACAGGTCGGAAACCCCGGTATCATATCAGATGTCCAACTTTCCGACTTGACATCACGACAACATCAAAACATGGCAGCCCTCATCTTAAACACACATTTTAAGTTTTTTTTTTTTTTTTAAAGTATATTTTTTGGCGTTTTATGCCTTTATTTGACAGATTAGTAGAGATAGACAGGAAAGGGGGAGGCAGAGAGGTGACATTCTTTGCGGGACCGAACCGGGGACGCCTGCGTCTGCAAATTCCTGCAGCCACTGCGCCACGCACCGCCCCCATTTTAAGTTATTTGTTGAGGTTTAAATACTTATTTTTGTGTGTTATTGCAGTAGCCTTTATGAAATTCGTTTATATTAAGCTGTGATTGTTGTACGGTGTGAAATTGCGGTCCTCGTATGTGACGGAAATAACGTTTAATGGTTATCAAGGCTATAATATTATATATGCTATGAGCCACAATACGCCAAACTTCCTTAGGTATCCATGTTTTTTTTCCTCCAAATTCCTGCAGCGTGAACGCAATGATGTCCGAAGTCGGAAAGTTGCATGTGAAGTCGGAAAGTTGCATGTGCAAGTGAATGGATGCATGTGAAATGCTAAAAGCGGCATAAGTACGGCACATTTACAACCCATTTGCGAGGATTCCTGCTGTCCTCATGTTTTTCATCACCCTCCTTGATGTCTTAAATTTCTTAATCTGTTAGTTTATGTTTTCATCCATGGCATCACTATTAGAAACTGTTTGACTTCATTATTCCAGGGTTATTGTCTCTGCCACAGATCAACAAGGACAAAATTATCCCTTGTGTCTCTGGATGAGACAACATCAGGCAAATAGAGACCTAAACATATTTGGTGCATGACTGTGTGTGTGTCCCCTGGAAGCAGGTTTATGGTGACAGTCTGACTTCTGCTGCTTTGCAATTGCTCCAATATGTGCTTCTCTTCACAAGATTCACTTAATAAATACCAGGTGGCTCTTTGTTGAAAGAAATAACTGGTCCCTGATGCTTTTCTGAAAACGTGACACAATCCCTCTCATTTCTGATTATAGATAATTGTGTATTCATGCTTGCTCTGAAGCTCTCCTTTCTCCTCCACACTTGTCTGCTGCTACAGTTGGCTTTGGCTGTGGCTCATCAGTGTCGCTGCCTGCAGGCCAGGCCCCTCAGCTCTGGCTGGTGGTGGCATGTCTTAGGAGCATTTGCATCATATGTTGTAGAAATTGACACTAATCTTGATCTTGGATGCTGCTGCTGAAAATTGGCAGCTGTAGAAGTAGAAAAATGGTTTCCGATTTGGCTCCAGGCTTCTGGCAACAAGTGCAACTTTTAACACACTCATCATGTCACAGGTGCATTTTATTATGACTTACATTGATCTGATTTCACATTTAGCCAGGCCACCAACCAGAGCCTGCTCATGGGCTGACAGTGAGCTCACCTGGTGAGAATAATGTGTTTGTTAAAATAAGTTAAAGACTTCTCTTTGGATGTCTTTATTTAGATATGTTGATATCATCCCAAGTGATCCAAGGACACATAACTTGATGTTTACACTATGTTCAAAAGAAAGCTGGGAAGAGTCTGATTTCCAAGTAGACTGGCGGATAATTCAATCCATCTAAAATGCAGTGGTAGTAGTTTAATGCTCAATAAAAGCTCAGGAGCTTTGGTGGATGGAAAGATGAGAATGATATAAGCAGCTGAAATGAGTTTCTTTGCTAAGGCGATGAACTAAAAAAGAGGGGTAGGGTTAGGAACAGACATTAAGTAGTGAATTGAGCCAACAGACTCAATCCGTAAATCCAGAACATGCATCAGTTATATTTGGTTTGGGAATATTAGAGGACTTTGCTCAGGACAAGGAGATCTGGGTCGATGAAGCTTGCTGCAATTGCACTCTGGTCCTCCATGAATATCAATATCCATATGAAAGGGAAAGCTGATGTTCTGCTATAAGGAAACTGTGTCATCTGTAAGTTGTTGCTGTTTTTCTGAAGTCTATACAGATATTCTCATTACAAAAGTACTTTTATAATCAAAAGGCTATACTCATTTAGAGCTTTTTAATGATGAATGATAAATTCCATCAACAATGTCTTTTGAATCTCTTTCTCTTGCTGCAGCTGTTGTTCACCTGCTGTAGCTGTGTGGAGTTAAATTACCCCACGTTTATTCCATCAAAATAAAAATGACCATGGAACTAAAAGAGGTGACCTGGAGGTATTACAGCAAGAAAAACTGACCAAATCTTTATCTCATTAAAGCTTCAATCATAATGAGAATATACATGTTGGAATGTAAAGCTTATCTTTCCATCAGAAAATTATCCATGCTTGAATTAAACATTAAATATGATCCAGAGATGGAGTCCAGCTCTATTATCCTCAGCCATTTGTCTCACAACCTCACAACCATTCATGTGAGGATTTAAAAGACAGAGTTATCAACATGCAAATAATAGAAATTGTTTCTGTGCTGGCTCCATTACGTCTTCAATTTCTGTCATTTCTCAACTGAAATGTTGTAATTTAGAGAAAAAAAATTGCATCATCAGCATCCAGCAGAGTATTCCCTTTTTTACTGTGGGTGCCAGATTGAAGTTGCAGCCAAGTGAGTCCAGATGTCCCTGTTCAGATCAACGTCTTCCAGCTCCTCTTGAAGTTTTCGGAGAAGCTCCAAAACCAAATTACTTGTATAACCCCCCACAGCAGGTTCTGGTTCCTACCTCAGCTGGCAAACTGTCCACACAGTGAATGAAATGATGTGCAATTGTTTGACAATTGCTATATAAGCCATTTTTTCCTGGATAATCATTTTCTCTCCGAAAAGCAAAGCCAACACTGACCTGACCTCTGAGGTGCTTTATTCACTTTTAGATAAAAAATATCTAAGATCAATTAGTTTATCTTCTGTCACAATCAGACCGAGTTCACGCTGATATGTTTTCATTTTAATAAAACACTCTCTGTGCAGACAAGCGTTTCAGCTCTGCATCAGAAACCTGCACAATAACAATCCCTGAAAACACAGATAAATGACCGTTTTACTCTACTCTGCAAATGGTTATTTGGTGTTAAAGGGACAGTTCACCCAAAATTAAAATTACACTCATTATCTAATCACCCTCATGTCGACTAAGGGCTGTGAGAAGTTTCAGAGTCCTCCGTGGCGGGGCTCCGTGCAGCAGTGCATGTCCACATGACGGTTGCAAACGGTGCTCACTTTTCTTCGTCCAAATCTCGCGATTTATGCCGGTGTCAGTGCAGATCGCGTAAGATTTGGACAGACCAGGAAGAGCAGTGCTGGGAGCTTCTGCTACAAACAAGCTTGAAATATAGATTTATTTATTTTTTTCAGAAACATTTCTCATGTCAGAGCTTCAATACAAGACGATGGAGGATGGAGGTATTTGGATGTTTTTTGGTGTGTCTTTTTGAACGAAGAAAAGTGAGCACCATTTGCAGCTGTCATATGAACATGCACTGCTGCGCCGAGCCCCCCTGAAACTCAGGGAAGCCACGGAGGACTCTGAAACTTCTCTCAGCTCTTAGTCGACATAAGGGTGAGTAGATACATAATAAGTGTAATTTCAGTTTTGGTCCCTTTAACACTGTAAGTGAGACACAGTAAAGACAGTTGTAGCATTAAAACACAATCTACTGTAACAACAACAGCTGCATCAAAGACAGCAAAGTCAGTTACACTTGTGATTCATTAGCATGTTGTTTTCACGACAGGTAGTCAAAGCCGATAAGACCCAATCAGGACTGTCTATGTCATTGTTTCCAAAGGTCTTGAATTCCTGCTTGTCCAGATACAACACACCCCCTACCAGTTTTCAAAATACAACAGAACTTGAGTTTTCAAACTAAAACACACCTCCAGTGTTTTCACAAAAAGAAAAGAAAAGAAAAAGGAATCCTAGTGGCTAGCTAGTGGCAACATGAACTGATGTCTGTTGTTGAAACGGTTGTTTTTCAGTTTGCAGTAGACCGCGGATGAAAATGTCCCGTGAATGGACAAGCAGTCAGACTGAATGACTTCAGTTATGATTTGCAGCAACAGGTCCTTTCTATCCAGGACTGGACTGAGGGGCACAGTCAACAGTCTGTTGCTGTGTGCGTGTGTGTGTCTGTGTGCGCATGTGTGCACACTCTTACTGAGAACTGGGAACCATTACTCTGGGCCTCAGTGGGTTAATCTAGGTCAGTACTCCCCCACCTGTTTGTTATAATAATCCAATCAAATATTATCTCTGCACACGGGACATATTACAGAGCTTTGTCAGCTTTTCCTGTTGA
Organism: Decapterus maruadsi; assembly: GCA_030347415.2. NCBI lineage: Eukaryota > Metazoa > Chordata > Actinopteri > Carangiformes > Carangidae > Decapterus > Decapterus maruadsi. Next base: position 15,945,250 of record CM064896.1, read on the forward strand.
AGCCAAAACACACAGAGTTAAACTATATTTTTCCTTATGGTCTTAAATTCAGTGGCAGAACAAAGTGTCCACAAAGAGTTAGCACAGCACATCAGAAACTCTGCTGCTGTCATCACACTCTTCAAATGCTAATTAATGTTAAAGCTAGGGGCTACGATTTGAAAGAGGATGAGAAAAGTTTGAAAAAAGCACCCCCCCTCTCTCCCCTCCGAGCTTGTATGACCCGCCCCTCGGAGCCTCCTCGCGACACGCCCCTCAGCAGAGCAGAGCAAGCAACAAGCCTGCTGCATGTAGACACCAAACGCAGCTTTGAATGCGGAGTAAATTGTCATATTCACAGTCTCAACTTCCACAATAAAACCAAAGATTACCTGTTCAACATAAACTCAGCTCCGCCGCTGCAGCCTGGGTCTCTCAGTCCAGGCCCCGACTCTTCCTGCTTCTGTTCCCCAGACAAGGAAGAGTCGGGGCCAAATTGTCCTCAGTCTAAAAAAGTACCAAATTGTCTGAGCGTGGTGTTGAGCCAGACAAAAATTTGCACTGCACCAGCTGCACCACCATGCGCCTCGCACGCATCTGGTACAAAATGAGAGCCCTGTACTTTAAACGTAGAGCCATGATCATTTTGGTTTCTACAAGTTAACTTGTCTATTAGGGAAATGGTTGGTACAATTTTGTTGTGTCTCTGGTTGTTAAGTTACAAACTGTAAAGTTGCCACAAGTCATGATTCTTGACATGGAAGAGCAGTGAACTGAGACACTTGGAGCTTCTGCTACAAACAAGATTAAAATATAGACTTATTTAATTTTTTTCGGAACAATTTCTCATGTCGGGGCTTCAATACAAGAGGGACATTACAGACGAGCAATATGGAGGTATTTGGATGTTTTTTGGTGTGTCTTTTTGGACGAAGAAAGTTGGTGTCCATAGACATAGACAACCATTACTGTATATGGACAAATACTGCTTAGCGGACCCCCCCGTAACTCAGAGAAGGAACGGGGGACTCTGAAAATTCTCGCAGCTCTTAGTCGACATGAGGGGGAGTAGATAATGACTGGAATTTGAATTTTGGGTGAACTAAATCTTGATGATTTAGTGTGTTTTATTTCTACTGCTGCTTTTTAATTATCAATTTTAAAGAAAAATGTTGTATAAATTATAGTTATATATTACTATATGTGGCAAGGTGTAGAGGGCCAGGGCGGGGATTGAACCCACACCTCCCGGGTAATAGTCATGTGCGCTGGCCAGTCACCCAAAGGGACATCCCCTTGGCCAAGTAGCCAGGGCACATGACCAATTGGAGGCATAGTGACAGGACCTGTCAACTGTCACATACATACATTAGGTCACTCAAAATTACTTCCATCAACAATGTTCCACCCAAAGAGAATAAAAACTGCTGTACTCTGTGTACGTTACATGTTTGTCATGTAGCATACAACCGTCACGGATTTCAGATCAGTCTTACAACTCTTTCTTACGGGCTGCATACAGTATGATGAACTATTAAACAAGATGCAATGTCATGAGATGTTCAACGGTCAGCAAGACTAAAAGTATTGAACACTGGTGTGGACTAGATGCAGTATTTGAATTACAGTTTCGATGTCATTAACCACAGTATTTTAACTGAAAGTGACAGAGGACCTTCTGGTCTGGACCATGTGGACAAGTCACCATATCAAAAATCACATTTATCAGGAAAAAATAGATCTAATGAAGATCAATGAAGATTTGATGAGGAGCAAAACAGCAATCTAAAATCTAATATTCACAGTGACTGATTCAGTCATGATGTACTACTGTTTTTGTTTCAAGATCAACTACAGGTAAGATTTAACAACGTATGATGATGTGTGGAATTAGGGTTTAATTAACCAGAGGAGCCAGAATGGTGATGACTAAGTTCTTTTTTAATATAATTCTATCACCACAACACGGTAACACCTTGCCACCATAAACTGCATCAATAAAGATCAGTTTTGAAATAATTCTCTCTCTAATGTAAAAAAAACAGCTGAACTTTTGGTGCAGTTGCTGTGTGGTGCTGAATGGAGAGCTCCTGTAAATCTTTTGATACACTGCACCGTACTATTCACAGTATTACAGCTCTTGTGATAGGAAGTGGAATAATACCTGTTTGGTCTTGTGACAAGAAGACTGAGTGCTGGCACACACACCGTTAACAGTTGCAGTTGAGTCCTTTCCAGTGATATGAGCTTATTTTGTCAAAATTGTTAAAGTTTACTATTCCTGACCACCTACTTTATTAAGTTACTGAACTTGTGGTGAAAAGTGCACACTAGTGTCTATGATGTTCCATGATTTACAGACATAGATTGTGTGTGGTATAAGTCTGACAAAGTTAGGTTATGGTCATGTGAGGGAAAACTTCCACCAACCAACTTCACAAGAACACCTGTCCTACGAGGCCTATCACCTCAGTCCTTGTAGCTGAAAAGGCCAAAGGTTGTGGCCGCCATGCACTGAGCTACCATCTATTTTAGAGGTCTGTTGTTCTGTTTCTGTTTGTTGTTCTTTTTAGATGATGACACGGTAGTGTCCTGTTCTGATTGGGTCTCTGCGGAGCGACTACCTTCACAAAAGAGTGGAAAGGGGCTAAAAGGTCTGAGTCAGGGGCCGCTCTCCCAGACCTTGTCCTCTTGCCTCAGAGTCTCCACATGACACACCCCTCTTGTTTGGTTAAATGTGTTTACAACACTCACTCTCATTTTCTAATTTATTCACGCTTTCTTTACACAGATGTCTACATCAGATTTTCACGTTATTTACTATTCTTGTTGTGAATTAAATAAATCCGTTAGATTACAAGATGGCACGTCAATGCTAACTAAAACCATTTGAAAATTTACCATTATTAGCCTCAATTATGTGCTATGAGTCTAAAGAAGAGGGGTAGCAGCTGTGTTACTTCCAATAGATAAGACACACTTTTATAAAAGGCAAAAACGCAGCGCTTGGCAGCTTCACAGACAAACAGATGGTGCTGGTTTCCACTGAATGACTGGCCCATAATCAAACAGAGGCTTTCTGACTACTCTCATGCTCAGCTTAACCAAGATAAATGAATGAGTAATTAAAAAAGATATAAAAATCCATGGCCAATTCAAGGGCTGCATCCCTTGCTGCAAGATACAACAAAGACTGAACGAGATGATCTGGATTTCTTTCTCACTTTTTCAAAGGTTTTAAGGTCCCTAAACTAATAGCTGTTGTACTGAGCTGAAACCCAATACCTAGCCTACATGTAATAGTGTAATATAGTCCTACTTGTTTACTTCCAGTGCACAATGAACCTTGGGATAGGTTGGACAAGAAACAAAAATAGTCTCCATTACAGGCCTGTATTCACAGTATTGTGAATGAATTGTGGCTGATTTGGCAGTTTTTCTTAGTTTGACCGATTTTACCAATTACATTGGTACTTTACTATACAGTATATCACCTCAGATAGTGTATATATATAGCAGAACTTTAAACCTTATCTCTCTTCTTTTATTTTACTTTTATTTGCTCTTGCTTTTAACTCTGTTTTAAGTGTTTGTTTTATTATATTTTATGCTTCTCTTATATTTCATTTTATCTTTTAAATGTTTTGTGTTTATGTAAAGCACATTGAGTTGTCTTGGTATGAAATGCACTATATAAATAAAGATGCCTTGCCTTGCCTTGCCTATACAGAAGTACAGCGAAATTACAGCAATCAACCAATCCGTACACAGCACACAATGCAAGAAGACAGACATAACAGGATGACTGGGTAGTAAGAGGAGAGAGAAAAAGGGGAGAAACAAAAGGAGAGGGGAGGAGAAAAAAAGCAGCTCTCAGGCTATGCTCCTATGAGGGGACTACAGTGTGGGACGGGGAAAAAAACCTCAGCAACATTAGGCACATACAGTATGAGCACAACACACACACAACATAAGAACTTGAAAACAACTTGCACCAGGGGAGGGGGGAAAGGGGAGTGGAGGTGTTCCAGCGCAGACAGGCAGCCAACTGCAGCTGCAGCGCAGCCTGCGGACCCTGCTTGTTGCACTGGGGGGTGAAAGCGGCGTAGGCGTGGGATGGGGGGCTAGGGGGAGGTGTTGCAAGCATGTGTGAAAGTCACAATCAGTGCCTTCGCAGGGTCTCATCGCGATAACACAGCAGGTTGCCATGGAGACATCCTTGATTGGGTCCCAGATAGAGTCATCAATCAACAGGTGTCCGTGAAGAAGGGAGGGAGGAATACTGTAGGAATACAGAGCGTCTCACTGCAGCGATCTCCTGGGGGAGTTGCTCAGCAGCGGCCTTCCGTGTTGCGGTTTATAAAGTTAATACCGACAGTCTGAGTGCTAACAGCTCTGCCCCCCCATCATGGGGCTTTGGACTACTATCACGTTCTTCTGAATTTTTCGATACACCAGGGCAATGCCGAATCCAATCAGCAGATAACCTGTTATCATGGTTCCAAATATGATATCTTTGATGACCTCAACGAGAATCGCCAGGCACAAGCCGGGAGAGATGCATCCGCCTTCATTGAGAGCAGGAAGAAGGTCACATGGTCACATGAGAAGACAAAACATCTGATGAGCAGCGGGTGTAGAAATGAATCCAAAGTCCACTTTCTGTCAGTCATACTAAGTGGTGTATGAAACACAATCCCTTCATGTGTTTTCTCTCAGTCATTCCTCATGTTATCACATGGTGTGCTGTTTGAATGCAGTTCCATTATAACATGATGCCTTTGTGCTTTGTCTGTTTGAAAGTGCACGCACACACACACACACACACACACACACGCACACACACACACACACACCAGAACACACACACAGACACACACACACAGTCTTATTTTCTTAAGAAACATATCTTGAAAAGTGGGATTGGACGAGGTACAAGATCAGAGCTCCCCGGCAGCCTGGTTCTCATTTTGAAACAATTTTCAGTAATTTCCATCACCTTGGAAGCTGACAATAAAGCTCTGGGTTTCTTTTTAAATTGATCCGCTATGTTGCAGAGGCTACTGGCTCCATTTTCACACATAGGCCTGCACAATTTCCTTTGTTTTTAAAATTGTAATAATGTTTATTCAGTGTCACATTAACATCTTTTTTTTTACTTTCAAAGACAGATTTTTTTTTAAAAAAACCATTACTACATTACATTAAGATTAAAACAATTAAAAGATAGCAACACAGGGGAGCAAAAAACATACAAAAACATAAAAGCTGGATGTCTCCAGAGAGATGGAGGGAGGGGTGGGTGGGGGGGTGTCAGGCTGTCAGCCTTTGCTTCTTCTGCCCTGACACACTTGCACCGTGTTCGGTTCAATCCCAACAGCAATTTCAGCTGCCAAAACCCCAGACAGGATATCTGGCTTGATCTGAATGTTGTAGACTCCATGGAGTTGCCTTCAATTACTGATGTGATGTTTTTTCTCTCTTTCTTTCTTTCTTTTTTCTTCTTTTTTTCAGGTTTTGCCTCAGGCTCCACACAGGTGAAGGCTACTGGGCTGAACTGGGCTAACTACAGTGTGGGTTTATTTAAAAAAATAAAATAAAATAATATATGTGTATGGAAAACTGAAAACAAACATATATAACAACACAAACTAATGTTGTAAATATGTAAATATTATACAAATATTTCCATTTGTGTTTGTGTGTGTGTGGATTACAAAAAGAGCTCAAATGATTTGGGTCTGGGGTTAGGGTTATTACTGTACTTATTCAGTCTAGCAGGTTGACCTTATGCACTGTAGACACAGAAAGAGAAAAACATCGTCAACATCATGATCATCATCAACTGTATGAAAACAAAGCTTTAATGAAAAAATGTATTGGACCACAGTCGTCAAACACTTACCGCTCGCTTGCATTTTTGAAGAGTCCGGATCAGTCATGGAGGACGACCTAACACTGGATTCGAGTTACGCCTGAGCTTCATGAGCACATACTGGTGTCAAAATGTCCGTCGAGTTTTCAGAAATTCCACATTTTTAAAAGATGATCCATATGTTGTCGGTGAGGGCCTATCTGAGCCTGGTCGATGAAAACATCTGTTCTCCGCCGCTGGAGAAATGTTGTGGTAAGACTGACACCGAATAAAACGGTGAACATGTTATAAAACCGAAAGCATGATGATAATACCTTATTAAAACTTCACAGCTGGCTACATTTAATTTAATGCGCGCACACACACACATGCACACACACATGCACACATGCACACACATATATGGACACATGGATTTGGACATGTTCATTGACGCTGTGAAAGCTGAGTTTCTGGCTCAGCTCTGCAGTTTTGCAGTTATTCAGGGCACATCACTGGGGAACTGTAAAAATGCCTTTTCAGAAATTTACACTCATTCAGTTTTTTCAGCCACAAAAAGAAGCAGCTAAAACTTTGAAAAATGCCGGGTTTCTCTGCACTTTCACCTCTGCTGACTAAATCTGCGCATACAGGACTTTAAATCTGGTTCTAGAGATATTATTTTGTTTTGTTAGATTTCAGACTGATTTTATTTTCACTTGGGGAGTGTAATGATCACAGTTTGATGTCCTGACTGAGACAAATGTTTTTGACCTTCCTCCTGGAGAAAAGTCCATCTATACCTGACAGTGTGAAATCATGCCCACTCCCCTCCTCTCTGTGGGAGGCTACAAGCACCATGGAAACAGTGAGGCTGCGGTATAGTTTCTTTAGCTAATGTAATTTAATGTTTTAGTTATTGGACTTAATTTTGTTACAAAAGTAAATGTCTTTACCCCACATGAACTCAAAATACTCATAATCAGTTTTTAATATATATAGTTGTATTGTATTTATTATATTTATTTTTGATTAAAAGATAACTCATTTTGTCACTTAGCTCACGGTATGGCAATTATATTCTATAGCATCCAGCGTTATTAAAATTAATTCTTCTCTACAACATGTAAAACTGATGGACATGGATTTATTATCACACACTTAAGATTTTATAATTACACATGTATATCAAAGCAGGCAGAGACTATTTTAATATATATATGTATATACAGTATATAAATATACATATTTTCTATTTCGGTAGAAGACAGTGTTGCGAGTTCTCAGACTCAGCACCTACACTGCATTTTGGATGCGTGTGATTTTTTTTTGTTTTTGTTTTTGTTTTTTTATTATTCTAACCTTGCCTTTCTCAATATTAATAGACAAAGATATTAGGCAACAACAGCACATTTAATTTTCAATTTCCCTCCTGGATTGTGTAAATTTGATTTAGGTGATTTATAGGTACTTTGTTCTGTATTTTCAGGTTTATTGTATTTTCAAATATTTGTCTATAAGTCTGCATTTTAAAACTGAGGATAATATGTGTGACTGTACGATTTTGTATTCAGCTCTACAAACTGTGTTTCATCTCAGGTTTCCCCTCACGAAGAAACGTGATATGGACTGCTTTCCTTTTCCTCCCACCACTCACGGAAACAAACAGGTACCCCCAGGGAGTTTCCAAGACACAATACGTCTTGTTTTCTGCCAGTGTGTCGAGGGGGAGAAACTCTGACCAGATCTGATCAATGCGTAACTGCAGCAGTGAAACTTGTGCTGAGCTCAACTGGATGTCACGTGTGTGATAATCATTGGTCACCCTTCCTGGAGCGTGTTTTATTCAATATTTCCACGTTACCATTTAATAGAGCTGACCAACGTGTCAATACAATGTCACACCTATTACCCTTTAGCCATCTGTCAGCCAGGGTTACTATAACCTAATTAGAAACTACAATACATATATTGACATGACGTTACTTCTGATATAGGGACATATAAGTTTTATGTCTCTATGGGGTTTTAAATGTTCTGAAGTTACTGGATCCACAATAGTTCTCATGTTCTCTCACCAAGAGACCCTGTGGACCCCAGGAAGACTAGCCGGCTACTAAGGTACCAGCTAATGGGGATCCTTAATAAATAAACAAATAAGTAAATGAACAAAAAAGATGGACAATCAACTCAAAAAGGAAGAAATAGCTCATTTGCTGGGGACTGTTTTCAGTGGCAGACAAAGCACATTAGGTGATCTGAGGGTGTCACGACACTCAGACACTTGTTATCCGTAGGTTATCAGTTCACTGTTGGTTTTGGTTGTTCATTACCACCATAATCACTTTTTTTTCAGCTTTTGTTCTACCAAACATAACAGGTTCCCAGAGAAATGTGAAAGTCACAGTTTGTGAACATCAGCAACAGAACATCAGCAACAGAGACCACACAAACAGAGAGAGACGCTCATCCTCGACCACGTATGTGACGCAAATGTCCTTACGTAACAGACCGACCCTTATCTTACTCTGGAGCACGAGAGTTTCACATCTGGACATAATTGGTGAAAGGTCAGTGAAAGAGCACATTCTCAGGGCACCCTGAGCCTGACAATCTGCCACAAAAAGCTGATAATTTGGAAACAGCTGCTTTGGATGCATGGATATGTCTAGGACATGTGCGTGATAATAGATATATACCTGGATGATTTGTTTTTTTCTTTTGTGAGTCAGGCCAGGATGTGAGGCCCAGAGGAAACAGCTCCAGCTACATTTTGTAGAGAAAACGTCAATCAACCATCAAGTTGCCAATTGACATCATGCTGTTATGCAAAACTCGTCCTGGTAACAAATGTCATGAAACACAGGATCACAGTGGACACAAAGTACAAAATGACACTCAGTCTTTGAGCTATTGCGCAGTAGCCATTAACGTTAATATACTGTATGATGTTGAGTTATCATTATAATATATCACGGAGAGTTTTAAGAAAAAAATTATATCAGAAATTCTATAAGCTACCAGTAACCACACAAAGGAAGATTTATCTGAACTAATCTGAGCTGATTTTAAGGTAGCACTGCTGAAAATATGTTTCCTATTTTACTGATTTTATGATAAGTAACCGTAACCGTTATGCATAATATCCCTAATGTTCTGCGTAATTTCGCCTACAGACCACAGAAGAAAGCTCCAGGATAACTCACATCAGTTCATTTGAAGAATTACTGGGTGTTGTTATTTCTATAAACTGTGCAGCTTGCAGAGATCGCTCGTGTTAACGTTACTGTTTTTCTTTCATTATGTGATGAGCGGGTTGTAAACAGGCATTCAACACATCATATTCTTGAAAAAGAAAACTTGATTAGACTCACGATCTATCTATAAAACTTTTTATTGGATATAAAACACATTATGTTTTATTGACTTTCTGCTACAGGCTGGGCTGCTGTTTCACACTTGTGTAAGAACCCTCTCCATTTGAGCCAACTTATTTCAATACAGTTTAAATATTATAATACATTTTATCATATATACAGCACATACATGTGTATGTATTACTATTTTATTACTATTATTTATTACAAATAAAATGTTACATGTTATTTAAACTGTTAAGAGCGTAATATCGCAATGCATAAATGCGATTACAATTATTGATATAATTGTTAATATTTTATTTATTTATTTAATCTAAAATTTGAGTGGCATCTTACTGTCCAGAAATTTTTACTAATGTGTGTCACTTGGTGCTTTCCTTTCACTTTCAGTACAGTCTGGTTAATCCAAGAGCAGCTCCACTGGGTTTCAGGTCCTGAGACTGGGCTCGTTGTGGTCCTAATTATGTAAAATTGTGGGTTGCTGAGCAACCAGTCTGTCTCTGTTACTGGTCTATTTTCCTCTTCTCTGACAACATTGTACAATCATTCTTGGTCTGCAGTACACTGTTGTCCTGGTGATGATGCATCTTACTAAAGTCTGCTTCAATTATTTCCACCGCTGCTAAATGCTTGTCAGTTTACCTTGTGCGATGTGTGATAGATGGAGCCTGACAGCATTAATGCTTCAGATGCTATCATAAAAACGTAAGTTTTAAGTAAAAATACGCTCGTGTTTTCTGACGTAATTGCTGCGTGTGTCACTTTAAAACGCGAGATGCATTTGCCCTAACTGACAGTTACAGGGTGAGTTTGTGTCAGCGATTTTACAACCTTTTTCTGTAAAAAACACACGATCACGTCAAAGAGTCCAACCAAACACCGAAGACGCTGAACGCAACCACTGCAGTTCAGCGCTTCAGTGATAAATTAGTTTTTCATCATGGGGCCCAAATTTATTATTTTAACCGTGTCTGTGCGTTACAGGTCACGGCTGGGAAATTCTCTAAAGCAGACGGGACGCAGTGAAAAATAGTTGCAGTATTTTCAAACGGCTCATGGAGGATGATTCCCATTGAATTTAGACTTTCTCTCCCGGATTTGTGGGATTAAAGCAGATAAGGCACATTTCTGAAGCATGCTTGAGGAGTTTGAGCCTCTCCATGTAAAACTGTCCTCGCGGTGCTTTACTCAAACAATTTCCTGAAACACTTTGAACAAGACAAGATGAGAATTTTGTTCGCCTTACCTGTGGTTGCCAGGCCAGCTTTCTGTCAGTCTGTCACACTCTACAGTCTCCCGCTTTCTCTTGTTTCTATAGTGTTGCCGCTCTCCGCTCTCCTTGCCCCCCCACCCCCTTTTTTCTGTCTCGCTACACGTCTTTATTTCTCTGCCTCTTTGGTCCACAAGTCACCACTTTCCTTCCCTCTGCTCCCTCCCTTTTTCCACACTTCACCTCTGATTTTGTCGTTTTTTTTCTCAGTGTCTTCTTTTTTTTGCCTCGTTTCACTTTTTTCCTCTCGGTGTTCGTTCCCTTGCTTCTGCCTCTATATGAGTTTTTCCTCTTCGTGCAAACCTGCTGTTATCCCCCCGTTCAGCGTTTCTTCTATCTCTACTTAAATAGAGGTACCTTGCCCTGCTCTTGATAATGAAGACATACTGGGAGGTTTGTCCCGGAGGCGGGACCGGGGCGGCAGTGGATAGGGGGTTGGGAAAGGTCAAATTATGCACAGAATGGACAAATAAATGTGAACCAGACCATTTGGTGAGGTCTTGTTTCTAGAAGGTGTTGACACGGGATTAGCCTCTGTTTGCTTTCACCTGTTCAATCTAGAGCCAAAATACCCCCCCCCCCCCCCTCCCCCCACACACACACACCCTGTCTGTGATCTCCTGGTTTCTGAGAACGCCATACTGCACAATGAGCTGTGTCTCATTTACACACAGAGTCTTGTACTGAGCAGGTGTTGCAGCTTAAACTTTAGAAAAGACCAAATAAGCAGGCATACGCAGCCAGATACACACACACGCACACATACAGAGAGAGGGGGTGGGGGCTAGGTTGGTAGAGAGTGAGTTTTTCAATCAATCAATCAATCAATCAATCAAGCAACAACTGATTGGAAAAAAAAAAAACTCACTCTAGCTTTTAGCTGCTGTGCAAACTCTCAACCCCCCCCCTTCAGCTCACCCTTGCAGGCCCAAGGGCAGTGTGTGTGGTTTTGCAGCCCTATCCTGGGCAGGTGACATGAAAGATATAAAAAAAAAGAAAATTAGCATGTTGGTATGGCATCCATGTAAGTATTTGACGGTAATGATGGTTTGGGTCCTTCCCATTGCTGACAATGGCCTGATGTGAATGGACCTTCATCAATGGAAAAAGTGCTAAATGCTAAAGCTGGCATGGCAACATTTTCACCATATTAGTTGTGGACGTTAGCATACTTTTGTTTTATTCCAGGCATCTAAAGGTTTTCTACTTCCAGAGAAAACTCTTCACATCAGTTGAAAGTAAAAGTTAAAGGCGTCTTTGATGGTTCTAAGTCCTCTTCAGATCAGCCCCATATGTTAATTTATGAATAAGCAATGTCACAATAAAGTCTTAAAATGTATTTAGATAGAATATCAAACTAGATAAGCCCAGTATGCACACATTGTACAATCTTGAATACAACATAGCCTATGTAAAGATTAGTAGCAGAGCAGACCCCCCCGCCCCCCAACCCCCATCCTATCTCAGCCAACTTTCTGCTGAGGTTACTCAGGATAGCGTCAAAGAGAAGCAGGGTGGGGGTGGTGGGTGGGTTGGGGTTCACAGGGAACACTCACACACACAGTTCATATCAGGTCTGGGTGAGCTGTTCTCCAAACATCCAAATGATAGCTTTAAAGGATAATTACTTCATGACTGGATCACTGTTTGGAGTCAGCGCAAAAAAAAAACCTGTGAAGACTTTAATATTTCTGGTTCCTCAGGGGTCACGGAGCCTTTTCACCACAGGCTGTAATTTACCACCAAAAGAGATGATAAAGAAAGAAACATTGCTCCTAGTTATGTTAAGCAAGCAGCAAATGTCATGCAGTATGTTATATGCAGTATATGATGACGGCCATCTCTGTTGATAAAAGTTCAGTGTGTTCTTCACTGTCCTCAGCTGCAACTTAAGTCAATTACAGCAGGTGTCATCAGGAGCATTTTTTTTTATTTATTTAGATCAACTAACATTGAGTTGTAACTGCTCACGTCAGCTGCATCTTCACGCTCAAGCTGTGTCCCAGTTCAGTGGCTGTGGCTGCATCCTTCAGAGGCATTTGAAGGCTGATTACATCACAGCGTTCTTATGCATGCACGCGCGCACACACAGCCCAGGTTGTTTATCATATCTGTTGTAAAGCTTGTAGCTTGTTCTACAGTTAAAGGGATAGTTCACCCAAAATTCAAATTTCACTCATTATCTACTCACCCTCATGTCGACTAAGAGCTGTGAGAATTTTCAGAGTCCTCTGTTCCTTCTCTGAGTTACGGGGGGTCCACACAGCAGTATTTGTCCATATAATGGTTGTCAATGGACACCAGGTTTCTTCATCCAAAAAGACACACCAAAAAACATTCAAATACCTCCATACTGCTCGTCTGTAATGTCCCTCTTGTATTGAAGCCCTGACATGGGAGCTTCTGCTACAAACAAGCTTAAAATATAGACTTATTACATTTTTTTCTGAACAATTTCTCATGTCGAGGCTTCAACACAAGATGGACATTACAGATGAGCAGTATGGAGGTATTTGTATGTTTTTTGGTGTGTCTTTTTGGACGAAGAAACCTGGTGTCCATTGACAACCATTATATGGACAAATGTGGACCCCCCCGTAACTCAGAGAAGGAACGGAGGACTCTGAAAATTCTCACAGCTCTTAGTCGACATGAGGGTGAGTAGATAATGAGTAAAATTTGAATTTTGGGTGAACTATCCCTTTAATATCATGGTTGCTTAGGTTTAAGTGTGGATTCATTGTAAACGGTTTGTTGTGTGATGTGAGCGGTATGGTCCAATATCACGTTATTGATTTAACAACAGCTGGACCGTGTGGATGGCATGGATTGTGACAAGAGGGTATTGCACACATTTTAGGACTGCACAAAACCTGTTTGTTGTGACTTTTTTGCATGATCAGCTGAAGTGCCGACCCACCCCACCCCCGTCTTGGTCTGTGATCGCCTGCCTACCCTGTCCTATAGTTTATCACCGCACTTCACTGCCAGCCACTGTGCATGTCTCCAAGAGAAAATCCAGGCAGACGGGGAGAACATGCAAACTCCCCAGGCCTGGGGATCGAACCTTCTTGCTGAGTGACAACAAACTGGACCAGATGTCACTCATGTCTTAGGTCAGACAGATTTCAACTCTCTTCTGAAGAAACTATCAATATCCTCTTGTCAGATTTTAGACAGGCAGTGAAGTCAACAACAATCGCTCATTTGAATCATATCCATTTACAGCTCCATTCTCTCCATCCTCATGTTTTATAGGCAGCGCTTAAAAAAGTGAGAAAATGTAAAGTATCAAGCTGTTGAAATGTGTCTCCTCCTTGACTCTGCAGAGTTTCTTCATCTTTGTCTGTTTCAGACCATGAGCCGAACATAGACAGTCCCACTTCCCCCTCTCCCATTGTCCCACCCTGTGTATTCAAACATGTTGGTCTAATTATTTATTTTGTTTAACCATGTTAAAGCTTCCTAGCTCAGGACTTCACTCGTTGGAATAATTTATGTCCACGTGTGGAACCGTGAACAGATTAAAGGCACGCAGAGGCGGTGAGGTTTAAACTACTGTCAGATTGATTTACTCCACACAAGTCAACCTCTAAATTTAAAAGACGTCTCATCTTTAAAACTTAGGGACCGAAACGTTTCTGAGCTCCCACACTTGCACGTCTGACCTCCACAGGTCTGTCTAAACAAGAAGGAAAGGTCGAGCCACACGGGAGTATTATCAAGCCATGACCTCCGACCTCTTCACTCACTGCTTCTTGGATCACAAAGTGGGAAATTGGGGAGGTAACCTTTGTTCTGTGATTGGGCAGCCTAATGAGTGTGGAGACTGGTATATTGTAGCTGACCTCTGCTCTTCACCTGTGACCCCAGGAGGGACATTGTTCCATCGCCAACAAATTTGAAAGCACTTTTATTATTATTATCATTATTATTATTATTTACATTTTTTGCAATTGTTTAATGTTTTGTATTGGGCAAATCCAAATCCATCAATAGTGAAAATATCAATATCAATAAATAGTTTGCAGAAACCATATTTGTATCCCACCAAAGAGTTTCAATACAATCTTTACTTGTAATGACTCCAGCTTTTCTTTTCAGACAGTCGCTGCTGGTGTGAGTAAGGGAAACATCCTGGTCTAGTTTAATCTGAAACAGTTCACAATGATTATGTCCACCATCTTTTCCACATCAAGGTGCTTTTGTTAACTCAGTCAAACTATGAACAGCACTCTGGATGTATGTAAATGCTCAAAATGTTCCAGTTGTGGAAATGCTAATGATGCATGCATATGTGGAAAGTATAATTTATTTTGCCAGTTACTAATTTTATGTTATGTTCTAACTATCATTTGTATCCAGATGTGCAACATGTTGATTGGTAATTCATCTCCTCTAGTATTGTGTTGCTTCAAAGGCTGACTTTAACTGCATCAGAGTGGGACAAATCTTTCCCATCCCATCTTTCTCTCTTTTGTTCTTTTTTTTGCTAGTTTGTTTTGTGCAGGCAAGTTGAACATTTTTATTGTTAATAATCATTTATTACATAAGAAACTGCCACCACTAAAGGCTCAAAAGAGGCAGGGCAACCATTACACCACAGCTAATATACCATCTTGTATGATCATCATAAACTTTGGTTTATAATTTGTGCCATACAGGTCCACCAAAGGATGTTGAGTGTGACCTCCCTGCCGTAAACAAAAAATTACATACAGTACCACAAAATCTGCTAAACAGATTTTCAACTAAATTGAATCTTCCATTTTGTTTGATGAAAGGGGGCTGGGCCTATTTTTTTCAACATGTTGTTGTGGAAATTTGTTAGGCAAGATCTGAAATAAAGATGTTGAGATCGACTGTCTTTTAAGGGTTTTGTTCTTTACAAAAAAAAAGTCTAAGTCAGAGTGTAACGCATGCAGTCTGCAAGGAATGGAATGAAAAATAAATTGAACAGAGGGTTTTTGTTGAATCTATCACACCCCCCACAAGTGAACTTTATCTTGCTGAAACAGATTACATTGTACACCAAGGTCAGCAACAGGTGTCAAAAACAAGAATCAGGCAATGTTAGGTGAGAACAAGCATAGCATGTATCTTATATTGTATCAGTCAGAACACAAAACAGTAGAAATGAATAAACAAGTACATACTAAAAATGTCCATTACACATGCATCATCTCATAAATTTGCTCAATCCCCACAGAGCTGGAATGAACCAGATGCACAGAAACTATGTCACTTATAGCTTTAAAGCTGTATAAGCTTTACTTAAAGCACATAAAACAGTTAGAATGAGCAAAAAAAACAAAAAAACAAACAGCAACACACTAAAACAATAATACAGTGAAATATAAAAGACAGAATAGGTGACTTTACTCAGCCAAAGGCCAAGTTGAACAAGTGAGTCTTAAGCAGTGAGAGTAGTAAAAGTGGAGAGGATATTTACAGTCCACACGGTCAACATGCATCCCACAGAATGGCAGCCGTGAGGCTCGATCTTCTCTAGTTTTCAAGAGCGATTGAGGAACTTTCAAGAACATCTGATAAGATGATCTGAGGGCTCTGGGGGGCTGATGCAATTTATTAAGGTCAGATACTGTAGGTATTCCGGGGCCAACCCATTCAGAAACCCATTGTTAAAAACAAATAATGCAATCACCAGAAGCCAGTGAATTGAAGAGAGCACCGGAGTTATGTGCTCACATTTTTTTGTCCTAGTTAGGAGATGAGCTGCTGCATTTTGAAGAAGCTGCAGGCAGTCAAGCTCTGACTCTTCAATGCAGACGTACATAATAATCTAAGTGAGAGGTAATAACTCTTTCAAGGTCCGGTATCATAACTCCAAATAATGTATAAATGCCTCAAAAAAGAGTCTATATAACATTACTGTTCTTTGCTGCAAATAAATTGTATCCTTGGCAAATAAGTTGCTTCTCTCAGTTGAGTGCAAAATGATTAGAAACCATGACTTGTAACTTGTGGCTGTAATTTACATTCATATTTGTGAGTGTGCATGGCCTCTGTTGCAGAACCAGGGATGAGACTGTTGTCACCTTAACGACATACACATCACACTGCTCTGTAGAAGTAGTTGTGGTCAAAGTTTCTATTATAGCACACATCAGAAGAAGTGTCTTTCAACAGCTGGTCTGTTCAGGAGCAAAACTGTGCAGGAGCTAAGGGCTCAGTATAGTTTTTTGAAGCTTTAGCAGGTGGTGACAGGGTTCAGATGGATCATGCTGAGGACGTATCCTATTGCTGTACAATGTAGTTTTAACTGTGTATTTACGAAACTTTTAACCTTTATTGCTACCCATAGGTGAGTGATACTAAAATGTATATTTTGGTTTTAAGTAGCATAAAGTATGTCAGCTGTGAAGCTGAACATCTGGGAGATCATAAAATTTTGACGCGTTCCCTCGACACAGAACTTCAAACGCTCAACAACGGCGGTGACCAGTTTTTATTTTAACGTGTGCTGAGGGCACATCAACTTCATTCCACTTCTTAAAACATGCACAACAGTGGTGAAGCTATAAGTAATGGCGTCCGTGTGGCGACGTGGCGACCACCATCCATCGACATAAAATTACGTTTGCCCTTTTGATGGCTTTAATAAACTCGTATCATCATGAAAATTGAGGTCCAGGGTCCAGGGTCCAGGGTGCCGACCTCTTACATCTGATCGGGGCGACGCCCATTGGGGGGGGGGGATTCCTCTATAGCGCCCCCTTGAAGTTTTAGGAAGATGAAAATTGGTACACATGTGTTAGTCGTCGAGGCGGACAAAAAAGTCTCTTGCACCATTGGTCTACTCCAAACAGGAAATCGGCCATTTGGGTCATAAAATTATTGTAATAACTCATCTATCAGACGATGTAGCCCAAACTTTGTGCAAAATTCTGTTTGCGAGTAAATCCGGGATGAAAGTGGGTTAGTATTTTTCACATTGGGTAATGCAGGCGCACAAATTATGCATCACGTTGCTCACGATTCATCAGCCACTGATATTGGATCCGTCATCTGTCAATCAAACAGCTGACACACACACACATTGAGCTTTGTCTCGCCCCAAACATTGAATATCCTGCCCGCTTGATAACGACCAATCAAATTTGTTTTCCTTAGAAACTCGCAGAAGGAGGCGCAACAAACGGCCATTTCTGAACACCTTTAATGTGTCTACCCTATTGCTAGGAATTTTGTCCGATCGACTTCAAATTGATTATAGATCATCCAGAGACTATGCTGATCAAAAGTTATTAAAAGCTTTTCTCTCCGTCAAGGGGTGTGGCCACGATGGCGCCGCCATGTTTGATCCATCGCCATGCATATTCAAGCAGCTCTCTCTCACACATACTTTATCCAAACTGCTTCAAGATTTATGTACATGACCAGAGCCACACCTTCAATGCCTCCATATGTTCATAGGTTCATCTCACTCATATTGCACCCTTGTGGAAACAGGCCGTATTGGCCAATGCCGTATTTTACAGAGTCCGCCCCTGAATGCACTGGCCCATGTTTTGTTACACTCATACTTCTCCCTGATGGATGAACCATCAACTTGTCATAACTCCGGTAACACTTTACAAAAAGGGTTAGTTAGTACATTATTAAGCATTAATATATAAACTAATGTGTTGCATTAGTAATGCATACATAATGATAACTATTACATTATTCATTATTCAAAAGAAGAAGTAAGTGGTCTTTTATTATTAGGCTTTTGAAATCTTAATAATTTAGTAACCCACTGACTTTTCCGACCTGTTTTAGTAAACATTAACAGTTAACTGCTTAACTACTGTAAAAATAGGCTTCCTTGAACATTAATTAATAAAAACTGTAGGATACGATAAATGTTTTCTCCTCGGCTTTCAGAGCAGAGCAGAGTAATCCTAAGTAATGATTGCAAGATAAACTTTTAAGTTAATTAACACAAATAAAAAATAATTTAGTAACAGTTAAACATTAAACTGCTTAATTAATAAAACAGTTAATTAATGCTTAATAATGTACTAACTAATGTTAATTAAGGGACCCTTATTGTAAAGTGTTACCAACTCCTTCATGCATTGTCCGATTTTCTCGAAACTTCACGTGTATGATGAAGGTCCGTCCCTGAGCTCATCTGACCACATCTGGTTGCCGCCCCCTGGTGGATGAATGAAACATTGTGTTTTTTCTCTCCTTCCAGGTTTTTTCTCCCTTCTGCCTTCTTGCCACAGCCCTTGCGTGCCTCACGTCCGCGGTGGCATGGAGTCCCAAGTGCCCGATCATGACTGCTTGTGGCTTTAATATTTCATTTGTAACTTATTTACGAGCATCACAGCTGCTTGGCATGGTGTCAGAGTACTTATTTGTTAGCACATCAAAATCCAGGATCTTCTCATCCATTTCAAATACTGATGAGTGAACTGGCAGCAGTAGATGCTGAGCAAAAGTCAGAGCAGCCAAAAACCAAGTTGGACAGGCTGAAGGCTGTAGCAGGAAGCAGCCAAACGGCTTTTCCAAGGGCTTTGCAGCAGAGCTGACATTTTAATCGCTGTCTATGACTTAATTTTGAAGAGTTGCAGCACAAGAGAGATATGAAACAGCAGAGGGCCCAAGTTGTCTGGTTGGACAGACACGATGTCCCTGCCACAGCAATGTTCCCCATAAGCCACATCACTCTGCTTTATCATTTACAGTCGACGTCCTTTGACAGTCGACTTTTTATTCATGGCATTGTCACCATTACTGGAGAGCGTCTTTCCCCAGATGATCATTTGTTTCAAGTTAATAATTCCACCATCATGTATAACATCACATGAGTATACTGTACAAAACGCACTGCACAATCATTTATTTACCTGAAGTTGAACTTTCACACACAAAAATATTAGAGTTTTGTTAACATAACAAATGCTAGAAACAAACTTTGTGAGACTGTGCCAGGGCGCAGGAGAGTGTTGAGATAAATGCAAAACTCAGAATCCTAATGTGAGTTTCCGGAGGTTGGCTCATCTTGGTAAAACCACTTCTCTTGGTACACCCTGTTCTAAGAAAAAGAAGCACAGTCTTTATCTCGGACATTCATGCTTTTTACTCAAGGTTCCAAGAATGTAACTGTTTTGACTGAGTAAATAGTTGGTGTAGTTTGTGAAGCTTATTTTGCACTGACTCTTTGGTCAGGCCCTTGTTTAAAGAGTTTATCATTTTACCTTTTATAGAGATATAACTCGTCAACCTGCTGGTGAAAAAGTCTGAGAAGATAGGTACACTTCTAGAACCATGATAGCGTAACTATAAACTCTTTTAAGTATGGGCAAGACTCATTAGCTATTGTGCTTATTTGTGCTTAATTTAGGGAAATTACAATTACAGAGAAGATCCACAAAATTCTGCACACCGCTGTTTTTATTGTTCATCTTGTAATTGCACCTATTTTATCCAAATAGAAACATATGTAGCCATATAATTCCCCAAACACACACAACAACAAAAACTTTCATGGAATTTGTTGTTGTTGTTTTGTGTTTTGTTTTTTGCAACAAAAAACAAATTCCATTGAATCACGACTATTTGAAAACTGATGGTGGAACATGATGGAACAGTTAATTTTATTTGTTCTGTTGAATTATCATCTCTATCTGTGGTAGTCACGTCCAATTCCGGAATAGATCAATCAAGGTGGAACAAATCAAATCACAATTATGCAAATGTTTTGGATTGTTTCACAGTGCATCTGGTGGATTTAACTGAAGACCGCTGTGGGTGATTAAATGGTCTTATTTTATTATTACTTTAAGTGGATCAAAACAAGCCTGCTCATTCAGCCCCTTGAGACACTAAAGCCTTTATTTTGAAGCCCATCAGAAGCAGCTGGTCATATGACAGGACATATTAGTTAACAAGTGCAAGTACTTGTATACAGTTTACAAGTTAAAAGGCCCAAAATAAAGAGAAGAGTACCACAAAACTTTCTTTTCTCATTTGCATGAAATGCCTTACAGAGATTTGGGATCTTAGTTCCTATTAAGACCAGTTCTTATTCCCACATTGATATACAAATGGATTCATCACTGGTCCTAAGTTAAGTTGGCCAAATGCCTGACATCAGCTGTGTGTGACTGAGCACTAACTACCCTTTCTCATACGGTATGGTTCTGTCCAGAGCAAATCCTTTTTGCAGGCAAAAACTGAGATATTGTAAAGGTTGCTGCAGAAGTTGGAGTATCTCTTCAAGATGGATATAGTCATTGAGTAAAAGAGCTCGATGATACTGTACACTGTTTATATGCAAAGAAGAATTTTCTCCAACCCCTGTTTAATGGATTAAAAACCTTATACATATTTTCATGTGGTAGAAAATCCACTGTAATTGACTTGTTGTGTTCCCCAAAACATGCACATAAACCACTTTGATTGTTTGCTAATTAAACTAATTGAAATTGCTGTCAGAGTTGTCAGAGTCACTGTGTCCTTTCAGGTCCGTCAAGCTCTGTGAGCTCTACACAGAAGTTCACTATCTGCTGTAATTAGTCCGAAGAATACACACATTTTACAAACATGAGTTTCTAATTTGCATTCCCACCTATTAGGCCCATTAGAAGATACATGTCCACCAGTAAATACTGACTCTCCAATTTCTGGCAAAATGGAGAGTAAATTAGAAACACACTGGTGTATGGAAGAAAGCCCTCAGTTGGCCTGAATGGTCAAACAAAACTAGAACCACATGGAAATTCAGTAAAACCCCCCAAACAACCCAGACCTGAGGAAGGTAGAGGGCAGCCTTGTTCCAAAAAAGATGTTAATAGTAACAAATACAGGAAATTAATAAGACAAAAATATACTCTGCATTAATTAAGGTCAACAATTGCAAAAATATTTCATTTTCTGTGCAAATTAATGTTTAATTCCCTTCATAAGTTTTATTTTATGTCCCTATGTACAGATCACTTAACACACACACACGCACGCACGCACGCACGCACGCACGCACGCACGCACACACACACACACACACACAGACAAATGCTTTTTGCTCCTATTGCTGAATTCACCAGTTTAAGCTGACAGTCAGTTTGGAAAAAGAGATTTCCCTTATTTACCTCACTTAGCAGTGATCTATCTTAAAAAATAAGAAACGGCATTAAAATATAATATGTGCTCTGTAAAATTGCATCCTTAGTTTTAAGTTGAAATCACAACTGAATTGAAAATTTAAAAACGAAAAACCAAACATTTTTAACCTCTGGTAAATGTAGACGGGAAAATACTGTAAGTTGTTTAGATCACCTGTGTATTTATTTGATATAATCCAGTGAAATATATATTGAAACAAAATGCCCTCCAGATTTTGTGTTTTTTTGAAGAACATTTCAGTATAAAATTGTGTCATTTTTCTCTTTTCTCTTTTTTTTCTTCTTCAAATACTCCCCCCACCATGATCTATTTCAATATGTAAATGACTTGAAAAACAATCAATGAAGTCGGAGGATGAAAAAGTAGGTAGGCTAGGACAGTGAAAACCACTACTTGGTCTGCGTTCTTGCTAGTTTACCATCCCAGATTTTTGTCATAGCTTTTCCGTTGTACTGTAAATAAACTCTCTTTATTAATTGGTGCTTGTGCTGTTACCTTTTGGTCTCACTGGAGAATCATGGCTGGAGGCAGAAGAGAACCAGCTTATTAAGGCTGTTTAATTCAGCACAGGTATAGACATCAGTGAATTATCCATGACTCACTGTTACAGTGTGTTTTCATCACTCTGCCCAGCGTCAGCTTTCATGTGACGACACCTCGTTGTAAGAGCAATTCTTCCTCTCCACACTAAGGAATACAAAACAGGTGCAGAGAAAGCACGTTCTTTCAGGATAATGGTGATGTGTTATTTAAGTAACATATGGTAAGAAATTCCCACTCTATCTTTTAAATCTTGTTTTGGATATCACTAATGCAAACTTGCCTTTGACACAACCAAATGTGATCAATTTTGGCCCAGCTGAGCGTAATGTGATGACATGTTTTGTTAATCTAAACTTTAAGGTATTCAAGGCCATTGGTGGGTGTTGGCCAGAACTTGTCATCTTAAAACTTTAATTTAATTTGTGGCAAAGAGAAACTGATCCAATTGTTTACGTTATAATAAATTCCATTTTAAACAGAGAATAGAGAGAAAGGAATTCCATTAATGGACCACAGAGATTGGTTTTCATTACCTCAATGTAAGGCAGCTGATAACTTATATTGACAGCTTTGTTAGGGATGAAGTTATGGAAAAAAAAAAAAAAAAGTTCTTTAATGTTTTGTACTATTTAATTAAACATAAATAATGTTATAGATTTTAAGTTTCTTGAAAATAAAAAAAATCTGTTTTTATCACAGTTTTGTGACTGACTGATGAAATGAACATTTGAAAACAGTACTTCACAGTACTTTTTATTCATATTTGCAGTATGCAATTTTATTATTATACCCCATCACCTAAAATGAGTGCTGAAACATTATTATTATCATCATTGTCATTATTATTGTCTAACATGACAGTAAAAATTTACATCTCATTATCCCTTGATAATGGCAGAAAATACTGCTATGTTTAGTTCTTCCTCTGCTTCCTACATGTAATTGTGGCAAGGGCAGAGGGCCCGGGCATGCTTCGAACCCCAGACTCCTGGGTAACAGTCATGCGTACTAACCACTTGGCCAAGTAGACAGGGCGCATAGTAATCAAAGTAGTTTGCACTGTAGTGTAAGTTTTCCTCTGCTTTCCTGTAACCCATGAGCAGTTGAGAAACCAGTCCGGTTCTACAGATAAGGCTTAGCAGTCAGTCGGTCAAACAGTTCGCATTGCTTTTGATTTTATATTTAAGCCCTGTGAAAAAAATGTTTAGAAGTCTTTTGTTTACAAGCAGTGGATTCATCATCATTATGTTGTGTGTTTGTGGCAACTCCCACATCTGGAGTCTGTTTAGATCATCTCAAACCTTCACTCAGAAACCTGTGGGAAAAAGAAGGTTTACTGGTTCCAGTCAGCATTAATCAAAATGCTTTTTCCAATTTGAATTAGTCATTAGATGCAGGATAAAGTTAAACACTTTACACTTTACTTTAAAGCTGTCCTGTGGAGTTTTTACATATAAACCAATGTCCGTTACTGCCAAACGAGTTATTCTGATGATCATTGAACACATCTCCACCACCCACCACACAACAGTCTTTTTTGAAGAACATTTCATTTCATTTACGCAAGGTTAATAAATTACTTTTATTGGGGGTTGTCTCCTGTCATGGTGCATATAGTTCAATGTAACACACAAAAAAATCTGCAATTATCTACAGACTTAATTTTTGCACAATCAAAAGGAAAAAATGAAGTCTCTCAGATCAGTCTGATTCTGGCCTTTAATACACTGCTGGTTCACATGGTGGGAATTTCACAGCAGTCACGGACAGATGGACAAGCTCCTGTACTAATCAAAGAGAGCGTCACACCCATAAACATGACAAAAACTACACATTACTTCACAAGTATAAATTATAGACAGTTTACTTTGAAAAATGACCACTCATCATTTATCCCTAGAGAGGTGTTCCTGAAAGGTCCAGCTGAGAGGAGGCCATGGGTCAGACCGAGGATAAGGTGGAGAAATTATACCTCCAACCTGGCCTGGGAACGGGAAGGGAAGTCTGGGTCTGGTGCCTCCTCGACCCAATCTTGAATAGCCTAAGTGATGGATGGATGGATGGATAGATGGATAGATGGATGGATGGATGGATGGAACACAAATATGAGGCCCAAGTATTTGCCAGCATAATTTTGCTATCTGGACACCATCTCTGGATTGTTTGGTATGTTTTCTACTACACATGCTTCTAGTTTGAAAGCCTGAAATTACATCTTTCATCTTGCTGTCATCTGTAGCCACATGATTGTTGAGCATAGATGCCTTTTTTTTTTCTTTTTTTTTTCTCAGTTTGACGTGTGAAATCCAAAAGAAGTGTAAGCAAGGTAACTGTTCTCTTGGGCTTCCTAATTTAATTCTGAAAAAGCAGATAAAGTTAGCACTTGTACATTCTACACAACAACAGAGTTGTTCTTGGAAGCACATGGACATCTCCCTCCATATAACCCAGCTGTCATTTCACTGGAGCACTTCTATGGTTATGATGCAGATATGAAACATTCACACATTAATTCAGAACTTGCTGACACATTGACACCACAACAACAGAGCAACTCACAAGCTGCAATCCCAATAGTCCAAACTGAATGCCGCAGCTGGGGGACAAATTTCTAACATACTGTAATTCTGAACCTTTGTGAAGTTTCACTGGTATGTGATGTTAACCAGATTCTCGTGTTGGCCTGAATATGCCCTTTTGATTTATCCAAGGAAGTTAAATTCAATCTGTCTGCCGTTTCTCTGCAACAACATACCTTATATTTACACCATTGCTGTCCTGCTAATTTCTACCTCCTGATATTGCCCATTAATAAATTTGACTCTAAAAACACCAGGTTGCCTCAAACCATCACCGCAAACATAAATGTTTAGAAATATGGATTTGATCACTGTTATTCACCCAAGAAGTAGACTACTTTATATTAAGAAGAAACACTGTATAAGTACATTTGTTTATTACTCTCATACCATGTGCACTGTGTACCAAAGTCATCTATTCGATGACATCTTTGTAACCTGGTAAATGGTGGTAAATGTTAGAAGAGTCTTTTGATTCTGAAGTTCTTGTGTTTATAAGGAACCCATCTGGTCTTTGGTATTTCACACTGAAAGAGTCTAATGGGGTGGGACAGAAAGAAGACACACTTCTGGCGACTCGGGAGAGAGTTAATAAAAGGTCTGATGGAGTCATTTATTTCCCACAGGACGGTTGAGGTAATCTACAATATCTAAGTTAGTGCTGGTGGCCAGTGTAGTTGCTTCTGTGATTTTAGAAGACAATTTTATTTTTATGGGGTTATATTTTCCTGTATATTTCCAAAGCCTTTAATACAGCAGTTTTCTAATCAACTAACACTTCTCTATAAATACAACGTTTTTTTTTTGTCATATCCCTAAGTTGCTGTATCTGTTGATCTGCTGTATCAACATATGCAATCAACCCTTCAATACAACTGTGTATAAGTCCTCCCTCAATATTTGATCATACCAACTTTATTCATAAAGCACTGTAAAACAACCACAGTGGGAATAAATATGAATAAATAAAGACATCAAATGTATGATCTTTGTTGTCATGGTTATGATTTATGATGATGATGCAAAATTTGCACCTCATTTAAACAGCTTCAGAGTAATTGTGATGGTTAAATGACTTGTGACAGAGAAAATGGAAGCTCTCTGCCTTCCACGTCTCTTGGCTGAAAACCAACCTTGCAAGTTCCACACCTCCAACACAGTTTTCCAGATCTTGTCTCACAAGAAACATGAACTGCTTTACAGAACTATGACACAACCACATCAGGGAATCCGTAATCTCTTGTTAACGTTACCCACCTTGGTAGACATTACTCCATGAACTGCAGGCTTTGTTGAAAACAAATGTACATGGCCAGGGGTAGGGGTGGGGGCGTAGATAAAACAAATAACTTCACTGTTAGTGTCATGTGGGAAATGATCCCGATTGTAGAGTTTAGATTTTCAGCCCAAGCCCCAAGCTCAAGACCCACAAACCTACTGCTATGACTATAGTGATTATGGCAACGGGCCAATTTGCCAAAATGTTGGACTATCCCTTTAATATTTTTTTTAACTGATAACAGAAGCTTGTTATCCAATTAATAACCATTAACAAAAGTAAATGTGGGCTAGGCTTGGGACTTGGACCTGGTGTAAACACGCCCTTAAGGAAAGTTTGTTCCTGGTCTGATGATTGGCTGAACTGGATGTTTACCTGATGCTTTGACATGTTCAGGGTACTGCTGGTCTTCAAGTGTGGCAAACTTTAAAGAGTAGGCCTAATGGAAAAATGGATTTTGTAAAAACAGCAAAACGTCATTTAAAACAAAATATGCACAGGTTGTGTTTTTGTTTTGTTTTTCCGCTGTGGGTTTGTTGTCCCGTTCAATTGAAACAATACCATAAGAGCATAAAACCCAGCTTCATTGATATAACAAAACTCAATGGAAATAGAAAATTGTGCAATTTTGTTTTGTCTACCACTCTCAAAAAAATTATATTTTCATTTATATTTTGCACAAAACTTGTCCCTTGGCAAAAATCAGTTAATAGAAAAAACTCAATTTTGGTAACTGAGTGTGTCAGAAAAACACTGAGACACTCTGTTACCTTAAAGGACCCAGCAGAGCCGTGACCCCACGGAGAAGTGTGGTGGTGCTCAACTGTGAAGAGACAGCTGGAAGGTAAATGTGGATCAACACACGACCACTAACATACATCACATGAAGGTGGAGGAAAGTGTGCAAGAGAGGAGACATATGGGTCTGTTTACCTGCACTCAGCAGGCCCGAAGTGTGTTTTCATGAGCCTCTCATCAGCCCCACTTGAGCTCACAGTTGTGACATTAGTGTGGGGTCAACAGGAATGAACGGCAGCCCACTCCCCACCCACTTCAACTATCTAAGCCTACTGCCAATATACAGCCACATTAAAGCCCATTCAAACCACATGCACCTCATGTTGCTGCTAATATTGTTTTAAATTTTCTGTTTCTTCCTTTCCCTCCAGGCAGCTGTTGGATTTCATCCATATCATCATAACATCAAAATTAATCATGAAGCCCTGGAAGGTTTTGGCCATCCATCATGGTGAACATCAGATCTGCTCTTCATTGTGTGGTTCTGTGTGGTGCTGATGATAAATGATTTGAGGAGGCCTAAACTGTCTGAATGTTTTAGGGCTGTTTTTTGTGTTCCTGGCTTAGAGTCAATGAGAGCGACTCATATAATGATGTCATATAGCATTCATGCCCAGCGTTAATGGTTTTAGTATTGTCCTTACAGCATTGGATCACGTCAGTACTAAAACAGTCAGGTGTCCACACTGAATCAGTTTTACTGAAATCAGTCCTCCTGTTCAGATTTTGAAGAGAGCCATGTCTAACGACAGCCAATGAAAGTAAAGGGGGGTGAGATCGCATGGTCATCACTCACTATAAAACTGTGCAACAATAAAGTGAGAATGCTTTGAAAGAGTCCAGAACATATGTTATTTATCTGTTGAAGTGCAGCGAAAACAACAATAAGACGAGCTCTGACGATGATGATAGATAAGATTATTACTAACATTGTAAGAGGCTTTCATTTTTGCAGTAAAACTCGTTAACTGACTGATGTTTCACCATGCAGGCAGCTGCATCTCGAGATCTAGAGATCTAGTCTGGTTTTGTGTGATGCATCTTTCAGCAAACATATAAAACTGACTCTGTCCTCTAGTTCCAATCTGAAAATGACAGTTACAGCACCTGCATGTGTTTCTAGTCAAAAAATTACTCAGAAATAAATTAACATTGTGAATAAATCAGACGTTGCAGTAACCTGCAGTGATGCAGCTGCCATGTACATGCAATTCAGGCAATGTGTTCCCAGTGAAAGGGTGGGCACAGGGACTATGGTTCTGCAAAGCTATAAGTGACGTGTCTATATGTAGAGAAAACGCAGATGCACATCAGTGCAGTGGTTCATCCAACTTCCTGTCAGGAGTCCAGTTCCAAACCTTGAAGATAAAATTCCTTCACAGACTTCAAACACCTGAGGAGAGATGTTCCAGCTTTTTTCATTTCTTATGTGCATTAAAAGATGTGAGTGTGTGCGTGCATGCATTCGTGTCTGACCTGTGGTGTTCTGGTCTTTGTCAAAGTCAAACCAGAACCATTTTAGAAAAACAAGCTGACTTCACACAACAACGTTTGTTTACCAGGCGTATTTAGTTCTGATATCTCCAATTATCTTTGATTTTTCGATTAAAGACCCTCAACCCTCATGTGCTGGTTCAGTCAAACTGCTGCATTTTATATTGAACTGATTTTTTCTAATTCTGATAATTATTTTTATTTATTTTTTGTCTCAACTTCAGGCTTCAGAAAGTTTGTATGAACTGTTTTTTTTTATAGGGGAGATAAAAAAAAAAACAAACCTCAACAGTTTGCTTCTCAAAATACCTACAACTATTCTCTCTTCAAAAACAGCATCTGGACAAATATGATGGAAAGAGAAAGAGAAAAAGAGAGAAAAAAAAAGTTACATTTGAAATCAGTCACAAAAATTGTTGGTGATTACAAGTAATTTCAAGCTTCAAAACAGGACAGTGTGTTCTCTTACTCACTGGAAAAAAAACAAAAAGAAAAGCAAAACAGCAGCATACAAATACGATTCAGAGAAGATGGGGTTGAATGTGAAAAGCCAATGTCAAAACACATTATAGTCTAGGGAATGAATACAGCATGTTTACGGGTATCTAGACTAGGTACCAGCTCTAACTGTTGAAATTACACTCTAACTTGGCCATTGTTTGTCAGATAAATCTGTTCTGAGGGCAATGCTGCATAGCTAAGGCTTATTGTTTTCTGTTTTTATTGATACTTTGACCGAGTAGTAGACTACAACCACATGTTAACCACAGCCCAGCAAACACTGCTCTTGAATCAACTGAACTGATTCTGTACTTTCTCTTTTAACGAAATGATGACTTGTTCCAAGTTGCTATGATTCTGTATTAACGCTGTTCTCATGATTCAGTTGCAGCTCCTTTGTCCTTGAATACAGCATCCAGTCCTCTTGGGTCCAAAATCACAATCTATCACACATCACATCCCAGTCAGGCTTTGGCAGTTTGGACAAGCATGCTCAGGTCCAGAGATGTTGGACTGGGTCGCCTGTGTGGAGTCTGAGGCATCCAGGTTATGGTTGTCATTAAGTGCTAAAAGTGAAGGCAACTTGACTTCTTTTCAGTTGTTGAAAGTTTTTCTCTCTCATCCGAAAGGCTCTGACTGGATTGGTTTCAAGTCAGTGAACAGGTCAGGCCATTCACATTCACAAGGTTTCTCCTCAGCCACTTCAGTTGTCTTGGCTGTGTGGACAGTCTGAACTCTGAGTCCAAGCCCCTGAGGTTTTAATTATGGATGTATTAATCACATTAATCAAAGCCACCACACTTCGCTGTCGAGGTGGTGTTGACCAGGTGTTGAACAGCGTCTGGTTTCTTCCAGACTTTACGCTGAGAACTAAGACCAAACAGTTCAGTCCTGCTCTCATCAGACCAGAGAATCTGGTTTCTCTCAGTCTCAGACAGACCTTTAGATCTTTTTTTTCATACAAACTGTCAGAGGAAACAGTTCTTCTAGACGTTTTCACGCCAAAGTGATGGAGACCATTGTTCTTCTTGGGAGCCATCAGTGCAGCAGAAATGTTTTTCTGTCTCTGAGCTCTGCAGCAGCTCCTTCCACCTAATGGTTTCTGCTCTGAACTGAGAGGCCGCATTCAAGTTATGTCCCGATTCAGGGGCAACATCATTCAGAAAATGTGACCAACACAGGACATGTGGCCCTTCGTCACTGTCGTAAACGGCTCCGGCTGAACCAATGTCAGATGGTCTGGTCTACAGAGAATTTTTGTTGTGCGTCACCAGCTGTTCCCATCTTTCTGTTGCATCACAAAGCTTGACTCCTGGCACCTAGCAACAATGACAACACATAACTTTTTTTTCCATAAACACATAAAGTTTTAAGGTTCTAGGTTATTACAGCTGTTAAATGGACTTGAAATAAATGTTTTCATATCACAGTGTATTCCTCAGACTCTATTGATGTTGTTTGATATATCACTGTCATTACTGGCACGCAATGAATCCTGGGATTAGTTGAACAATGACAGATCTGAAGGACAGGATCTTGTATTGTCCAGGAAAATTAGGACACATTTTGTGATTGCATTTGAAGAGGCTTTGGAAATAAGATGGTCACCGTGCTCGGTCTCCAAATGTTGTCTTTGAAGGATTTGGATCTTGGATTGGCAAACATCTGCAGACAGGTGTGCATATTGCATGTCCAATGAGTTGGATTTTCCACTGATTGTAAATTGCTTGAAAACATTCTTCAATACATTCTTCTTCTTTTTTTTCTTTTTTTTTAAACACATTTGGAAAAGTTTCCAAAATTCTGTTTTCATTCCGTCATGTAGGGAATGTATAGGCTAAACACGGGGACATTTATCGAGATGCTGAAAGAAAATGCGTTTCTCACTTTTGCACTTTTTAAACACAGTTCATTGGATTTCCGCCTGTACAATTACAGCCATGCGCCTGAGCTGCTTCCAAGGTCTGCCTTCAATTTTCATTTACAAAGATTGTTTTGTTTTTGTTTTTTAGTGCTGATAACTACATGTGACACACGGGCTAAGAGTTGCACTCTTAGCGAGAGGGACGTGGGACAGCCAAAAGCTGAGGACGAGGGCCAATTTGGCCTAAGATGTAGATCTGTATGGAGGCCAGAAATGGAGGGGAGAATAATGAGCTGTCTGTGAACACAGTCCAGACCTGAAGGGCTCGTTAAAGCTCCATCTGAGGGCAGCTCTTACATCGCGTGACACATTACAGCCCTTTTCCACTCGCACACTTTGTCTCAATACAGGAGCTGAATCCTCTGGGGGATATAGCCTTGGACCACACGTTCTTCAGGTCAGACCCACCCAGCTCTACCTCCCAAAACTGGACTGAGACCATAACTAATAGTGCTTTTGGACATCATCAGGTTTTTCTGGTAAACTGAGTTGTTGATAAGACAAATATGAATGAAGAGCATGAGCAATAGGTAAGTGTTGCAGGAGCAACGAACACCCAAGCTTATTTTTATAGTTGACATTGTGTACCAGTCATTCCTGATCTTTGACTTCCTGAATATGAACCTACCTCTCCGACCTATTGATCGGGATTTCGTAGAACTGGTCTACAGCTTGTGTCCATATCTTCACTGGAGGTTTTCTGGGAAATTGACTAATCCAGCACAGTCCCACCAGCTGCTTCTGAATTCTTTGTGATTTTGAATTTTACTTTCAAATAGGAAAACTGGTCTCTCTAGGTCTCTCTTAGTGTACTTCCCCCGGTGTCGCAATAAGAGTCAGCAACCACAGATCACAATGAGTGCGGTTATTGTGCATATTATTATAAATTCCACGCACTATGCCTCTGTGCAAGACTAGGATTGGCTGGTTGGATTCATGACTCAAAATAAGTGAGTTATTATATAGTTTGAAGACTGTTGTGACCTTTTTACTGGTCTCCAAGGGCGGCAACAGTGCATGGAGGCAGACAAGGATTTAAGATCCTCGGTGGTTGCCGCAATGTCACAAATCTCTCTCACATCTGAACAGAGACTTTTCAGAAACATCCTCATCACATCACCCATCACTGTAACTTCTGTAAATCAATTGACGGTTTATTTGACTGAGTTTTCATAATATACAGTCACAGTATCCACCATAAATGTCCGACATCAAGTATTATTTTGTAGACTTGACTAGAATTGAATAACAACATGTTTCTTATACTCCTACAATTTTATTACATTAACCTCTGTTTTTAATTTGAATTTTCCATTTACATTTTTTGTGCATAATAACATACATTTTGTTTGCACTGTACAACATAACTCCTGGTTGCACTGATCGTGATAATCATCCTCTAGTTTATATATACTTTTATGTATATTATTGTTTTTCAGAATTTTGTAATTTGTACACCTTCTTGATATTGATGCTGTGCATATGTGCTTTTACGTTATTTCTCCCTGAGGTCTTTTGAATTTGAATTTGAGTTTGAAACCCTCTCTAGCGCCATCTTGTGGCTGCAGATTCCCTGTAACATTATTTTTCATCATTCATATATATAAAACAATTGTTTTTTTATTAGTAGAAGTCAAAGGGCAATAGATGGTTGATGAACAATAAAAGTCTGCAGTCTTTTTCCCTATTAGCTTTACTTCCAACCAGAATGTAAACTGCACTAAAACACACATGCAAGAATGTAAGTTAGAAATCTTAATGGTTCTTTATTTCTGCTTGTGTAGTGCTTCATCCAAGAAGTAAAGAAAAAAAGCATCAAATTCCTGTTGATATCTGAAGATAGTGTGAAGAGGCTGACCTCAGCTCAGACCAGTGCCTCAGTTATTTTAAATTTGTGGTCATTTTACAGCTATTGGCGTGATGGATTTCTATGTACTTTCGCAAAGCCCAGAGTGACATGCCAAGTCATATCTGAATAGTCATTTTTAGATATGGCATCCTGGTTTTATAATATATAATCCATGATGTGTGCAGCAACAGAACTGCTCAACCCCTTCAAATCCCTTTGACACAAATCTTCACGTGAACTGTGGTTAGGTCAAAGGTCAATGTCAATAATTTTGACACAAAACACTCAGCCACTCAGTCATCAGTCAAGGACAGAATTTCACACCAATGATGAACAGGAATGTAACCTGAAACTAGTCTGAGTGGAAGTGGTAGACAAGGACAAGGAGCTGATCATAGTTTACATTATATTCTGTGACAGATCATGGTCATGGCGGGTTTTGTTTCAGATCTGTACTTCCAGGGTTGAAGGTTTTATATTTCATTAATGCATCACTGGATTAGTAGCATTTCATTGTTGTAGCTGGTTGAACTGGTTTTAAATGGGAAATCAAGGGGAACTACTTGTGACAAACCTAGGATGTCAATGTACTTTAGAGGTTTTATATTGCTCAGGGGTAATTAATGTGTATGTTTCTGTGCTGTGACAGATGCAGAACTGTGCAGGCTGACGGATGCACACATCCCTGATTTGTTTCTGTGCTGCCTGAGCAGGATCGTGACCAGAGTTCACCAGCTCTGCACCTGGAACTTGACCTGAGAAAGACCTTAAGAGGAGGTTTATGTCTCCCAGCTCTGCTTTAAAACAGCACTTACACTCACATGACTTCTCAAACGTCTTCTGCTTGTACACCGTCTTTGTGCATTTCATGTGTAAGTGATGGGGTGGACAAAACCCACAGTCAAAAAGTTTCTCTGTGCAGAAAATGTGCATGGAATTGTGTGGTTATCCTCTAACAATACGGTGCAACACTCCCTCTATGGAGCAGCAGCTGTGTAAGTGTGCTAGCAGCACACTGAACACACAGGCAGTCACATCAGGATCAGTGAAAAATCTAATGATTTCAGTGCAGCACATACCGCCGCCATACACACCTGTCTGACAGATGTTAATCCAAATCACCAGAGTCCAGATGTACAATCAAACCAGTTATGGGTCATTTACAGATCTATCATATGTAGAATAAATGTTTGAAGCTGTTGTGACAACAAAGAATGATAATGAAGCAGAGACATGATCAATGCTCCAGCAGCAACACCCACTCTTCACACAGCCTGACCGGCAACAAGATATTAAATTTGAGGTGTTCAGTGTTGTAGGAGTATATTTGAAATTTGATTGAAAAGTTTTAATTTATATTTTTATGATGAAATAATGATAATTCAATTCTGTTCCAGATGATGAATGTCTTTATGTGTGTTTGTCAAAGATTTTAACTTTAACACATACAATAGGCCTATGTAAATTGACAATAGAAAAGAACCAGAACAATGGAACAACATTTTCTCTATAAATGAAGGTAATATATAAATATTGTTGTATTATGTTATTTATTATTATGTTTTATAAATATCCATCCTAATTTGTTACTATGCATTTAAAATGGGGTTGCTCTGTAAAAGAACATTTCCAATTTGTCATTAAGGTACATTGTAGCCTTGGTAGGCTACTGCCACTTTTTGTCCTGTTGTGTGTGTGCATATTGTGTGTGCGTGATAATGGGATGGGTGTGCTTGATTTCTCAGGATAAATCCCAGATGAACTTATTCTGTAGGTGTCCGACTTCAGGCCTGTCTGCACTTTGCCGTCTCTTCAGTCTGTCAGATTTCTGGCATTTCAAAATAAACTCCAGCTAGTTTTTCAAACTCTCTCTCTGCAGATAAAGCAGAAGGGAAAAAAAACATTAGGCCGTAAATTTAATAGTCAGGACCCCAGGGTAAGTTCTCTCCGTGAGTCTGACCCAGGAAATAAATGTGGAAGGTTTTCAAAACACACTCCTGACACGCACTCACGCACGCAAGTCAGACAGTACTGCACCAAGTTCCCTCTTCTTGACCCTGATTCTAAGAGGCCGATCATCTCCACAGATAAGATTAAACCACAATTTTGAATATCTGAACCTGGTTCTAATATCTGTGTGATCTGACTTTTCTACCAGAAGTAACACGTGGACTTGCACTATAAAAATGAGATGTTTTACTCCTAAAATAAATCCCAACATTCCTGTGGAGCCTGAGATCATTTTGGCAATTTTACAGTTTACCAGAAAGCACAACCCCTTGCATCTGTGTGTAACAGCCTCATAACTTCTCTTTAAGGTAGCAAACAATGTAAAATTTAAAAGATCAACCCTGAAAGTTGCTCTTGACTCTTGGCTTGTTTTGATGTATTATTGCTGCTTTTAACTAGTTTAATTGTGGGTTATTCAGGTCTCTGTTCTCACAAATTAAAATGACTGTTTGAGGCATTCAATTGGGACGTTTATTGGGCTGTGATTTTTATTGAGGCAGTATGTGGAGTTTATTGGACAACTGAGGCTTTACGGACTATTGTTCAGCATCTAAAGCTTATGTTACACAAATTCTACATAGAGATTAGTGTTTGCTGTAGCTACCTTAGCCTTACCAGCTCCAGTTCTCCTCACAGTTTTTTAGGTGCCTATTGTCTTGGTGTCTCCACAAATGATCCAGACTGACTCATTGATACTGGGATCAGGTCTCTGTGGGGGTCAGACCATATGCTGCAGGACTCCTGGTTCCTATCCTTTCTGAACATAGTTTCTTCATGACTCTGGTTGTGAGTCTGGACTAGTTTTCCTGCTGCAGAATCAATCTGGGACCAATCAAATTTTCCTGATGATGCTGCCACCGATGATGATGATAGATGATGATGGATAAATTAAGACCAGAGACTTATTCGAAATGTCCTATGTAGTTCATATTGATTTTTACATATTCCATTGTATTCCATATGCATGTCGAAATACAGAAATAAAGAAAATACTGAAATAAAAGAATAATATCTTCTTCATAACATACATTTCAAAGTTGAAACTGCACTGAAACATAAAGCACAGAGGATAGATCAGTGTTGTTTCCTGGGGTCATAGGGTGTTTCAGGTCTTACCCAGGCAACCTAGCTGGGAGTGATCAGGCCCCAACTTGTGTCCCAGTAGCAGCCCACGGATCAGCCCTCTTAATCCATAGCAACCTAGTGGCTTTCTCCGGCTCCACTAGCTGATTGAATGGCCCTCTTCTTGGCCGCCCCTGTAACACCCAGTCGACCAGGACTTTGCAGAGCGAGCGTCCTGAAAAGCCAGCCGACTTCTAGGCTTGTAGACTGTCCTCCAACCCCTGCCTCTGCACTCCTCCACCAGTTCCTGGTACTTCTCGCGCTTCCTCTCGGTGCCTTCCGTTCCAGCATGATCAGGTGTTTTGAAACCTCAGATGTTAAAGATGTCTGGTCTGGTCCCGAGGTCTCTCCTCTCTCCGGCCTTGACGAAGGGGAGCGTGATGCTGGTATTGATGGCTGAGGCTATACTCTCAGCAACTGCTTTGAGCACCTGGTCATGGCGCCATTGATTGTGACCATCAGCCAGGGCTTTTGGGCAGCTGCTGAGGAAGTGTTCTAGTTCTTCTGGAGCAAAGGGGGCAGGAAGGTGTCTCGCTCTTCCCCCAGGTGTGAAGGTTTGCTGGGCTTGGGAGGGCATCATAGACTGCCTGCACCAGGAACTGGACGCAATGGAAGTCTGCCTGCATGATGTTTGACCAGGTATGTGCTGTCCCACCTTGTCCACGCTCCCTGCTGCCGGAGTCCCACTGCCCTACTCACTCTCTCTTCCCCCAGGCCTTCTTTGGGAAGTAGCCCAAGGCTGCTCTTCCTGTTGCCAAGGCCCCGTCAGGGCCTCTGCCACCTCCACTGCCTTCTCTGCCCTCCATTTCCTTCCTGTCCTCACTTCAATCCCAGCTGATGACACCTTGTAGTCCTTGGAGTCCCTGTCCTCTAGGGCTTCCCTTGTGCGTGCAACCTTGAACTCCTCAGCGAGTCCACTGAAGGGCAGCTGCGTGGTGTTACCCGTCCATTAAAAAGCAGCGCTGGAGAGGCTGCGGGGAAGGCCCAGCCACCGATATGATCTCTGTGAGATCATGTCTTTGTCTGAACTCACTCAGTGTTGCTGGGTTGAACTACAGTGTTGCAAGATGTCACAGCTGTGTTTCCATTACCCTGCTGAAACTGCAAATAAGAATGAAATAATAATAATAATAATGGATTATGAAAATGCTCATATGAGGAGGTTTTTCAGACTTTTTAGCAAAACAATATTTGGAATTTGCATTTGTTCCCCTCAAGGACAAATTACAGGGAGCCTGTTGTCTTCACAGGAATATGACACTTCTCTCCGACACTCATCAGAGGCTGATAAGAGCCCTGAGACCTGGATGGGGGTTTGGCCCCTGCAGCGATGTTGACTGTGCACAGTCAACCACCAGGGAGTAACCAAGGGTCTCGGGCAATGACAAATCACAACAAATCACAACCATACACACACACACATACTATTAAATGACAACATGTTGGGTCTCAGGTTTCTGCTCAACATGAACATTAAAGCAGATATCAGCGGAATGTTTTTGTTAATATAAGTCCTAAATAGTCCTATTTTCCATCAGCAATCACTTACATAGAGTGTTTCGGCCGAAACACGGGTCTCTCAGTCACTCTGCTCTGCTGTAAACCCAGGAGAAAACTTTCCTTGTGGGATACGGTGTCCTGACCTGTTGGGTCTACGACTGGTTCCCCATATAATTTAACATGTTCACCATGTAATCACAACATACTTCACTGACCTCAGGGAGCTTTTTAATCGGCCAATTCTGGTTTACACTGAGCTGAAATAAATAGAAATTGAAGGTTTTCATGAAAAATGAGAGAAACACATTCAAAAACCATTAACCAGGGATCAGCAGACCACTGCCAGACAGTGTCACTGCTGATAAAAGAAAATGTTCCCATAGAAAACAACAGAGGCATAAAGAGTCTCATAGTGAGGTTTACCCACAATCTTCAGTTACCAGGATCCAGTCTTCTGTTCATTTTCTCCACAAAGAGACAACAACATGATAAACTTTGATAAACACCAGTGAACTGAGTTCCCTTTGGTCCAGATCAGAGTCCATGTTGCTCAGCACCACAGAGATGACATGAAGCTCCTCAGGTTCAATAGATGGTGATGTGACTTTGTTCAGCAGGGCCGGGGTTTTGCTGAAATCATGGATACATTGTTCTACCCTGAGTCATAAGCTGACTAAGAGGCACACACATAAAACCAGGACAACACTAAACCTGAAGTGTTTGTTATGTTCTTAACATCACCTGTTTCTAATGGAAGGTCAGACAAGAAGGTTGATTAGAGAAAAATAGGCTACAACAATTAGTTATTATGCCCATGGAAGTTAATGTGCCCTCCAAATTGTGTTCCTGGGTGAAACCAGCCTTGATAATGGGAAGCAGAGTTGTGATCCTCTATGACCTCCCACAATAACCCACAGTAAGACTTTTTCATTGTTTCCTAAGTTTGTGTTTTTCCAAATCAAGTTGTTATTTTTCTAAAGTTTCACACATGTTCCAAATTATCGAAACCTCTGTTACTTATGTATGTCAATCAATAACCAACTTACCAACATCTCCTCACTTTGTGCTCAGAATAAAACAGTTCTGCTTCCATTTAGTAGCTTAGTATTTAGCTTGGTATTTAGTTTGGCTATACAACTGACAGCTAAGCCTATAAATCAAACCCTCTAATGGGATGTCACAGCTCTTTATTTCACCCCTTATATAAAAGTTATCAGTTTTAATGAATTGAGAGATGAGCAGGTAAGATGATTATAAGCAGCTTGTCTACAAAGTTATCGCTGTAAGAAAACTATGGCTCTAATATTTGAGTGCAACAGGACAGCTGATATTCATTCACGATCTGTTTAACTCCTTAAAACACACTGGCTTGTGTGTCGTGTCTCCTAATTAATGCTTTCCCTATGTCAACTCCAGCCCACCGACAACGTTGCACTG
Source organism: Decapterus maruadsi (assembly GCA_030347415.2). Classification (NCBI taxonomy): domain Eukaryota; kingdom Metazoa; phylum Chordata; class Actinopteri; order Carangiformes; family Carangidae; genus Decapterus; species Decapterus maruadsi. Next base: position 15,983,908 of record CM064896.1, read on the forward strand.
ATAAGCAGTTGGCTATAGACAACGGATGGATTGATGGATGGATGAGTATCTTACCAGTGTGCATGAGTGTGTGAGCTAAGATGTATTTGTTCCATTGTTCCATTGTGTGCTATTTTTATTTCTACTGTTGTGGTCTGTTATCTAATATCTAAAAAACATAGTTGAAGAATGATTGGATGGTGATTCGTTTGAAATAAGATGAGTGATTCTTCCTTGTTCCCTATTTTAACACGTTAAACTGCATGAGGAGTTGTTATGTTTGCGAGTGTGAGAACGAAAATGACTTCACAGCCTGTGAACCTGAAGCTCGTCTTCATGTGAAATGCTTCATTTAAAAATCTTGTAAATGTTCAGCAATAAAAACTCAAATTGCAGGAGATGACCAAACACAGAGGCAGGTGTGAAACATCTGTACAGATGGTTCCTCTGTCACTTCAACACTATTCTCTTCTTCTTCTTTTCTTTTTATCACTGTCAGCTGTAGAAAACAATCTCGACCAGACATCAACATGAGGCCAGAGGTGTGAACCCAGCATCAATGTCATCAGCTCTCCGAGGTTGCGCAAGCTCCAGCGTAGTGTCTTTACTGCCCTCTGATCTTAACTTAGATCAAAACACCACAAGTCTTTGTTATCATGTTGATGTTACAGAGGTAAAGCTCCATTTTTAACCCTGATTGAGGGTGACATTGAGTTGTGTTCATGTTCTTATATCTGTTGTTAATTCTTTGAGTATTTGCAGCTTATTGTGCAGTTTAAAAATATACAGATATCTTCAGACTGAATATCTGTATATTTTCAGCTACTTATCACTCCTCAAGTTATGTTAGATATGAGTCCCAGTCAAAGCAAAGCTTGTTTAATGACAACAGCTGCTAAAAGTGATATTAAGCTGTTTGGTGATATGTAAAATTAGACTGTACAGCAAATAGGCCATGAACTTAAACTGGCTCCATGAGGTTGCTGATGAGAAGATGTCTTTCTCAGGACATTTGGTTCAACTTTAATATCAAAAATATGAAATGAATCAGGTTTAAATAGTTTTTCCTCATTGATCTGTTTTCCCACCAACACTCCTCTTCTGTCTGTTTTGCTCTGTGTTGTGCTATTGTGTCTCAGCATCCCTGGAGATGAAAGGCGCTGATTTTATGAAAGCCAGTGTGAATATAAACAGATCACCCAGTTGTTGGTTCTGGCACAGACAATTTGACCAACTCGCGTCTTTCTTGTTCCTTTGCCTCATGATCTTTCAGAGGAAATATTTATTCCGGCCTCTCACTGTAGCTCTGTCCGAAAGCCATGATGATAAACATGTAGAGAAAAGAGAACCAGACTTGCAGGTTTATGCCACACTGTGATGGCCCAGCAACCTCCTCTGATCTCATTGAAGAACTGGATGGACTTCAACAGTAAAGTCAAGATGATAAATGACTGAAGGATCAGCTAAATCCTTCAGTTCTCCTAACACGAATGTAATTGATGCAAAATTTCAAAATTTAATTTTCAGAGGTGTTTTCTTTACTGATTTGCATTTTTAATCATGCCTACCATTGCTGATCTCAGACCAGAAGAAACATTTGATTATGAGTTGAAATGAAAATACCTTAAATCATATGGTTTGTAAAACATAGAAAGACAGCTTCATCGCCCACAGGTTTGTGAAGATCAGGCTGAACTGCTGCACCTTGACAGTGTCTGACTCCACGCCCTGACTTCCAGTCATTCCAGATACAATCAAAGAGAGTATGTGAAGCTGAGACTTCGGCTCTTGACAGTTTGTGCCACCCACCTGTCCCTCAAAGAGACTGCACCTGCAATTATACATGTTAAGTAATCATAAAACATGAACAGGCAAGTTTTCCCTCTATATTGTTGTCATGCTGGTTTTTCTACCAGACTCTAGAGGTCATTAGAGGAACTGCAGGTTTTGGTTCTTCACTGTGGACCTTGTTTTTCTGCCATGGAGGTTCATGCTTGGTCTATAGGGGAGCAGCATCAGTTTACCACCTTTGAGCACAAGTCACGTAGGATGGCACTTAAGTCCAAATGTCTGGATTGTTTTTTGTAACAGAAAAATGTAGGCCTATTAATGTTAGAATTGACACTCTCAGGTTAAAGCTACAATAGCTGTTACAATAACAAGCCAACCAGAAGAGAAGAATTGAGCATCTCTTTGACATCATAAAGTTACAGAAGTCCTAGTGGCTGGTTTCAGCGCTCAGTTTCTGAATACAGGCATGTGCATTGCTCTGTGGACTGGAGCTTTGATATTATCATACACTATTCAGACTGTATGGAGTTTTAAACCAAGACTGTTAGAGTGCCCATCACAGTTGTTAACAACTGATGAAGTCATGGATGTCTACTTTTCTCTTCAACATAGCATGTCATTGTGAGTAAATTTAACTGAGATCACTGAACAACAGTTCCTCTTATGTAACCTCTTAACACTGCGATTCTCAGTTTAACTGCAACTCATTTATTTGTAACTCAATTTTGAGTGTTGCTGTAGAGATTTTTTGATGACAGTTTCATGTTGAGATGTTTTTCTCTTGGTAATGTGACAGAAGATTTTCCCTCGCTTTTGTAACCAGATCAGAGAACAGATTAAAATCATTAAAGTTTCAAATTGTGTGACATCCGTCACATTCATCATGTTATAACACAGATCAGACAGATATGAACGTGTTTTTTATTAAAAGAGTTGGGCTGGTTACTGATAATCCCATCACAGTAACACTATGAGGAACTTTGATGAAATACCACTGGAAATGAAGAGCACACTATCAGCTTGTTAACATTTACCTCAGGTCTAAGATTGACACACTCAGGCTAAAGCTACAATAGCTGTTACAATAACAAGCCAACCAGAAGAGAAGAATTGAGCATCTCTTTGACATCATAAAGTTACAGAAGTCCTAGCGGCTTCAGCGATTAGAAACTTCATCACAAAATTCAGCCAGTTTTATTTTGTTCTGTCCCAGATGATTTGAAAAATATTATAACCATGCTGCATTCAAATCATCAGGGTTTTTTTTTTTAATATTGGATTTTTTATTTTTTTTTTCATATAAAAGTGGATACAGAGTCAGATTACTCTACAATCAAACACATATTGAACAAATGTATTTTTAGATTCTGTGACTTCAGTTTTAGATAATAGTGCAGGTTGTAGCTTATGGTCATGAAGAACATATTACCAATTTAACTAGTAAAAACATGAGCTGGTGGCATGAGTTGACATGACAGTCCCCCTCCACAGAAGAAATAGAGAGTGCACACTGCCATCTACTGGTCAAAATGGGGAAACAACAGCAGAGAGTTAAATATTCACTTAGTTTGAAGGAGTGTACTGTTTCACCACTGATCACCAATACTGATATCTCAAACCAATAAATAACAATTCCTATTGGTCAGATGTTCTGTCTTTCTAGTCTGAAAGTTCAGATATCTGTGAGGTGTCGGTTTTCCTCGGTACCCCTCAGATGATCTGACTTCTCTCTGTCAAGTACATCTGTGAAAACATCCCTCACTCATTTTATTTTCATATACCAGTCTGATACATCTATGTCTTAGTCACTCATACAGGGGGAAATACTACATTTGTTGGGGTGGATTAACGCACATTCGGTTACTGATTCCAGCAACAGGATGTGTGAGGTGTAATAGCGTCTCACTGATGTATTTTGATGTGGGAGAGGAAGACAGCCTCCCGGTAGACTCCAAGAGTAGAGGGTGCATTCTCTCCTAGCGAAGCAAATGTCTTCATAACATCTACAGACCACAGCCCCCCTGCTAGCACTGCTTGTCGAAGGTCTCACCACCGCCAAGATTGACATCCTTGAGCAAATAGCCAGAAAGAACAACAATTTTGGCTGGTAAAAAAAATAAATAAACCCACTGTGGCCAAAAAAGTTACCTTCAGTCTCATTTGCAGTTCATACACATTATTACTGTTTAACTGAATTCAGTTAGAGAAAGCTCAGTTAGTAGTAGTGGAATCATTAGAGTGAAAAGTGTAAAACAAGGTAAAAGTATCCAGTGACCCTTGAGTGGTTTTCTCAGACCATTTTCTCAGGCATTATCCTCTGTACGTATCTCCATTGTACTACTCACCGCAAGGACAGAAGTAGCAACAACCTGTCACTTGTCTTATCTTCTTTTGTTGGGTGACTCCACTGTTAAAATATCTCTCTTGACCTTGACCTTAATCGATGTCTCATTGCAGAGAAGCATTGATCAACCCGGTCATTTCTATGCACCAGCACTCATTAGGTGCTTTGTATTGACCAGTTATGGTTGAAAGACTTGATTGTGATTTATGAAGGGAACATTGCGGGCACACAGCTTTGTAAATCCAGTGTCTTTTGTGTTCGCTAGATTTGTCTTCCAGTGTTATAAATGAGGCACTCTGTTCATTGGTCTTACTGGATCATGTGGATTGAGCCTCTTCCACTGTCTGAAACTGTTTTTAATCTTCCCTCTGATCTGAGCTTTAATCCAATGAGCTGAGAGGACCTAAGATGGTTTACTGTGCTTCCACCTGTATCAGATCTGCTGCTACGACATCTGGTCTTGGTTTCGTTAGCTCACTTGATTTTAGTAAAATTGAAGCTCTGATTGATGCCTTCAGGGCTACCACGGTAGACGATCTTATCAGACAATATTGCTGACCACTTGTCTGGTTTGAGATGCCAAACACAACAGCTTCCCCTCCAGAAGACCACCTCAGAGTCGAGGGGTTTCAAGTCCTGTACTGTAATGTGATGTGAACGTTCACACAAAAACAATTTCTCACTTTCAGTGAGATGCAACAGAGATAAAGTGAAAATGGTATTCACATTTCTACTGGGTTTCTTTGTTCTGTTTATTTAACAGGTGCAGCAAAACTACATGTTACAGTTAAACATTAGGTTTATGATGTAAAAGAAACCCAATTGAGGGTAACTGTCAGGGCGGGGGTTATGTGCATTGCATCAGTGAAAGGGCAACACAACTCATCCTGCTCTCTGGAGAAAAGAGGGAAGTCCATGGTCACAATACTGTAGGTTGTCTGCTTCCTCAGACTATAATGTCCTGAGTCAGTATGTTCTCATCACATGCATTTCACCACAAGACACAAAGCAGAGTCAACATTTTTTTATTTGTCATCACTTAAAATGAGTTTTAACATCACTTCTTGGTTCACAGGCAAGTTGAACTCTAAACTTTAGGCTGTCACCACGACCATCACTGTGACTCCACCTCAGGTCTGTTTACACCAGCGTCAGAAGAACCTGATTGACTACAGTGTGAGAAATGATAAAGAGGGGTGGGGTGCAGGGGCTGTTGCACATGTTTTGGCCCTTGATGTCAAATCAAATAAAAATTACAATAAAAAAAGGAAGAAAATGAGGCAACAGAGTAAGACTAGTTATGAATCAGGCAGAAACATGATGAGCTTTGGTGGTTCCTTTGGCAGCGGCGTCTCCCAGACTCAGTTCAAGTACAGTTTGTAGTAAGTGCTAGCAAAGGGCAGTGTTAATGGAATAAGGCCACTGTACACTAAACCGCCTGCCTCGACACATCTAGGTGCACAAGAGAAACCATCTCTACTGGACACGCTACAAGACGAAGAGAAGAGGTCAGATAGAAAAAGGTTTATTCAATTCCATTAATGGAGGGAATGACATGAACAAGAGGAAGTCTCTTTGCCAGACTAACACGTTATGTTTGAGGAGAGTGTGGATGAGGAAGAGGAGAGACGGACGAGAGCTGAAGGTGTCAGAGGTAAATCAGGTGATGAGACAGACTACAGTTTCAGTTGACTGCTGCCTTGAATTGATGCCTGAACAGAGAAAGGAAACCATGTTTTCACACATCAAACTACTGATCGAAGCTTTGATGCCGTTTAACGTCTACTCCCATTTCTACCTGATGAGCGATTCAACAGCTGATTGGAGGATCAGTAAAATCTGAACACAACGCAGGTTCAAGCTTATTGATGAAACACTTTTTTTTAGCATTTGCAATGAAGGTCATTCAAGAGGAAAACTCGAAAACTGTCTCTGTCCCTGAAATGTTGATATTTGGCCAAAACCAAACTGGCACCAGGACTGAAACCTGGAGAAGCCTTCTAATCCAATAAAGCCGACACCGTTCCAACCACACCTCGTCCTCCTCTGTCTTCTACACCTTTACCCCAGCTGGGCTCAGGGGCTTAGTAGCGGTAGTGGTCCGGTTTGAAGGGCCCCTCTGTAGGCAGGCCCAGGTACTTGGCCTGCTTATCTGTCAACTTGGTCAGCTTCACTCCCAGTTTGTCCAAGTGGGCAGCAGCCACCTGCTCGTCCAGCTGAGGACACAAAAAGACAGTTACATTAAAGTTTTTTATACTAATATTGGCACTGTTTTTCTCTTCATTAATCTCACTTTTATTGATTTTATGTCTGGATGTTATTTTGTCCAATAAAACTGTTCAATACACTTTCCATTAACACGTTAACACAAGTTTTGAATCTTAATTTTAAGGTTCAGTTTCTGAATATATGCTGCATTTCTCTGAAGACTGAGGTTTTGATACTTCCACTATTTTAATATGTGACTCGCTCTGGCGAAATGAGTCGGAAGTCGCAACGTTCTATTTTTAGATAATCAGCTGTAAACATCTCCCAAAGTTTCACAGTCCAGATAATTGAGAAAAGGCATGTAAATGATGATTAAAGTTGACTTGCAACTTAACCCTCTGAAGATGCGCATTGCATCAGTGCAAAACATGAAATATCTTCTGAACCGTTCATGATAGAGAACTGCATCTGAATCGCTGGATTCTCCGCTTTCCAACGGTCATTGAATGGTGCCTCTATGACACGAAGGGAGGGCTACAGAAACAGATGCTAAACCGAGTAGCATCAACGCTAACATAGCTAGCATTGATGCTAAAACCGAACGTAGCAACGATGCTAAACAGAACGTAGCAACGATGCTAAACAGAACGTTGCAGTCAACACAACGCTTGTACATATTTTACAAAACATCACAACTTCTGAACCGTTTGTGATAGAGACTCTGAATCATGAGATTCTCTGCTTTCCGAGGGTCATTGAATGGTGCATCTGTGACAACAAGGGACCATATAGGGTGTGTGTAATCACGTGGTACAGGAAGAGACGCCAGAGTCACTGGCAAAACTTTAAATGCAATTTTCTCAGGTTTCAGAACTGAGTAAGAGAGGAGGAGATCGTAATTCAAATGACCATATCTCGAAAACCATCAAATGTATGATTTTGACAAGGGTATCATTTTAAAGGTTATTTTCTAATCTTTCCATTGATACCAAAATCTCAACTTTGACATTTGGGTCACTGTGACTCATTTTGATGGATCGGGTCACATATAGAACCTAATCTACATTTAGACTTTATAGAGTCTCATTTAGAACTTTTAATGCAGCATTCTCAAAGGTGTATAGTAATGAAATCAGACTTAAAAGTTATTTTAGTCTAAACCAATGGGGTCTGAAGACATTGCAAGCTGCAGACATTGGCAAACACAAATAAAGGAAATTGTGCAAGTGTGTTTTTGTATTCCTGTCGAGCACAAGCTTTTGTTGGATGAAAAAAAAGAGTGTGTTTTTGTGGTGGATTCTGACCTTCTTGGGCAGGAAGTAGACTCCCAGAGGGTACTTGGAGGTGTTTGTCCACAACTCAATCTGAGCCAGCACCTGCAAGACAGAAACTGTTAACTAAGGCTGGCAAACCGCCCGTCTGGGATCTGAATGTTTTGTAGCCTGTCCAAAACCAGGAGATTGTTCACATTCAAAGACACGTTTCAAGCAAGAGATTATCTGTTTGCTGCATTGACACAGCCATCTGTCTGTCTGTTTGATTGGTGAAGGAGTTGCTCATGACAAATGATGGATGTCCCATGGCACAGCCCAGGTTCACCAGCCTGCCCTCAGCCAGGACAATGATGTGAACTCCCGTTCTTCAGAAATGCGGTTAAATGTACTGGTATCAACCTGAGGAAGAGCATTACAGAGACCACTGGACTTTTATTTTTGAGTGTATTGTTTTGAAAAATTTTGAAGCTATTTCCTAAAGGAGAAACTTTTGCTGCAATTGGTGACTTCTGATCTGACTGCTGTGAAGTAAAAAAAAAAAAAAATAATAATTTATTTTTCATACCTGAGGCTTGATGTTGATCTTCTCTGCAGCATTTTTAGTGAGCCAGCTTGCATTGAAAAAGTGTCAATGGAAACGATGGCGTCGTTCCATGTTCTCAAAATCTTGAAGATTCAAATATTTATTTTTTTATTTTATTTAAGTGAACAGTTGTTAAATTAACCTTCCTCAGTGTTAGGGTTCTGGGCTGACCCATTTTCTGTACCACATAAATATGTTTATTTAGCAGCCGGTGGTGGTTGTAAAAATGACATCTTTTGAATATTTCAGTACAGCACCGACTTCAATAAATGGACCTTTGAGTCACTGAAAAATATCTTTGTGGCCCTTGATGATTTGTATTTGAGTACCCCTGGTGTATAGTAATGAAATCAGACATAAAAGTTATTTTAGTCTAAACCAATGGACTCTGAAGACATTGCAAGCTGCAGACATTGGCAAACACAAATAAAGGAAGATGTGCAAGTGTGTTTTTGTATTCCTGTCGAGCACAAGCTTTTGTTGTAAGAACAAAAAAGTGTGTTTTTTTGTGGTGGATTCTGACCTTCTTGGGCAGGAAGTAGACTCCCAGAGGGTACTTGGAGGTGTTTGTCCACAACTCAATCTGAGCCAGCACCTGCAAGACAGAAACTGTTAACTAAGGCTGGCCGAACGAGTCTGGGATCTGAATGTTTTGTAGCCTGTGATCCAAAACCACCAGATTGTTCACATTCAAAAGACACAAAGTAAGAGATTATCTGTTTTCTGCATTGACACAGCCATATTTCCCCTCCTCTGGGTCAACATACCTGATTGGTGAAGGAGTTGCTCATGACAAATGATGGATGTCCCATGGCACAGCCCAGGTTCACCAGCCTGCCCTCAGCCAGGACAATGATGTGACGGCCGTTCTTCAGACGGAAGCGATCAACCTGAGGAAGAGCATTACAGAGACCACATCTATTTATTTTTGCAGTGTATTGTTTTCCCCAAATTTTAATTTATTTCCTAAAGGCATGCAAACTTTTTGCAAGGTGACTGTACGACTGACTGCTGTGAAGTAAAAAAAAAAAAATAATAATTTATTTTTCATACCTGAGGCTTGATGTTGATCTTCTCTGCAGCATTTTTAGTGAGCCAGCTCATGTCGATCTCACAGTCAAAGTGTCCAATGTTACAGACGATGGCGTCATCCTTCATGTTCTCAAAATGACTGGAAGATAACACACATTTTATATTTTTATATATATGCATAGATTGATAGAACACAAGAATAACTGAATTATATCCATCAGAAATAGAGGAAACTGGGCTGAACTTACTGTCCAAGGATGATGTCCTCGCAGCCGGTGGTGGTGACAAAGATGTTTCCTTCCTTGGAGGCCTCATCCATGGTGGTGACTTCATAACCTGCAGAGCGACAGAGATGACAGAGGTAAATATACAGCACCATGACTCATCGAGTAGTGACTACACTTTTTCTGCATTTGCACAATATATTGTACTCTGTATTTTTATACTGTAAATTACCATGGTCTTTTTGCAGTAGTAGCAGCAGAACCCATCCTTACACATTTCTATTTTTCTTTAATTATAGTAAGGACTTTTGTTTGATCTTCATAATCTTACTTATCGCCATTCTTTGCCATAACATATCAATTCTTGCAACATAATGTACCTTATAATTTAGAATATAGTAATTGATATTTTGAAGAGCGAATCCTGTGTATTTATCTAAAAACTATACTTCACTTATTTTGTCCTAATTTACATTAGTTTTTTGGGGGTTGCTGCAGTGCATTTGCTCTGTTAGCCAGCACTAATGTTTGGACACGTGAATAGGGAAAAAGGTGCAAACACATAGCTGCAACAAGTGTATGAAATAATTTTATCTTGAGGCTGCAACACAACAAGTGAAAACAGTGGTGGGGTCTGAGACTCTGTCTCGGTTTGTCCGTTGTCACCCACCCTCCATAGCGGCCTGCAGGGCGTTGATGGGGTCGATCTCAGTGACAATGACACGAGCTCCAAACCCACGCAGAGCCTGGACACATCCCTTGCCTACGTCACCATAACCGGCCACCACAGCAACTTTCCCAGCGATCATGACGTCAGTGGCGCGCTTGATGCCGTCGATCAGACTCTCCCTGCAGCCGTACAAGTTGTCAAATTTACTCTGCAGGAGGGAGACAGGAGAAATGATTATGTTCAACAGGACGGTGAGGCAGAAACACAACAGGGAGACAGACTGGTTCCCAATCTGGGCCTGAAACAGCGTCTATATCTTTGAACATGTGTTGACATCAAGGAGGCGGCTGTATCAACATCTAATGTGACAAGATTTTAAGACCATGATGACCACAGTGCTCCTTTTTTAAAGCTCTTACTACACATTAGGGATGCCCCGACTGATGTGGCGTGTGAGACACTGATATAACATGTACTATTCCGCCATTCCTGCCACAATGATGAGTATAGACTGATCTCAATTGATGATTGGCATCACTGGCAAAATATAGTGTTTTACTGCAGGGACTCTCCTGGTGTTTTGCTAGACTGATGAAGGGAGAACAGAAGAAGATGGTTACCTTGGTGACAGAGTCATTGACATTGATGGCGGGGATCTTCAGTTCACCCTTCTTCATCATCTTGTACAGGTTGTGGACACCTGTCGTGGTCTCCTCTGAGACTCCACGGATACCTGGAAACACAGAGAAACAAGTTTCATATGTAGTTGCATGCTGCGTTTCATGCTGGTAAATAAAGCTACATGTTGTGTTGAACTGTGGGTGGTGATAATCACTCCAAGTCCTCTGGGTGTAATAGAGTCTCAGTGCAGACCACCACCAGTCTCTCTCTGCCACCTTATGACACAGCTGCAACACTCACAGTTGAGCTGCAACGCCTCAAGGGGCAGGATGTTACCACTACTGCTGCAGCTCCCACACTGGGCTCATGGGGTCCGACATCTAAACTAAATGTAAAAAGTCACATACCTGCCAGCAGTTTGGGGTATTTCTGGTGGACCAGGTTGGTCAGATCTCCTCCATCGTCCAGGATCATGTTGAGTGGCTGACCATCTTTAAAGTATATGGTCTGTTCGATGCACCACACGTACTCCTCATCTGTCTCACCTTTCCATGCGTACACTGTAGGACAGACACACACGTTAACTTTCTCCAAGTCAGGAGATAATCATGTCCAACCACTGACAGCCAATAGCAGTGGTGTTTGTTGAAACAGGTATATTTATTTAGCCAATGCAAAGTCTTTCAGCCAAGCAGTTGCTTCCTGGTCTGCTGTGTGGAGGGTTGAAACAGGTATGAGGCCATCATACCAGAAAAACACATTTATATTATATGTATCAAACACTTGGTTACCTGGGATGCCAGACTTGGCGATGGCAGCAGCAGCGTGATCTTGAGTGGAGAAGATGTTACAGCTGGACCACTGGACCTGAGGAGAAGGACAGGGGTGTCAGATGGAAGGTAAAGAGCCGTTTTATTATTTGAATCCAAACCCCCTCCAAAATGAAAGTCAGTATGAAAGATGATCAAAGTTTGGTTCTCGTCATCACCATAGTTTAGTTTGAAGGGTGTGGCCATCACATGTCTTTTACTAATTACACCCTCACAGCTACATGTGTTGAACTGTGGGTGGTGATAATCACTCCGAGTCCTCCATGTGTTGTAGAGCCTCAGTGCAGACCGCCACCAGTCTCTCTCTGCCACCTTATGACACAGCTGCAACACTCACAGTTGAGCTGCAACGCCTCAAGGGGCATGAAGACACCATCTCTTATTGAGAGATACATGTTCTTACTTAGGAAATTATCAGCTCAGAAATCTCCCCTGAGGTACAAATACAAAAAAGAAAAAGAAAAAACAGGGCATAACACGACACCAAGAATAACGATCTCATGTAAAACCAGATAACAGCTCCAACTTCAGATGTAATAAGCTGGACCACGTCCAGGGTTTCCCCCGGTGTATTACTTGACTCTACAATATCTGAATCTGAAATTTAGGCAGCTAAAGGTTGATTTGAAAAGTTTCTCCTCCACAAAGAGAAGTCCGCCCAGGCTGTTAGAGCAGCTTGTTGGTTCTCAGGCTACAGGACCAGACCAGTTCATGCTAGATAGACAAAACCAACATGATAGACACAACAGCCTTGGGACAGAGAGACAGAGGGAGAGAGAAAAGTAGATCAATAACTTGTCCCTTTTGCTGGTAACGGTGAACTGCAGGCTCATCTAAAAGAAAAGACTTTATATATAGGACTGGTCAACTGCTCAAGATGACGATGATTCTTGTGTGTAGAGGGATTGCTATTGCCAAGATGTTATTACATTTTTTCCCCTCATACATCCAATTCAGATTGGATTAAAGAAAATTCCCAGAACAAGCCGATAGTAACTTTTCAACCCACATTGGATAATGCAGTTTGCTCTGTGTTGCTCCAGGCTACAGAAAATAAAAACATACCTAGTGCAACAAGGGATGAGCCAAGAGCCAGTCAGTTGAAACCTAGTTTCTCCATCTGCACATGACAGGCTTTTCATTGGATCTGTGCACCCCTTACGTAAGACTTGATCTTCAAAAAATATATATGTTTAAAGTAAATAAATGTGCAGGAGAATGTCTCTTGCAATAACAAATAGGAAATCATTTTTTCATTGCCACAAGGAAAACCAGTAATGCCCGGTTGCTGTTGGGGGATTGAAGTGAGATTGGAGCTAAATTATCATTTGATCTTGCATTTACTCACTGAAATCTTATGTGAGTAAATGTGCAGCCCTAGTTACTGTAATGAATCAACAGTCTCTTTTAACACAAATCATTGTGTTGTGACTGATCAAACATTGACAGTGCACAGTGAGAACCTCTGGAGCCAACTGCAGTCAGTTGAGTTAGTCAAACAAGATTGAAGGGTGTGGAGGGTGTGGATTAGAGGGACACCCAAGGCACCACAAAGTTCAGATTTTTAGCTCTGTCACACTAACCGTCAACAAATGGAGATCGCTCAGTGTCTAGACTACTCTCCCTGAAGTGGACATCCAGCTGACATGCCTCCAGAAGCTGAACAGAATATCGGTAACAAAGACGCTCAGAGTCACAGCTGAAGGCTTAAAGGAATCGTGAATGGGCTGCTGTGTCTTGCAGTGGAGGAGATTTGGGGAATTTGGAGCTGGTGCTTCTGTGAGAACTGATTTAAGAGGAGCCAAAAAGGTCCAAAAACTATTAAATCAAAGGCCACCCTCAGTTTTCCCTCCAAGATACTGCTAATACTTACTTGTTGTGTTCAAAGGGGATTCAAAACTGTTCACATAGGCCTCCACATTTTGTTTGATTTAACATATTTTAATCAATCTCCTGGTCTATTATTCACAAAAACACCATAATTCAAAAAGATCATGGACAAAGAGTTACACAATTAACTAAAACAAACCACAGGCCTGCATCTCCTAGAAAAAAATTGACTGAACTCAACAATGAACAACTACGAGACGTTAACAAGATCCCAGTGCAAACAAAGTCCTGTCCCACCGCTGTACAAGACATGCTCTATTCAAATTACCGTAGTTACTTCAGGGACGGGAGAAACGAGTGATAAACTGAAGTCTATTTAAAAAGTCTGTTAGTTTGAGTGTGTGAACATGTATGTTGCAAGCATCCTCCTGCAGTCACAGCTACCACACTTCTTGTCACAGCAGAAAACTTTTACAATTACTTGATTCTGTCTGGGTGAAAAAAGTCCAACAGCAACTTGTGAGTGTTACCTCGGCACCGAGGGCAGTGAGGGTCTCGATGAGCACAGCTGTCTGCAGGGTCATGTGGAGGCAGCCAGCGATGCGGGCGCCCTTCAGAGGCTTGGACTGACCGTACATCTCCCTCATCTTCATCAGACCAGGCATCTCATTCTCTGCAATGTCGATGGCCTTACGTCCCCAATCGGCCAGGGAGATGTCAGCTGGGAGAGAGACACAGGACAGTGAACATTGTTCAAACATGTGAATATTAAGGTTTATGGACTTTATTGAACCTACATATAACTACAGTGGCCATATGAGCTCACAAGATTGCAACTTGGTGCATGCATTACTACTAAGAAGGCAGGTGGATCAATGTTTAAAATGTTTTCTCATGCAAAATGAATTCTTGCAGTGGGTTCCAAAGATGTTCAGCAGTGAAGTCATGTAACAATAATATCTGCTGCAGGAAACTTTTTTGCAGTGAACAGTGATTTGTTTTTGGAGAAAGGCAATTGTGTAACTAATAGAAATCCTGTGAGGACTGCAAATGTTTTCCCAATGGATATCAAATAAATTAATACATGTAAAACACTATTATTGTCTAACATGACTGAGTGGCCTATTACACAGTTAAGTTATTTTCACAGCATGTTCTTCTTTTCTTTGATCTCTAAAGTGAGTATCGGACACATGCATGTACTGAAAATCCTTGGCCTCAGTTCAGTTGATCTTCTCTAAAGCTTTGTGCAAAGTGTTCTCCAAAAACAAGCTGCTGATCACCTCCTTCTGAACATAAAAGCAACAAATCGCTCCAAAGAGCAAAGGCTGGAAATTGCATTCAAATTCAAATTGCATTGCAGTCTTCATATTGCATCATACAGCACCAAACCTGAGTTATTACAGTGACCACAAAAAGCCTGTCAGTCACAATCAGGTGGGGGAGGGTGAAAAGAGACAGTAGAGGCAGAGGAGCACAGGCAGCGCTGTAGGGTGAACACCGGGATCATAATCTCCAGTTGGAGCCACATTTAACCCAACAGGAAGAGCAAAGAGCCACAGCTCTGCATCTGTTGCTCTAAATCACAGTCCTTTATCTGAATCCTCCATGTGTTGGAGCTGGCGCACAGTCTGGCTTTTCAATCAGATCACACAATACTGAATCCAAGCATCTAACTGTCGACCAGCTTCCCCAGGGGAGACCAACAGATAAGAACTAATATCAGTATTGAACATATCTTAGAGCCATTTCAAACCACAAATCTCTAGTTGGAGGTGGCTGTGAAAGAAGAAACATTGTGATTTGACATAAGTGAACTGACGATAAACCTCAGGATGCAGGATAAGGTCACAAAATGTTCACCTTCCCACCCCCTTCTCTGTCTCTCCAGCACTACCACCAGTGGCTGCGCCCCGTTCAAACACACCTCAGCTGGTCTGAACCAGCACTGGGCTGACTGACCAGCCAGAAAGAGGATTTATTTCTCACTGAGTTCAGAGTAGAGACTAAACCGAAACTCCCTACTTCTTTAGATGAGCCTCGAAGAGTAAAAATATGTGTAGGCCTCCTGTATGTACGTGAGCAGGGCAACAAGTGGCAGGAAGTGGGGGTAAAATCCAATTTAAAGCCACCTTAAACCCACAAGTTATTAATGTCTGAAACTCAGTTATCCACCAAAATGGACTGGCACGTGTGCCCTTATGACCAAGATAAACTCTTGGCACTAGTGAAATGCTTTTTAATATAAAAGTTTGATCATTAAAATTGAAAGGATCAAAATTGTAGGACACAAAACTAACTTGTACTGCTTGTATTAAACTGCTTGTGCAGCATTAGGTAACATGTCAGTACTTGACAGACAGACACAGTCACTGTGATGAACTCTAAATACTTGACTGCATATATCCAGTTGAGGCAAAGTAAACTTTGCCCGAAAGCTATCTGGCAGGACGTTGTGCAATTTGTGCCTCTGAACCAGCTGCTGAGCATATCCACAGCAGCAATGACAGCTGCAAACAACTGTCACATTTAGTGACAAATGGTTACAACCGTGGTTATGCTTGTGGATGATACCTGAATTAACTATTATTCTGCACATCTTTCGACACACTCAACAGGATGCAATATATTTTGCAGCTTTTTTAAAATTATTTCAATGCAAACACGTTACAGCAGCTGTTTCAAATTGTAATGGTAATGTTTACACTCATTCAAAATATTAACTTATTTTAAATCAAATGCATTCAGCTCTAAAACCCCGCTGTACACTAACACCACGTGCACTCAGTGCTACTGCTACTACTGCGTGTAAGTTATATAGGCAGCAGTTCAATAACCTGCCTGCTCCTGTCACTCATGCAGAAACTGGCGGTGCGGCGCAAGGCTTCATGGGAACTGTAGTTCGCAAGCACAGACCCGGCCAAAAGATGTGAGGCCGCCAACTCCACTAATAAACTACAAGAACCAGAAGAGTTTGGGTTTCTGCGCTGCACAGAGTGTAGCCCATGCTTGGCTCGAGCGTGACTATTACATGTCGGTTCATTGAAACATTTGAATTAAAAATTGGGTCAAACGAGGTACAAAGGACGGGACTTCGTCGGTTAGTGGGTAAAATGACTTTTGTGACGAACCGTATCGCTCACCAAGCCGCTACAGCTCCAACAGCTAACAATTAACCACATGCTAGCACGTTAGCAACAACCAAATCGGGGGAGGGCTAAATATATGAACGGTGTAAATAATAACAAGTTTGTATTACGTATCTGAAAATATAAGCTTCATGCACAATGACGTTTTCAGGCTAAACCTCGCTGCTCGGTCGAACCGTTACCGCATATACACACACACAGTAGCAAAAAAAAAAAAACACACACAACTTGCATGGCATGCTAGCTAACAAACCGCTACAGTACTTCACGGAGACTCATGAGCAGAGATAAACAACGACACTGACCAACTTTGAAGTTGAGTTTGTCAGACATGGTTGTTTTCTTGTGTTGTGTTGTTGTGTTCCGGGGCAGTTGAAGTGCTGCAGCAGCCTGGCCGACGGAGAGTCGCAGAGAGGGAGGGACTGATGCATGACGGCTCGGTTTTTATTGTCAGAGACGAGTTTGCACGACGTACCTGGACCCATTCCGGATTCTGATTGGTCGAGGAAGATCCCGCCCCGCGCAGGACACGTGTGATTGGCTAAGCGTTGGAGTGGACCGGCCAATAGCTTCAGTGTTTGGAACAAGTTTTGTCTGGACTCGGATGGTGTTTTCTCATTTGGCAAATAAATAACTGAGCCACTCTACGACTGCTTGAGTTAAACTGCATTACACAAGATCTCACAAACGATCGGGAAGTAACTAATATCCTTATCTTATTTATTATCATAAACTAACGAGCATCTCATCTGACACCAGTAGCCTACCAAAACATGATGGGATAAAAGTATTCGTACAAGGTCAGGTAAAAGGTAAATATGACCTACTCATTAGACTACAAAAGGAGGATGACAGATAAGAAAAACAGATCACAAGACAGTTTGGTAGATGTTTTATATTCTGCTTTATGTTTGTTTATTTTGTATTGTTTTATCTGTGTGTCTGTGCTGTACAAATAGATTGGCCTTGCTTTTAGGTCAGACCGTCAGGCGCATACTATTCACAGTTCTCTGAGCAGCCAAAATTGATGATGGTGTGTGGCAATGACTATACCATAAGTGTAGAAAACACAGTGAGTGAAATGCAGCCTTGTGCTGAGGAGGCTAAAGTCAGCCAACTGGTAGAAATACTACACTACAGCTAATTTAAGAGCATGTTTTATGGTGTCAACAGTAGGCCATGCCAGTCCAAAGTCTATTTCAGGCTGGAGGGAGATGGACTCAGGTGTAGCTATGTAATGTGAAAGGGGTTTTGGTGGGAAAGGTTGTGACTCCTCATCAGTGCAGATGGGCGGGGTTTGAAACTCAGGAATGTTCCGAGTAACAATCAGATTATCAACTGCTCTTTTACAAGATTAATGTCTGAATAAAGATTTATACAGACTGGTTTTGTGTTACTCAGGGTAGGCTACATGTAGATTTTTACATGTTTACGTTACTGTAGGCTACATCATTAGTGTAAGCTGACATGTCAGTGTGACCAGATACACTTCTTTTCTTTTTTTTTTGGGGTGGGGGGGTATTCATTAGTTTAACATTATTTGTGGATCTAGCTGAGTTATGTATAGTGTTTTGTTTATTTTGTTGACACTATATAGTAGCCTTTTGAAGTTATTTATGGAGAAAGACATGGGACCAGGATGCACCTGGTTGGACCTATTTATTTCAGTAGAAGACATGCTTTAGTGCTTGTTGGGATGAGTAAATAAAAAAACAAACAAATGATAATAAAAACACACAACAGGACAGTTTATTCCTTCGCCTGCACCGTTATCCTCCATGGTGCATCATCAGCCTATTGACTTTTATAAAGACAAAAAGCCACAAACGGAGTGCCTTCAGCAGGAATTTACAGCAACTCGCAAAGACCTTCTGTGTCTTTCTTGCTCCAGGACCTGTCTCATCATTTGGATGAGTTCAGGTGGTTCGACACAGCATGTTGAAGAATGATCCAGGTTGGAGGTCTGATTTAGATTGCATCTCAAACTTTTTTTTGGGGGGGGGGGTTGCTTTTCCATTCAAATTACTGACACATTGGGTCTTCACTGGATAGCTCTGTGAACAATGAGAAACCTTGTGCAGTAGTTAGATACTGTACACTGAATAAAGTTTCACTACTGAGTATCAGATGTCAGGTGCCCATGACAGAGACCAGACAGGTTTGAGCACCAGGGAACCAATTTACATAAGCTCCACATCCACAGAACCAATTAAGCTAAACATGTTTCCACTGCTGCTAAAGTTGATAGTATGCGCAAGTCAATCAACCAATCAATTGATGAATGTTATTTGATGCATTCACAGATAAGAAAGAAGTGATATTTGCATTGAATCCCAACTTTATTAAAACTCTTTACAAGCTCACACCAAGAACAACAGTCAGAGCAAAATGGCTGTCATACAGGAAATCTTTCACTGTCCAAGCCTTACAACAGTCGCACTGTTTTAGGTCAAATAGGAAAAAAGAAAAACTTTTTTTTTTATCTTTAAACACAGGGACTGGGTTCAACTTATTGGTTTTATTCATTTATTTGAAGATGTGTGTCATTTTACATTACAGTCTGAAGCAGGTGTTCAATTCTGGGTCCTTTCATTTGTTTAAATATATATATTTATTTTTTCCAACAGGCAAGTGGAGTGCAGAAGAGGAAAAATGCAGCTCAGCGTCAAAGTTTGACTAAATATTCAGAGGTCAGAGGTCACTGTGTCAAAAGGCGAAATAAACATCACACACACTCGCACATTTCATCTTTAAATTCAACCGTTGCAGGATTTTCTCAGGAGTGTCACTGGTAACTCAAAGATTCACGGCGCTGGAGGAGTCGGGCACAGCAAAATATTTAATCCAGTAACAGAGGATTGTAACGTGCCCTCTGGCGGCCATATTGGATTTCCCTCATCCCCAACAGCAATATTACAGAGTACCTTTGGTTTCAACAGGAAAATAGTCACAGTTCTACAAATGCAATGAACCGCAAATAGAGAGTACTCTATTGGCTTAGGTTTCTTTGATTTATCCTGCAGTTTAGCAGGTTTGAGCTTGTTGTTACAGCTCTGTCTGGTCTAACTTGAGCTCCTAAAAAAACTAAACAGAATCCAAATGAAAATCTAACCTCTATCACATATAAAGAAAGTGATCAGGGCTCTAACTAAGGCAGGAGCTCCTGATTTCACAGGGTCCAAAGGTAAACAAGACACCTTTCTAAGAGATAAAAAGATGGACTGTTTTCAAAAATGTGTCCCGTAAACAGCTTTATTATTTAATTAAACTATTGTTTTTAGCCTGAATTTTTAAATGAATGAATTACTTAAGTTTTCCCTCTTTTATCCGTCTGTGATGAGACGACATCATCTTTTTTATAGGTTCCTGTGAAAAAAAAAAGTGAAGGTCAGTTACCTGAGTTCCTGACACTGTCACTGGATAGATTGTGTTTTGTTGAGCAAATCAAAGGGACCAGAGCCTCGACTGTCTCAGAGGCTGTTGTTGAGTCAGAATACGACATAACTGACGGAAATCATCAACCAAGCTAAAGCTCCTCTCTGGAAAATATTGTTTGTTCCTCATATATTTGAATTGAACTGTTCAAACCCAGATGACTTCTTGGTGAGTAAACAAGACGTTGCCCGGGGTCAGTGCAGGAGACAAATTTAACAGAGGGATTGAACACTAGACCCCACCCTCCCCCCACCGTCCCCCCCAGACACATACCATGACACATCCCGTGATCTGATAGTGACATTTCAATGAGAAACTCCTGCTGCGGCTGATGTTGAGCAGTCACCTGTCGTCACCAACTTGACAGCAGCAGAGATATTATGACAATGCAGGAAGCAGAGAGGGGGCATGAGACTCGTTATTGTCTTGCCGTTTTTTTGTTTTTTTTTTGCTATTCTTTCCCACACATCTGTTCATTCTCAACATTCTTCCCAGAAACAAGCTTCGTCCTGTTCCCCCACAAACACACACACACACACCCCTCCCTCACAGAGATACTTCAGGTTATTGGACGCAAAGTAAGGTGAGGTAGCCGTGTGTAGTCAGTGTGTCACCTGCTGCGGATTACGATCAGCGCACTGCCAGTTTAGAGAAGCAGCAGGGGACACGGTGCACCATCAGAGTGATGTGCTGCTGATGTGCAGAATAGAATAAGACACACCGGAACAATCCAATATCCATTAAATGTACACTTCATACAGAATATTTTAAGCACTTTTCTTTGGCACTATGTTTTTCTCAAACACTAAACTAATGCATTCCTACACACAAGTGCTCCAGTTGACTACTACATTACATATAAGTGACGGCTTCCACTATATACTGCGCCAAGCCTTATTGAAATATGATACATGTACTGAAAACAGAAATTTGAACATTGTAACTGCTACTACGTTTAATGAGAAATGAATTTATGACGTCAAGGAATTCAAAATTCCAATAACCTGAAAAACACACGCACTCGATTCTCTGTAGCAGCCCCTCGACATCCACCACTGCGTTCATGCCATGCATCCACAGTGCTGCCAGTCTTATACTGCAGTTCAGCTGATTAAAGAGAAAGAGCTAAACTTCATTTTGGTTTGAGGGGAAGATAAATAAATGCAAATATTGTACATGAAACGTACAGTTGCATGGATACTGGACTGTTCCAGTGGGTGTCTCTTTTTCTGCTGGCCCTGTGCAGTGCACTCTGCTCCTGCTGCTTCTCTAAACTGGCAACGCGCCGACGTGAACTTACTGCAGACAACACACCAACATGCACGATTACCGCACACAACCTCACCTCAAATAACCTGAACTATCCCCTTAAAAAAAGTATGCACGTGCACACACCTGCCCTAAGTGCTCGGCCATGCGCCCTTTACTTTGATAAACAGAATCTCAGGTTGGTGAGGGCCTGGCGTTTGGCCTCAGTCATCAATGCCCTTTAGAAAGACAGGGGTGGTGCAGCTGGGGCAAAAGAGATTCTCACTGTAACATTGATCGGAAGAGAAAAGCCTGGGTCGCAGACATGGGCACAGGTGCATACTTTAGGGCTGGGGCTGTGGTTGGATGTTGGGACATTATTCAGCCAGCTCAGCAGCCCAGAGTCTCTGTCTCTCCTCCAAGGATGAGGGAGCAGTCTGGGAGCAGAGAGACAGACAGGAGGAGGGCGCTTGCTAGCAGGGGGCAAGCCAGCTTAGTTAGCTGCCCAGGCCTCGAGGTCAGCCATGTCGTCTTCGTCCTCCTCCTCCTTCTTCTTGGCTAGAAAATAAACAGAGGTAAATCATCAGATGTGATTTCTCTTGCGGAGCCCAGTGATAAGTTTCATGTGTGAAATGAGCTGAATTGAAGTGCAGTGTGTTTGAACTGTGGTACCTGGTCTGGATGGTAGTGATGTCGATGGTACGCTGGGCAGTGGGACGTCTTCTGTTCCTTCGATCTCCAGAAGATTCTTGTCCAGTTCTTCCTGTTCGAGTTCCTCCAGTTCAGCCATCAGCTCATCCTGAATGCACACGCACACAATAAGTAACTGACAAATCTGCTATTATGTATATATGTAACTCATTACTCATTCTTCCCCTACGTCCATACTAAGCAGCCATGAGATGACTTTTGACTCCAAAACACGTCACAAATCACTTCGACAGAGATACGACTTTACATTGAGATCTGTTGGTTGTTGTCAGATCAGAGGTGGGATGAAGCTGTGAATATCATACATTCAAGTACACCTTGTGATATCTAAAATTGGCAACTTCCAAACTCTTGATTATGCAAAATCTATTCAAATGTTGTACAGCAGTGTGACGGATATCAAATGATACTTCCTCAGGTGATGCGAGTCATATTTTTCATTCGTCACAAAGTCCAGATATTCTGGTGTGATTAGTCTATGACTTTGACAAAGGTTCTGGGGATTGATGTAAAGAGGAGGTCTTCATTAGTGACATTTGGGGTCACTGTTGACATGTAGGTCTTACATCTGTTTTTATTATTATATATTGCTATAATTAAACAAAAACATGTTGATGCTTGCTTGCGCCATATTTGAAGAAGTTCCCTTAAAGGTGTTACAGAAATAGTGGGTGCAACTGTCTCCAAGCAATGAATAAAACAAGAGAAAAGGCTGAAATGAATGGAAAATTGCTCAACTTCCATGTAATTAAATTCATTTACAAAACATATATATTCTCTTCTAGGTAATATTTTTTGCCATCAGGCCTCTCACCTCGTCATAGTCTTCTCCAAAACCCACTGGTCTGGAAATGACATCTGAGATTTCCTGAGCCAATTCCTGCTGTTCGTTGATGTCCGCCATCAAATCGTCTACTTTGTCTATGTCCCTGTGAGAGAACAGAGAGAACAGATTAACAATACATACAAACATGTCACAACAAAAAAGGTGAAGTGATGAATGATTGTCACCTAAAAATTGAATTAATGTAAACATTTTTTAAATTATATCTTTCTTCATCATATACCGCTTACAATCACTAATAATAACCTCAGCACAAACAAAGAAATTCTAATGAGCACATTGTCTCTCAACATGTCTTACATGTGTTCATGTGCAGCCTTCATGGCCTTAGCGGCAAAGCCCATGTTCTTGAGCACTTCGGTGTTGGTGTTAGCGTTCTCCAGTGCATCTCTCTGGAACTCGATGGTGGACAATGTCCCGTCGATCTGAGCCAGCTGCTTCTCGTAGCGCTTTTTCCTCTTCAGGGCTTGTAGAGCCGCTGGATTGAAGGAGAAAGGACGAGACAAGGTTAGTTCAGGAGGAAGCTGCAAGAGGTCTGAAACAGTAACTCTCACCTGGTTCACATCGAGATCAACATCCATCCACAGCCACACTGTCAGTTTTACTACCCCAAACATAAGATATATTTGTGTGTTATTCTTTCACTGATAAGGTGTTATATGTTTTGTCTCTCGCACCCTTTTAAACTGGACATAACAACCTCTGAAAGTGAAAAATGAAGCCAACTCTGAAGTACAATAAACTGCAGTTCCTCTATGTCACACTGGTCACATCGATCTTGATGTAGGAATGACCACGCCTCCCCATCACTTCTTTGAACTCCTGCTACCTGCCCATCTTTAGGATTTTTTTTTAGTTTTAATGGCTCTCTGAAAAAAACACATTATTACACAGTTTAGTAGATCTAGATGCTCTGAAGCCTCAGATGGGCATTCATTGTTATGTTGCTTCCACTACTGATACAGGTGAACTGAGTCTCTCTTCTCATCTGTTTACACTACAAAGTAACCCACGAGTTTTGTACAAAAAAGGCCAAGAACCGATTCCTAAGGTTTCAGGTTGTTATACACAGTTGTGAGGAATTGCAGCAAAACAGATACGTTTTAAAACAAGAATGTAGCACGGACATTGCCTGACACTGACACTGGACCTTAGTGACCAGAAAATGAAGCCTCCCTCAGTGGACTTAATCTGATAAAATCCTGTCTGAGCCAAATCTGTCCACAGACTAAACACGATTCAGGCCGCCACTTTGGTGTTCATCTCTTATTTTCCATGCGAGACTCACATTGATCTGGTCCTGGTGAGCCGAGACCAGTGAGACATCTGCAACTGAAGCTGAAGCTGTGATCGGCAGAGAGGTTGAAAATGTGTAAATGCGTCTTTAGCTTATGTGCCAAAATGTCATTAATTTAAATTGGCATGAGGACGGATCCCTCGCTCGTCTGAGAATCAATTGCCCTAGCCCTAGTTTCAGTCAAAGTCAAAGTTGCAGAATGCCAAAGCTGGATAAGGGTCAGTCTCCTTAGGAGCAGAATGAGGAGGATGCCACTTCTTGCTCACTGTCGCCCTCTGCTGCAGCAGCTGGTAACATGATTTCTGAGCCAGAGTAAACAGTGAGATGTCACTGGATTCAGAAATGTAAAACAGAAAATGTAAGAAGTAGTAGTTCACTTTCTGACATCATGCAGAAAAGTAAGAAAAATACACTAACTGTGTTTTCAAGAACCTGTCGTTTACCTTTTTTCTTTTGGAAACTACTGCTATTCTTTAAGGGTACTCTTACTTTCAAGCAGAGCTTTTAGTCCATGGGGTTTATTTCCTTTATTTTAAAATAAAAGAAATGAGTCAGTTGAAATAAATCAGTCATGTCTGAACCTGTTAGAGTCCTAAGGAGGACAAACAGATAATTCTTCATCCAAAGCACCACAATCTTGTCTTGACTCAACATTTGAGGGTTAAAAAGAACAAGATTTTACTTGTTGTCCTACTGTTTACCATGACCTACAGACAATCCAGAGTATCACTGTAAACTAACCTCAGTCCAGATTTAACCCCCTAATGACGTTTTACCTCCTTTGGAGCAGGTTGTGGTCACTGATTGGTCTCTAAAACGACCTTCTCTCTCTCTCTCTCACACACACACCTTTATCAATCAGCTGTATGTGGGTGGTCTGGTCCACCAGGAGCCAGACAGCAGCTGACAGTTCCAGTTTTATCTGATTACAACCGGCCTGGCTCTATTCCTAGACTGATAACATCGTTACCCAACATCACACAAATCATTATCACATTATTTGGATTGCAGAGCTGCATTCAGACCCCTGCCCTCTGCAACCCCATCCTCTCATTCTTACAATAAACCGTAGTGAACCGAGTGTAATGCTGCCCAACACAGGTGTCAATGCCCGACAGTCAGCTGTCTCTGTGTGGAAAGCTGTGTCGAATTTGAAACAGAGTGCTACACATTAATGCTTTTATCTTGATTATTTCACTATGAGAGTCTTTATAATCCAAAATTGTAATGGAAAATAAAATGAATTGACCAGACCCTTTAACTTGAGTCAAAAAAATAAGCTATTGTTACGCTTCAATTCATCTGTAACTTCAGATTCATATCACACACTGACTAAGATTTCTC
Source organism: Decapterus maruadsi (assembly GCA_030347415.2). NCBI lineage: Eukaryota > Metazoa > Chordata > Actinopteri > Carangiformes > Carangidae > Decapterus > Decapterus maruadsi. The sequence continues at coordinate 16,009,322 of CM064896.1, forward strand.
TTTACTGATGATACAGAGGGATGAAGCCATTCACCTGCCAGACAGTGTTGTAGTCTTAAACAGTTATGAGGCCTTTGGAGTCGATGACATAGATCTTATGATCACTGTTGACTCTGTGTCAACAGCCTCAACTGCCAGTAGTGAAATTTAGTTAGTTTCAGTTTATTTTGGGTATGTTAAAAGAAATAATACAGTAATGGACAGACATAACAAACGAGCTGTTTGTGTGCTGCCGTCTTGGCCAGGTCACTCTTGGAAAAGAGGTTTTAAATCTCAATGAGTTTTTTTTTACCTGGTTTAATAAAGGAAAGGAAAATAAATACTTTACAAAGAGAACACATGAGAAATTAAAGTACCGTAACTGGATTTTTCATATCCAAAAAGGAGTAGCAATAAGTGAAATTTAATTACTCTCACCCCCTATTCATGATTTAACTATCAAGATTCCTTGTCATTATAATCTATACAATAAATTAATTTAGCTGGATTTATTCTAATATATTATCAATGATCTTTATCTCTCTTATCTCTAATAGGCTATATATAAAGACATGAACAAAGACAAACTGAAGGTAACACCAACAGAGCAACAAATAATAAGTAAGTTAGGCCTAATACCCAAATAATTCAATAAATAATAAGCACCTTGTGATTGTCAAACACGATAATGAATTATGAGTGTGTATTTCAAAGCTCCGTCTGTCTTTGCTGTTCCTCATTGAAAATGATTCTTAGCCAATAATCTCTAGAGTCAGTCGACAATCTGCTTCACAAATGCTCAGTGTAGATGTGTTTTCAGGTGTGCCAGTCTGGGCAGATTGTTTCCATTTGACGTTGCTTTAAAAGGGAAAGCAGAGCGATGTGGACGCAGCCTAAACAGCATCAGGTCAGTGTCACAGCCTTCAAAGAAAACACTGCGATCTTAATCTGCTTAACCTGTGATCAGTCAGAAACCTGCTTCTCTCCGTCACAGGTATTTATTTGTTAGATGGAAGATAAACTCATCTGGCATCTGATAAACAAACTGGACGCTTACAAGATGATTTGGAAACGATATAAGGATTGGCAAGGTGTGTATGCCTGACTTTGTTATATGCTTTATATTGACTGGTTGTGTCATGGTAGGAGCTTTATGATGTATGATAGGTGACATGCTTGTGTTATTAGCTGCAGAATTGACAAGTCACTTCACTGTGTACGAGATAAAAAACAAGGCACATCATGGTGTAGCTATTAGCCTACTTCATAATAGTGAACAATAAAATAGAAAAATATGTGTGACAGTAGCACATTACTATTTACATCTCATTATAATATCAGGGAAACAGACAGGTAACTGGCATACACTGGAAAAGTGACACGACTTTAGAAAAAAACTATTAAATCTTTCATTTTGTCCTGTGGGGGACAAAAGATGTTTTATCCAGATGTTTATCGTGATCTGGAAATAGCTTCCGCAGAGCTATGCTTGCGTTAAACAGGTCAACGTGGACTAAAACAGATGCTATGAAACCTGTTTATGAAAATCTAAATGTCAAACACAATGCCCACAGTGTTGCACGAATGTGGAAGACAGCCGCAGTGTGTCTCTGGTTTCAGCAGATGTGCAGTAACGGGCCGCAATGATTAGTCAATTAGCCTATTAGCTGTAGTCATTGTCATGGGCCACAGGATCATTGTGGTCCCTAAACACTCATCCTCTTCCAATTCTTCTGTTCACAGAGTCGTCGAGCAGCACCAGTTTATCTATCACTGCACATGTGTGTGAAGTGCATTTTTATCTTACAGACCTATGTTTACAGTGATCAGACTGGTTGATTCATTCCTGTCCAATCTGACTGTCCAATCTAGTATAACTTTAAAAATAGAAAGTTTGGCAGGTGAAGACAATTTATTAAGGACGTGGTATCTCCAGAGAGAGTGTGTGTACAGCACAGTTGTGTGAAAAGCAGCCCATCAAAGCATCTGTGTCACCAATTAGACTATCTCTGTCTCAGAGGAACTTGGCCCCGGCCTTCAGAGGTTTTACACCTATGGCATGATGTCACAGTTTGTCAAAACAGGTATTAGTAAGACACCACCTTGGCTTCCTGGAAACTGTGAGGCAGCTTTACAACAACTCTATGAGGAAATAGTTGTCAAAGAGAAAGCAACTGTAGCTATAAATACACATTAAAAATATTTCTGATATGTAGACTGAATGCTTGTCTTTTCCATGTGTTAGTCTTTAGTTTTATGACTGTTGGTCTGAAGATGTTTTCAATTTCAATAACTTTCAAGTGATGATTGAGCCATACAGAGGGAGCACTCAGTGACATAACCGTCATGTGATCAAGCTGAGTCATTAGGTGCCTTTAAACGACTGAAACGTAGGCTAACGCATCAACAGAAAACTAACTTTCGACTAAAACTACTTTTCCTGAGTTTTACCTAAAAACACAAAAAGTAGCCTAAACCTGTTGTAACGACGGCAGCTGTCGAAACCAGGAAACAACATTTGTACATAAAACCAAAGACTTTTTAATTACTTTAATAGGCCTCTAAGAAGAAACTGAGTCTAATCTGAAATGTTTACAACTCTCTGTCGTTTCACGTACTTCCTAGAAGGATATATTGTGATTAGAGTCGTGGAGGCACAGCTCCTCTCTGAACATGTTATTTAAAAATGTCGTCAGACTGGTGGCCAAGTCTCTGACATGTGAAAACTTCCCTGTTCCTGACGCTGTGACAGCCTGTGGGCTAACACTAAACTCACTTCAACCTGGACGGGGTTTTTCCCCCCTACACATGAGCTGGACAGGACTCGGTGTCCTCACTCACCTCGTTTGTTTTTCGTGCCGTTTTTCTTCGCCGTCATCAGCTCTGTGTCGATCTTCTTTTCTAGAAACTCCTGCTTTTTGGCCAACATCTCCTCGGTCTCTCGGAGTCGCTGGATAGCCTCCTGGGGTGTCGGCGCTTTCCCACCCTTACCACCGCCGCCGAACAACTTACCAAACACCGACATTTTTTAGCAAAACAAACGTCAGCGACACCGGCTAAATTGACCTCACACAACCCGCCGGTACTTCGCGATACCGAGCAGATAGTTGTTAACGTGATCTTTTTGAGAAAAAAACTACCGTCACTCAAGCCGGAGATCCGCCGCTGCCTCTGGTGTTGTTGTTTTGTCTCTTCTTCCGCTTTTCCCAGTCCTCGCTTCTTCGCCTCCTCCTTCTTCTTCTACTCCATATTGGCGGTTGGCCAACCAGCGTGGAGGCGCATTGCCGCCGCCTACTGGACTGAAGTGGCCAATGGAACAAGTTAGTGTGGAGACAAAACACAGTAAAAGTTTAACAAACTAAAAAGCCCTGGTGTTTAGTGACTGAAATACGGGATTCCTTTGGATACTGTCATGTAACGTAGCAGTACATGTTCAACAATTTATATTTAATTACGTACACAGTAAGGCAGCGTTTCTCGGCCTCTGGTGTAATTGCAATGGGTAGCCTATACAGTAAAACGATAAAATATAATATTATTGAGTGACCACAGACATTTATCATTTTACTAAAGTAGTGGCCAGAGACATCATCACTGCCTAAACTAGAGGCTGAAATAAACCCATTGGTATTTTCCCCAATCCCAAATGCCAATCTGGTTTTAATGGGCAATTTTGATAAGAAGCCACATTTTGATGGCTTTGACTCACTAATGTGTCAATTTACTGCATTACACCATTACTACAAACTCAGCATCTCCTGTGTTCTTGTCAAACTATGAGCCCAACTTCTGCCTCTCAGTGGACAGTCTCCATTAATTTCTTAATTGAGCTTTTATTGTGAAATATTGCACAATGGTGTAAAACTCACTATTTGCTATGTTTGTGATGCTATTTCTATTCTATTACTGTCAAATTGGCTTTGGACTTTTTTTTTTTAAATCAGCATTAAACTATGAAAGGCTGGGCCACAGACAAGAGTTTATCTGACTTTTTGGTAACATGAGACCTTATGTGTGTGAACACATGAGATCATGTTCACATTGTTGCTGTATTGATACACAAGGTGAAACCTCTATTAATAATGTAGCTGCCATGTTTCGTCAAACACAGTTTCTTTTAAAATAATTTTTGTAAAGTGACACGTGGGTGTTGGGCCCCATGAAAATGTATTACATTGAAGTGATAATGGTGTGTTAATAATGTAATGATGAAAAAACTATAATAATATCGATATAATGTCTATTAGACCCTCTATCAGCCACATGCCCCGAATCATCCTAACTTTTGACCTGTCATAGAAAGGGTTACTGACCCCAGATCTGTGAAGTATTTGTTGTCTTTATGTAAGCCTATGTTTAACTTAATGTGTTTCCCAGGTGTATGACATCACAGCAGAGACACAGAGTGTTTGTTGAAGCAGCATTTTAATCCACAGTGACAGTGAGTCGGTGGTTACTGTAACACAGTCTGGACAGATTGATTCAGTTACAGCTACCAATAGGCCAGCCCAGTTCCTTTAGCAAACTACGCCTCCCATAATGCACTACGCCATACTTTTCCAGCTGAAGCTGTGGCTGAGCTGAGCGCCAGCCAATCAGAGCCTGAGTTGTCTTGGGAACTGGAGGGGAGGGGCCAACCTTGAGTAAAGAAACACAGATAGACAGTTAGACAGACAGAGAAAATATGGATATGAGAGATAGAGGGATAGATCTTACATGAATGCATTGTTGTGCTGTAGTTGCAGCTGGGGCCAGGTGATGAGGACACTCCGCTTTGACTGCTCTCTTCAACTTCAAAGTCTCTCTCTCATACTGAAACACACAACAGCCAAGTCTTCTAACATTGCAGCCAATAGTGGTACACAAATGGATAAAAAAAGAAACATGAAATTCACTATTTACAATGACTGAAGAACAATAAAACTGTCAAAAATGTGTAAAACCTCAAATATTTTCAGAAACATTCATTATTTCTTCAGGATTATCAAATGTTCTTGTTCATTTATCACAGAAAAGGTAAGGTTTTTCTTTCTACCTTTACATGTTTCGACAGCTGTTGCTCGTCTTAGTCAGAAGTGTCATATTTTATATTCATTTAATGTCTTTTTTGCATTTATTTACCTCTATTTGTATTGCTCATATCCTTCAACTGTGTATTTTATCTCATGATTTAATGTTAGAGTGTTGCCTCCATTTTCACAGTTTTCATGTGTAGTTTCATTTTTTAAATGGCTAACCAACACTGGCCAATACTAAAGCATCTCTTTCAATAACTCATCCAAATAAGGCATCCAACAGTTCGTCTCACATCCAGATCTCACTCAGAACCAATAAAACACCTCATACGTGTCTCAGAATAAGCTCATACCTCCTTGTAGACCTCACCCAGGAAGCCCCACTTGGTCGGCCAGACTTCAGTTGAATTCTTCTCAATTTTTACGTGTGCCTTCCTACACACAGATATGATTTTGGAGGCTAAAGGTCAAAGGGCAAGGTCATGATGACTTCAGAGAACACTTTACAGCCATTACTCAAGATATCAAACAGAAAAAAAAATCAAATGAAAAATGTAATGACTTGAACAGAGTCATGGAGGAGCCGACGACCACTGAGGAGTAACCAATGACGCCTCATGTGACTGGATCTCATTACGTAAAGTAAAACACCCCTCTTGATGTGATGGGATCAGTTTGTTAGTTGTTGTGCAGCAGGTTGTTACTAAAAGCAGTGTTGTACCACAACAAGGAGGTTGGTTGGTCCTCACTATCAAGATGTTATATGCATATATCTAAAAAAGCCCTCATTGTGAAATTGCCATTATGCCTCTCTTGGTCTGGTCACATGATCAGCTAACAATTCATTTTTTCTTCGTCTTTTTTAAAAAATATATTTTGTTTGACTTTTCTTTTGCCTTTATTTGATAGCACATAGTGAGATAGACAGGAAAGGGGGAGTCAGAGAGATGGGGAATGACATGCAGGAAAGGTCTTCCCAAAACAGAACAATGGTCATTTTAACCCATAACCTTAAACTGATATAAGGTTCAATAAATGTTACATTTGTTATTTAAATTATATTTTCAATGATTTTTTGAACAGTCAGTTTATTAATTGTTTTTAGTAGCCTATGTTTTTTTCAGTTCACCCTAATAAAAAAGATGACATCGATGAATAAATAAATAGCCTACATTTACAAGAAAATCAAGGAAAAAAGTTGAAGATCAGGAAGACTAGGAAAAGGAAAGGAAAATAACAATCATGATGATGGTGGTAATAACAGTTACATTAATAATATTTAATCAACTATTGTAGCCAGAAAGACTCACATACAGATATGACATCGAGTCAAAGTGATGATGTGGATAATAATCATAGCCTATCAATCTTAGCCTATCAAAATCAATATTAAGAGTTAATGACACCCGAACAGGAGAAAGTGTAACTGAATCAGTAGATTTACCAGATTTGATCCTGATGCACAAAGTTGATGGGTTCGTCTTGCTTTGAATCCTCCATCTGTCCCAACTGGGTGTGTGTGTGTGTGTAGGTGTGTGTGTGTGTGTGTGTGTGTGTGAGTGGCTCCTTTTTCTCCGTCCAGCTAATGTTTCACCTGTGTGTAAGTCACACTGACAGGCCTGTATACTGTCGCCATGGACACAGAGTTCCCTGACACCCTTGTGTGTGTGTAACCATGGTGACGTTGGTAGTAACCATTAGAGAGTCACTGGGAGCTCAGAGAGCTGGTGGTGGTAGATCTGCCTATTATCAACTGTCGCCTAATAAGTTAGATGGTGACCAATGACCACACTGACGTCCACTGACACTGTCCACAATGACAACACTGAACCTTGGCTTCTTGAACATGATGTGGTGTTGTCGTGTCGTGTCATGTCGATACGAGTGATGTTAAAACATAATAGCATGATTCAACTTTTTCATCTTCTCTGGGTTCGATTCCCAGGCCCTTGCACGCGCTCCCTGTCCCTGTCAAAGACATACCGGTTTTTGTTGCAGTAGCCTTTTTTTTTTTTTTTTAATCTCACATTTTCAAGGTGAAATGTCAAAGAAAATCCAAACATATCGAATAGAAACTTCTCCAAATGTCTGAATTATTAAAAACTAAGACCTAAAATCTTACATTGTTTGGAAACCCTGGATTATATTACACAGACACAAGGTGGCACTCTCATCAAGGTCATTTATTGATTGGGTCCAAATGTGATCTGTACTGCCCTGTCGTCAGTGGAGCTCAGTGTCCAAATGCAGCCAAAACATTAATATTCACGTAGCCTACATCTGGATAATATATTGAACACTACACTAAACATTAGAACAATTGTTCATTATGTGACTGAAGTAGGCCTACATTATACTGTAGGACAACAGGAAAATGTGATTATTGTCCATCATTCATTAAGATGAAGATAATTCTGTCCCAAGATCATGACTGAATTTCTGCATTGAATTAGAATTTTTTTTTTAATTAAATAAGTAATAAGTAAGTTTTAAGTAACTGGTCAGATGATCTAATTGCATTAATTTCAAATGCAATAATCTTTATCTAAATGTAGAAGTGTCGTACAGTAGGCCCACATATCCAGAACATGTCAGCTGGCCTAATCCTCCAGTCAGCGCCCCTGACCAAAGGCACTGGCTCATAATCTGGAGTCGGGCCCCGGGCACCACACCATGGTTGCCCACTGCTCTTCAGGGATGGGTTAAATGCAGAGAAAGAATTTCACTGTATATGTGACAAAGTACTTTTACCTTTACCTTTTACCAGTTCTGCAACATCTAAATGACTAAACTTACTTTTATTACAGAAAAAAAAGAAAATAGTTGGTGACAGCCCTTTCTGTTTTAATGATAATGATCTCTCTTTTTTTGAGTATATTAGTCTAATTAGCCATTAAAAAATCTCAGCCTCGGGTCGTTCATTATAATGGCAGCTAGAGAACAGTTTAGTCATGCAGGTGACAGCTGCACACATCAGGGTTATAGAGACATGGATGATCTTGGAAACTGAGGCCAGGTGAAAAAAATTCTCAAGATTCTCAAGAGATTCTCAAGCAACTCCCTCAGTTCAGCAGAGTTGACTCTCAGTAGAATCACTTCAGCAGAAACTTAGGGTGTTTTGTGTAACCAGGGACTTTTGGGTCTCAAAAACAGAATTCAAACAGGTTGTGTGATGATACAGGAGAGAAAAGTGGAAAGGCAGGGGAAGAGCAGCTCTTGTAACTCCTTATAACGATAAATGTCTGATTGTTCTCCCTCTGTCCCTCGATGTGTTTCACCACTTCAAAAGGTTTTATGAACTTCCAGTGGTGGGTGTTTTACCTTAATTGTCTGTACTTCAAATACACACCCTGTTTTATCTGTGTCAGCACAGATAGAGGGTCAAACTCTTTCTTCCACCGCCAATAACAGGGCAGTCGTATCTTCAGTTATGCTCATAAGGCACTAAAAGAACTTTGATTAAAGTTGGAAAACATATATTATAGCCTATACACAGTTAGAGTCACTGCAGTTGGAAATTATTCTGCAGCGTGAACCATTTTGGTGGAAATCAGTGTGTTAAAATCCCATAATGCTCATTTAGCAGCAGACTACTACGATTAAATAATAAGTGTGAAAACATATCCCTTTCCTGCTTATGACTGAGCACCAGCAGGGCCGTTGCTAGGAATTCTGGGCCCCTGAAAGAATACTGATGTGGGCCCCTAACCCCTTGACTTTTCTTCTTATGTATTATCATTTTTTTTATTTAGCCTACTTTGTTTTGATGCTAATGCAGCATTACTATGAGTATTAGTCAGGGTCTTTTGCAGAATAAATCAATCATACAAAGATTACTGTAGTCCACTGGGGGTTTTTGTGGGCCCTACTGGGCGCTGGGCCCCTAGAGTTATCATCACCTTTCTCCCCTGAGCACCAGGATGGTTAATATGACTCACGGTTGGTTCTGCACCAATCAACAGTCTCTCACTAACAACATTATGTGTGATAAACATGGCAGATTTTTCAGTCTCTAAATCTATGAAACACCACTGTATATATTGTAATGTAAAATTATTATTATTATAACAACCCCTAAACCCTGTGTAGATTACTTTTTGATATATTGGATTTGCCAATATTAGCATTCAGTGTAAATGAAACTACAATAATGAAGTGGTGGCTTTTCTAATTTAAGAATTGACAGAAAAGACATAACACAGTTTATGAGTAAGCCAGTATGTTGCCAGAACTAACCCATTAACTGTTTTTTGTGGGCCCAAGCTGATTTTAACACAACATTTTTTTTGTTATGAGTTGTTTGTTGTTATAATTTTGACCTACAATTCATTATTGTTTGAATGACAGAAAACTGTTCAGATGAGATTTAATGAGTGCATACATTATTCTTTATTAGACCTTAAAACCAGGCGAGGGGGGGGGGTTCCTGACTCCCATCAGCCTACACAGACCCTGCAATCTGCAGAGCCTCAGGAGCTGTTTGTCCACTCTGAATGAACTTTCTGTTTTTTTGTCCCGCAGGGAAGTCAAGTTAGAGCTGCTCAAGCTTTAATGATTTTGAAGAGTTAATGGATGTTTGAACATATAGATGTGTTGAATAATCTTACCAGTCAACAGGAAGGACTGCAGATCTCCCTGTACCGGGTTACCAGACTCTGGCTTATGTTTGACACTTTAATGCAGTGGAAGTTTCCAGTTTACAAGGTTTCTCTCACTCTAACACACACACATCTCACAAAATAACGTAATCAGTTGTTGTTGGGTAAGTTGTATTGATGAAAGTTGTTCAGTCAGCGCTGTCCTATCAGTGTTTTTGTCCCAGAAAGCTCGTAAATGAACTGACACACATGGACACACAGACACACATACGCACATTCCTACCTTATAAACAGTGGACTGTTGGATTATGCTGATAAAGAGTCCACCGCTACCCCAAGTCATTTTGAGAAACAAACACCACTTTCATTTAAGGTCATTTCATCATATTGGTGCTTGCCTGTCATTTTCTGTTCAACTCTGAACGAGGGATGTTCACAGGCCGGCAGCGAATCAGTCTGTGGTGACAGACTGAGACATGAGGAAATACAAAAATGTCTTTCAAAAATAGATCATGAAATAAACCATCTTTTACAACATGTAAACATTTTACTTTCAGAAATATTCTGAATACAATCATGTTGTGTTGCTTCCAGTGGCCAATAACTATTGAGCAAAAACATTAAACCTCATAGTTTACCTGCTATTGTTGTGACAGGTTGATAGTGTTGTCGATACTGTTGTATTATCAGTTAAAATGTTTGTTTGTTTTTTAAACTTTGTTGCACTGTACTGAACTGTAAAGTAAAATTTGAAAGTTAGCATTTAAAAGTTGTTTTGGAAACCATGCACTGACATAAATAATGTTGGCAATCTCTTACTGTATGTGTTTATTATATTTTTGTGTCACTGTTTTTTTTTTAGTGTCACTGTTTTGGAGAAAGGTTAATAATGGCACAGATGTGTTAAGTTAAGTATCTGCGAATTTAAGATTAGAGTAAGGCTAATATCTAAGGGCACAAATAGGATTTTGAGAGATGTTTCTCCGTTACAATAAGTGCACCAGACTGTACCTAATAAACTGGGACTCAGTGCAGAGCGTGCGATCTGTGGCACAGATTTTTGAAAAAGTTTGTCCTGCTTTATGTTTGTACCAAGAACAACTGAGTGAAATCAAGAGATAAACCTCTAGGAAGATGCGCTGTTCGTAACTATACCTGATAGCCTCCCCTGTGATAGCTGCAGCTTCCTATTTCATATCACAGACACACAACACACAGAAAGACACCTCTCTGATTGGAAGTGAAATTCAGACCTCTGGTAGTGTTTCAGTCCTCTCAGACATGTCCCCAAGTGTTGCCTGAAATTCTTTAATTTACAGCAGGTTGGCAGATCACTACAAATACAGTAGTTTCTTCTTCTTATGTTATTTTTTCTTGCCAAAATTAAAAACTGCTCAAAATGCAATGAAATGCAATAGTGATCTCATGGATCAGGGATAGGGATATTTAGTATAGACGATGAATGGATCTTCATATAAGTGACACATATTTCAACATCACTCTTGATATAGGGACATACTGTATATGTCACATATCACAGGTAACTAAGCTAAATACCAGATCTAGAAGTTGATTACAAGTAATTTACAAAAAAAGAAAAAAAAAAAGCTAGATGATCTGGTGGAGCAATCGTAGCATTCGGTTGGCCCAGTCCCGGGCCGGCTGGGACAGAAAGGGTGATAAAGTCTGATTAAAGTTTAGCGGCAGGTTAACATGTTTATGACTGCTGACTGGCTGTTTATAAAACACTTGAGCAGAGTTCATTATGCAACCGTGCAAGTGTCATGATCGTACATGTTTCCTTGCTGTCTGCCTTTCTTTCTTCTGCAGGATTAAATCAAGTCCACAATGCAAGAAGTTAACAAAAAAAAGAAAAGAAAGTAAATGAGATTTTCAAACTCTCATTTGTACAACAAAATAAATCAACTGCACTTTTCAGTGTCTGTGCACACTCATCTCTCTTTTTTTTGCAAAATTTCATGGAAAGGTGTCATTTGTTAAATTATCACAGAAGGTACAAAACAAACGAAAATTAGATGTGGTTTCCACTTCTGTGAAATATGACAGCCCACACAATCTGTCCTTTTCCTCAATGTTGTTTAAACTGCAGCCTCAAACAGTAGATAAGTTCTCGGTAATGTGTGATATCTTTGGCTTTTAGTGAAAGAGGATGCAGTGGAACACAGACATCAGTTTGCCTCAGTATGGATGTAAAATCTTAATGTTCAAACCATCTTTTTTACTAAAGACTGGAGTTTTTGACACTGATTGACAGAGACAAGCCCTTTACTGCAAGTGGCTTCAGAAAGAAGCTCAAAACTACTCTGTTTTGCATTTAATGACATACCTGATAGTGGAAGAGCGTCATTTAGAAGAATTCTGAGGATTCAAGTTTTTAATCTATTTTCTCAGAGCCTTTTCGTTCTCTTAAGCTATTTGAATGACCTCTGTGTGTATGTTGGATAATGTGAGGTACAAATGATTTATATTTGGCTTTATAGAGAACTGGAGAACAAAACTGATGCAACTGTGTCATCACTATTCACCCTTTTTAGTTAATGTCATCTATTTTGAAGAGAGATTTACACACACACACACATAGTGCAGCATAGTGGTGCTGGTGCTGATGCCTCTCAGCAAGATGGTTTTGTGTTTGATTCCCAGGACCAGGGATTTTCTGAGTGGAGTTTGCATGTGTTTCCCTGTGCCTGTGGGTTCTCTCCAGGTTATCCAGCTTCCTTCCACGGTCCAAAGAGAGTAGACTCCTAAATATCCCTGTGATCCATAATATATGACATATAAAATAAAGTGCAAAAGTTATGAAATTGGAACAGTTTAATCCATTAATAAGTCCAGTCCATATACTAATACTAAATAAGGATAACAAAGAGCCTCAAAAAGCTTTAAGACTGCATTTCTGTCTTTGTTCACACATTCCTTTCAGCTGCCACATGCACACGCACACACACGCACACACACACACACTCACACACACACTTCCCCCCATTTGACCTCTCCCCCGACCACACCAGGGCGAGCCCCTGTCAGTCAGCCAATGACGAGGAGGTGAGCAGAGGCGCTGCCCACGTCATAGATCAGCCTGACGCTTTCCAGCCCTGAACTTACATCATCGAGCCAAGTAGGTCAAAGTTCATCTGCAGCTGCTGCAGGGTAGGGAAAGGCTGCAACACCTGGAGCAAGGAGAAGAAGTGAGGAAGACTTCTGTTGTCTGAGCTCAGAAACAATGAACAATTAATGCAAAAAAAAACCAAAACATGTAGGCTATTTTTATTTAAGAGGAAGTGTAAACAGTTCTGATCACATTATGTTGGTGATATGAAAGTTCTGACTTTATCCGAAAGTTGTATGAAAATCTGAAAAGCAGTAAGAAGTAAAAAGCATCACAAGTGAATCCCGCTGAAACTGGTTGTGACACTTGGACCTGTACATGGTGTTCCCCTGTCTGTCTGTCTGTCTGTCTGTCTGTCTGTCTGTCTGTCTGCTGCTGTCAGTCTGCCAGGGAGAGAGGGAACCTGTTACATCAATGTGACGTTACGTCCTCCTCTGATTCTCTGATTAATGATTCACATTCAGTCTGCAACACTCTGTTTTTCATATCTGCGCAGTACAACAGGTCCATGTAAATGACCCAAAGGACGAGCCCCTCCCCACCCCCCACCCAGACCCCCCCCCTCCTCCTCCTCTCCTCCCTCCCTTGTGGGACATCCCTGGGTATAAAAGGGACAAGCTTTCAGAAGCTGATACAACTCACCAAGAAAGAGAAACTTTCCTGAACTCAACTGGAAACAGCAAAAAGGCAGTGATCAGCTCATGAGACCAAGCTCTCTGCTCCAGGCAAACTACTGAAGGTAACCTCAGCTTTCACTGTTAAGGGGAACCTCTGTTTAATGGGGAAATGATTTTAAGAGATGTGGGGGAAGGGGGTCTGCAGAGGGATGCTGTTGCATCATCCAGAGCCTTGTGTTCTGCAGCTGCTCATGCAGGAAAGTTTAGATGCGTTAACTTAACAATTTTCTATTCTCTGTCTCCTTTTCTTACTTTCTTTCTTTTCCATCCTCTTCCTTTCTGCTTCTATAGACCTTCGCTCTTCTGCTTCTTCTTTCTCTTTTTCTCTCGGCTCGCTCTCCATCCAGACACCTCCACCATGCCTCCTCAGATCCAGTCCCAGAACCAGAGCGGACCCAAGATCATTCAGGGTGACATCACCGCCCTCAGCCCGGCCGTCAGGGAATTTGTGGAGGCCAATGTGAACCTGTGCCAGCCTGACACCCTGCACATCTGTGATGGCTCTGAAGAGGAGAACCGGGCCATTCTGACCCAGCTGGAGGAGCAGGGGATGATCAAGAAGCTGCAAAAATATGAGAACTGGTGGGTTTTGATTCAATTCCAGGGGATCAGAAATGTAGTGACCTCCAAGAAACTGAGAATTTCCCGTTGATAGTTTGAGCCTGTGTCTGAGATGGATACTTGACAGTCAGCTGTCTCAGCTGGGGACGACTACTGAATATTACGTGTCTTACTGTTGTTGTTGTTGTCAGTGGCTGTTCAAATGCTGAACCACTTAAAGGTCGACATTCTCACAAACCAGTCAGACCAGCTGAGTCAGTTAGACTCTGTCATCACAAACATGTGCTCTTATAGCTGCAAGAGGAAAATTATCTAATGTGCTTTGCAGTCTTTGTCATACATTAATTTACTGATTAGTACATTCAAATTTCAAAGTTACAACATGTTGAACTTATTTTTCCATCTTGAAACAAAAACAGAAAAATAAATAAAAATTAAAAATATAAATCTAATCTAATAATCTCTCTTCTTTCTGCCTATTCCTCTCCCTCCTCTATCTGCAGCTGGTTGGCCAGGACTGACCCAAGAGACGTGGCCCGTGTGGAGAGTAAGACTGTGATTGTGACCCAGGACCAGAAGGAAACGGTGCCCACACCAGTGGGAGGAGGAGTCAGCCAGCTGGGCCGCTGGATGTCTCCAGAAGAGTTTGACAAAGCTTCAAGTCAGCGATTCCCTGGCTGCATGAAAGGTATCACAGAGTCTGATGTTTTAGCTCCTGCACTGCATATTGATTCAAATATGAATTTTCCCTTAGAAATAGCTCCAGAAACACAAGGTACAGTTAACTTAACATTATCAACTTTGTCCACAGGTCGTACCATGTATGTGATTCCCTTTAGCATGGGCCCAGTGGGATCCCCCCTCTCTAAAATCGGAGTGGAGCTGACAGACTCCCCCTACGTGGTGGTCAGCATGAGGGTGATGACCCGGATGGGAAAAGCTGTGCTGTCCGCTCTGGGAAATGGAGAGTTTGTCCGTTGTCTGCACTCAGTTGGCTGTCCTCTGCCTCTCAAAAGTACGTCTGCAATGCCACACTTTACATTGATGATGTTACCTCCAGTGCTACTTCTATATGTCCCCAAGATACAATGTATTCATTGATTTAATTGGTCCTATTTCTTGATTCTCTCAGAGCCACTGGTGAACAACTGGCCCTGTAACCCTGAGCAGACGTTAATCGCACACATCCCAGACCGCAGACAGATCGTCTCATTTGGCAGTGGTTATGGAGGAAACTCTTTGCTGGGAAAGAAGTGCTTTGCCCTACGCATCGCCTCCCGTATCGCTAAGGAGGAGGGCTGGTTGGCTGAGCACATGCTGGTAAGGCACCCGTCCATCCAATATCCGACCAGGCAACTCCCACAACAACCAGTATATTCTTACTAAATCATTTGTTTTTCATGTTCAGATCCTGGGCATCACCAACCCTGCAGGAGAGAAGAAGTACATGGCGGCAGCGTTCCCTAGCGCCTGTGGCAAAACAAACCTGGCCATGCTGTCCCCTACACTGCCAGGCTGGAAAGTTGAATGCGTGGGTGATGACATCGCCTGGATGAAGTTTGATGACCAAGGTAAGTGGAGAAGGACCTTAAAGGATCCAAGATCAAAACTATTACCAACAACACGAACTGACAGGACTCTTCCCCTTCATTAGGAAACCTCCGTGCCATCAACCCAGAGAACGGCTTCTTTGGCGTTGCACCAGGCACCTCGGCCAAAACTAACCCCAACGCCATGGCAACCATCGTCAAGAATACTCTTTTCACCAATGTTGCCGAGACCAGTGACGGAGGGGTGTACTGGGAGGGAATGGATCAGTCTCTGCCTGAGGATGTCACCGTCACATCCTGGAAGAACAAACCCTGGAGCCCAGAAGATGGTACGTTTTTTAATTATGGAGCTCTTTTACTGAAAAATAATAACACAGTATATTGATGATGATCATGAAGAACATCACAAACTTACCCTCTTGTCTTCTTTTCTCCCCAGGTGAACCCAGTGCTCATCCCAACTCTCGTTTCTGCACTCCAGCCGGCCAGTGCCCCATCATCGACCCACTGTGGGAATCCCCAGAGGGAGTCCCCATTGAAGCCATCATCTTTGGAGGCCGTAGACCAGAAGGTGAGAATGGAACCAGAGCATTAGGAGAAGATGAGTTAGACTGTATCAGACAAGAGAGGAGAGTAGTAAAACTGTAAAACTGCTCTGACTAATGACTCTTCATCTTGACAGGTGTCCCTCTGGTGTATGAGGCCTTCAGCTGGCAGCATGGAGTGTTTGTTGGAGCAGCCATGAGATCAGAGGCCACAGCTGCAGCTGAACACAAAGGTAAATGTCTGACAAGAAAACAACAACAACACATTTTCAGAACCATAAACCTTTTAGATCCTCACCCTTCCTTTCTCATCATCTTGTCTACAGGAAAGGTGATCATGCATGACCCATTTGCCATGCGTCCTTTCTTCGGCTACAACTTCGGACAGTACCTCTCTCACTGGCTGAGCATGGCTAACCACGAAGGTGCCAAGCTCCCCAAGATCTTCCACGTCAACTGGTTCCGCAAGAGCCCCACTGCCGGCTTCCTCTGGCCCGGCTTTGGCGACAACATCCGCGTTCTGGACTGGATGTTCCGACGGGTGAACGGTGAGGCTGGTGCCATGCCCTCCACGGTGGGCTACCTGCCCTGCAGCAAATCCCTCAATCTCCAGGGTCTGCGGGACAACGTGGACCTGGATGAGCTGTTCTCCCTGGACAAAGAGTTCTGGCAGAAGGAGGTCGAGGAGGTGAGGGCCTACTTCACCACACAGGTGAACGACGACCTGCCCAATGAGATGGCCCGGCAGCTGGACCTCCTGCATCAAAGGGTGCAGCAGATGTAAAGAGGGAACATTGTGAACCATAGAACAACCCATCTGTAGAACAACATCACAGTGAAGGTTATAATTCTGAAACAGCAGAATATTATCATAATATTATTATCATTATTTTATTGAGTGTTTCTTTTTGTAAGGGACTAGTATTTTTGAAGGATTTCTGTCTCTGAGATGTAAGACTGATAGGTTAGGACTCAGATAGGTTTTTTGAAATTTTGACTTTGTTATGTAGAACTCTCTCTCGCTCTCTCTTAGACATAATTCTTCTGTTCAATTGCCCTGATAGCATTAAGGTGACTCTCATGAATTCTTCACTGATGATCTGAATAGGAATTTTTCCTTTCTGTCCACTGTTTAAACCACTATTTAATAAGTTATTGTGAACACACATCGCACTGTCTTCATTGAGAACGAATGAGTCCAGCTCAGCTCCAGTGATGTTTGACCTCTGACAAGAGGGAAATAACATATTTTCTGTTCGTATTGTATTTTGTGCTTTAATTTATTTTTATACTATATGTCTGAGTTGGTTCTGTTTTCTTGTAATCGCCCCCAATGGGGGAGGCAACAATAATAAAGATATTTAAACTGATCACTGAATCTGCTTTATTATTTTTCAGTTCACATTTTAATGCAAGTGTCATGTAACAATAGTGAAGCACATCACCATGGGTCTACAGCTGATTGACCAAGACGTCATGTATTTTGCAGCTGTTTTAATATAAATAAACAGGTGTTCTCGTCTCAAAAAACATAACTTTCCACCCATAAATGTCTCGCCATCAAAGCAATAACTACGAGAGAGAGACAGCATCTATATCCCTTCTTCACCAGGTCCTTTGCTGCAAATGAGCTTCTTGAACTACCTTTGCAGGCAGACTTCAATCGGTTTCTTGAAGAGAAAGTTTCTAAAAGAAGCCTTTCACTGGAACCAAAAATCTGTTTCCTTTGCTTCAGCCCTTAAAAACTACAATAACCTGGATAACTGAGGGTCAACACGGACAAACTAAGGGAGACTTCCCCTAGGTCTTCAGACTCTGTGATCATTGAGATTTGATGAGTTTGGGCTGTGGGAGGAAGTAGACCTCACAGACAACAATAAAATCTCTGATGTGTGGGTCAGTTGGTTTCCACTTTGTTTATAATAAAATTGTTTAAAAAAAAGTGCATTGAGACAAATAAAAAGTTACAGGGTTAGACAGATCTAAAACAATTCAATGCAAAATGGCAAAGAAAAAAAAGAGAGAGTACGATTTAGAGCATTGCTTAGAGTTTAGTGTGACATGGTCAATAGTTTTATCCACTGGGGCTCGACTTGTGCATGTTTCATTGGTGTTCTCTGTCTTAGCATGACTCCCACAATAAAATACTGCACGAAATAACATAAACACAACGGCACAAATTATGACAGAAAGGATCAATGAAAATGTGGATGATTTCACTGACACTAATAACAACAATATGTATGAAATGTAATGTAATGTGTGTGCTACTTGCTACTTTGAGTGAAGGATATTGACACTGTGGTTACATGAAAGATAAGGTATATGTTGTATTTTTTTAGGAGATGGAATCTGGGAGGTGGGTGTTCATTCATGTGTGGGACGGGGAGTTCAGGATTCACTCCTTAGTGATAACCATTATTCTTTTGGTGTTTCCCTCTGTAAGTAACAATCAAATATCAACGTGTATGTTATTGTTTTGATGTTGCTTTGCTTTGTTTTGTCTTTAAATTGCACTTCTTTAAATTGTTTGCACTATTATTGTATTGTACTATAATTGTTTAACTATTGTAAAGCGCATTCAGTTTGCCCTGTGCATGAAATGCGCTTCATAATTAAAATTGAATTGAATTGAATTTAATTTAATTGAACATACAGAGTCAAAAATGCCCCAACTGATTTACATCTCTCTGACCTGCCAAAAAAGCTTGTCTGTTAGGGTCCATCAGTCTCACAAAATCTACACAGTGTACATACACAGAGTGTGTATGTGCTCATTTCGTGCTCAACATGTTGTGTTGTGTGCAGTGCTGACCTTGGACAATGTGTGTTAATCTTAGTGTTAATGTGACAGTACCAAGAAGAAGTTTCATGTTGGTTTCTGTTGTTTGTCAGATTGTGTTCTCGGAGTCTTGTCCTCTCAGAGACAATGATTTACCCTTGGTGTTCTTACAGCCATGCAGCGTCTGAATGTTCCTGCTCTATAACAGGGAATACATAACCTCAGTAAGGCCAGACTTTTACTGTGTGTCTCAATCTGCCTGTTTTCACAGAAATTTCGTCACTCACTAACACACTGTATAGGTTGCTTGTTCATCTATAAAGACATTT
This sequence comes from Decapterus maruadsi, assembly GCA_030347415.2. Taxonomy (NCBI): domain Eukaryota; kingdom Metazoa; phylum Chordata; class Actinopteri; order Carangiformes; family Carangidae; genus Decapterus; species Decapterus maruadsi. The sequence goes on from CM064896.1 coordinate 16,028,488, forward strand.
CAACACTGACCATCACTCAAAACTCCACTTTTTGTTTTTCCAGGTTTCAATGAAGCCTTCATTTTAGACTGTCTTCAAATGGACACAAACATCTTCAAACTAGTTGGAGCATCCTGATGGCTCACATGTGGTGAAACACATAGGCTCCATATACTGTACGAATGGTTTATGTACATATACTGAATTTCTAAATATGAAACATATATGTGTACAAATGAAGATCTAAAAATGATATAAGTTATTATTGGAATTATTCCATATAGTGACATATACAGTAAGCCCAGCCAATACAAAGTCCAGGTTACCGGGAGTCCCTTCTCTTATTCTATTTTATTTGTAAAATACATCACAAGTCCTGTATTGACTTAGTTGGACTAGTATTATGGTACCTGTCAGTCAGTCTGAACGAATTGTGGTCCAGAGTAGTTCACTGGTACTAATCCACTGCACAACTCCTCTATGTTAAGTGGCCCCTATTTCTTACTATATATGCTATCCTTATGGTAGCCTAGCTATTGGGACAAGTGGTGTGAACAATGTGAAAATGAAATATGTGAAACAGTGGTTTTTTGTGTGTCAAAGATCAATATTTTGGCTAAGGTGATGAGAAAAGAGACAATCTGGCTTCCTGTCAGACCATCAGATTCAGAGGAGGCTGAATGAATGAAACAGGTTGTGATATTTCTGGCAGAGCTGACTCTGCAGGTCTCTTCTTATCAGCTGGTTGATAATCTATCATAGCTGATATCAGATAGGTGTCAGTGTAATGTTCTGTACAAGTCCTTGTAAATAATTAAATATTAAAGACAGCAGAGTTTTAAATAGAGGTCAAAGGTTTAATGTGATTGCAGAGAGGAGAAGGGGGAGTTTTGCTTTTTGCTTTTCTTTAGATTTGACTTCATTTCTTTTTTTCTGCATCCTTCCTTACATTTCACCAGTGACAACAGTGTCAGATGAAAAACAAGCAAGGATAGATGTTGTGAAAGAATGGGCAGAGGTCAGAGTTTATCAGCTTTGTATGCGCACCTATGTGTGCGCCAGTCACAGTGACATCACAAAGGGATCTGTTGGACACTGACCCACTACATATTGACGTCAGCAGTGCATCTGAGCAGCTGTGATTGGCATCTGATTGGGTCTCATCATGAATTCTGGGAGATTTGGTGCAATAGTATAGTATATATAGTATATGGATGGCACCAATCACAACAAGTTTAATAAGCAGCGGGGGCGACAAGTGGCACAGGAGGCTGAGTAGGCACCCCATACAGTCCTCGCTGCAGGTGTCCCTAGTTTGAATCCAGAATCTGGCGGGCCTTTCCTGTATGTCATTCCCCCTCTTTCTGCCTTCCCATCACCTGTCTCTCTCAACATCGTCACCCTATTAAAATAATGGCCTAAGTCATTTTTTCAAGTTTTCGGGAAAACACAAAAAACTTTGCCAAATTCAGAGGATATGATATTCATTAATCATTTCAATCAAAAAGGCCTTGACAGTGGATGACTGTTGACATACATAGAACGTTGTGTGTTAAGTATGTAACATTAAAGAGTAAAGTGACTTAGGCAATTTTCCGAACATTTTCGGGTGACTTAGGCAACTTTAAACCTGGCTTAAAGTGCCCTAGCATTCCATAGTACAAACGTTACATTAAGTTAAATTAAAGTTAAATTAACTCCTGTGTCGTATTAGGGTCAAAAATGACCTGGTTGGCACGTTTAAGAGCAGAAAAACCTAGTAAGCAAAATTTTTCCGACTTGAAATTCGATGGCCCAGACTTCCCTCTCCCCAAACGCTTTCTCCAGCTCTTCCGGGAGGATACCAATGTGTTCCCAACCCAGCCGAGTGACATTGGGTGCGTTCGAGATGAACTGCGCCTTGCCTGGAAGGTTGGTGAGAGCAGGCGGCAGCAGCAGGGGGTGGTGACAGAAAGCTGCAGTCAAGTCGGACGGTTTCCAGCCATCGTCAATACAAACAGGAAGTCACTGAAATATTTCTTATGCAGTACTGCAAGTGTCCAATAAATAACCAACATAGTTCTCAGAACAGAAGTTTGACTCTGTGTGAATATTTTCTAGCAGAACAACATGAGATTCATATAAGCTAGCATTATACAACAACACGTAGTGTTCACAGACCTAACTAAGAACCAACCAGCTCATGATCTGGTGACTTTCCCATCATGCCTTGAGGCTTGCAGGCGGTTGCAAGTCGGGAGAAAGTCGGACACAAATCTAACCGGCATGCATTGTGTGCTGGTCACCGGCGATTGATTCTGCACAGGCCTGGATCATCTCGAACGCACCTATTGTCACTACTATGTGTCCTGGGTCTTCCTCAGGGTCTACTCCCAGGGGGGCATGGCCTTAACATCTCTATAGGGACGCGTCCAGGGGGCATCCGATACAGATGCCCCAGCCACCTCAGCTGGTTCCTCTTGATGTGGAGGAGCAGCGGCTCTATTCCGAGCTCCTCCTCGGTGACAAAGCTCCTCACCCTATCTCTAAGGGAGCACCCCGCCTACCTGCGGAGGAAACTCATTTCGGTCACTTGTATCTGAGATCTTGTTCTTTCAGTCATGACCCAAAGTTCAGGACCATGGATGAGGGTAGGAACGTGGATGGACTGGTAAATCAAGACCTTCTTTACCACACCATACCAATACCACGACCACATTGCTGCAGCCGCTGCACCGACCTGCCTGTCAATCTCGCAGTCCATCCTTACTCATGAACAAGACCCCAAGATACTTAGGCCCAGTCCCATTTCTTTTCCCTAGCACTTGGTTCTGAGTGGCCTCCAAAGGGACCCCTTGACGATGAAGAGTGAAGTGTTAGAAGTTAAGATCATACCCTACGCAATGGGACACCACTTAGCATAGCCGGCGTGGTCACCTATGTGACACGTAGCAATGATGTAAGAGCACTTCCCCTTGCTCTTGAAAGAATGGGCTCTTTGCACAGCATCACTACTTCCTGAATTCAATGCTGCTCCTTTGTTTCCTGTCTTACATTATTGGACAAACTGATTAATCCAGGTGTGTCTGAGTAGTCACAATGGTCAAACACACCTGGATTGATCAGTTTGTCCAATAATGTAAGAAAGCAAACAAAGGAGCAGCATTAAGTTCAGGAAATAGTGGAACTGTGCATAGAGCCCATTAGGACACATTACCCCTATATGAGAATGTGCAAAACTGAGTGCTTGGGTCAAAATCAAGTGGAAGTGGGTAAAGTGGGACAGGGCCTTAAACTCCTCCACTTGAGACAGAACCTGGAGGTTGAGAACCATAGCCTTGGACTTTGAGGTGCTGATTCTCATCCCAGGTACTGAATCGTAATATGTATTGATCCACTGATTGATTATCGAAGGCTTTGTTGAAATCAAATGCACACAACCAGGAGGGAAGTTAGCAAAACAGCGGAGAAGTGACCAGACTTGCAGATTCACTGAATGATGCAATTTATGAATCGATAAAAGTCGTAAGTGGGATAATGAGTATAAATTAGATGTTACATTTACGATGTTACGTGTATTTTACTTGAAAGTTTGAGTTTAAAATGTTCAATTTCAATTCAGTGAAGCACCAGTGTATGCAGGAAGTTAAAATCACACAAGCGTTAAATTGCCTAAGTCAGACATTTTATCCTAAAGAATCTAATTTTTTTTACTTAGGCCAAGAATATAATGGCCTAAGTCACCCTCTTGACATAGGCCATTGTCTTATAGGACATAAAAACCATGATCCTCTCAACTAAGGATTAAGATTTTTTTACCAGAGGTGGCCAGCATTATCAGGAGATGATTTAGGCCAAAAACTCATTTTCGTCAAAAAATGACTTAGGCCATTATTTTAATAGGGTGACGGCACAAAAAGCCCCAAAATAAACTTCAATAAATAAATAACAATGTGAATGGATGTCAGAAAAGTGGGAGAGATGAGAGTATTTGGTAATTAAACACCTTTGTGCAATCATCATGTGAACCCCCCTCCACATCCCCCCTCTTTGGTTCAGGCTGCACTTGTTAATAAGAATTTGTTCTTAATTGCTTGCCTGGATAAATAAAAGTTGAAAAGAAAATGTGGAAGGACAGTATATGTTTGTAGGTATGTCATGTAATATCAGGAAGGTTTAAGATGTCTTTTCTGTAATTAATTGTCGGGGAGAAGATAAACAAGGATGAGTGGTTCATAGCATCATAAAGCAACGATCAGGAATTGTCGATTAAAATGCCACAACTCATGCAATATGAAAGTTTGTACAAAATGTCATTGCCAAACAAATGTAAGCAGCATGATGAGGGACACAGGCCGAAATCAAGCCTTTCCACCCCAGTGTGTCATTGCAAATCTGGCCATGCTATCTTAAATAATATGGTAATAATAAAAGACAGCTCTCCGGTGTCAGAGAGAGTTTTGAACGTCACTGAAGCTCAAGACTCAAGTTATTCTAAATCCCAAAGAAGTTGAGTCCCAGCTCTCTCAGAACAAGTCTCCAAGTCTAATTCAAGTGTGTCCTTTAACAAAAGTTTTTGGCAACTGGCAGAGATGTGTTGTTCTTAATGTGTGACACTGTGATAAGGGAGAGGGAGATAGGACGTTGTAAAATCACTCTTTTCTTGAATGGTCTCCAGAATTAGTTTTAGTGATCGACCCACATTTTTTTTAACTCCCTCAGCTTTTTCCACTTCACTTCATGTCAGTAACTCGTGCAGACTTCTCATCCCCTGCCAAGTGAGCCGTAAAACACCCTGGGCAGCGCTTGTGCCGTGGGCCGCCTGCCAGCTGTGCAGTAAGACAGAGAGACAGTCAGATAGCGGAGAGAGAGACAGGCAGGCAGTACAGTGAGATAAGCCTTATATGACCGCGCTCTGAGGTGGACGCTGACGTAGAAACCTGGCACCGGCAGAAACAAGTGTGATGCAGTTTGAAGTTGAGTCAGTGGCATCTGATCGATACCTGACTGAGATCCATCTGTCCAGGAACTCATCATGCTGTGATCAGGCTGCTGCCAAGTGACATACACTCCAATCATGATATTGTTGGCAATAACCAGGCAAGTTAAACCTCTGGTTCTTCTAAATCATATCCAAGTCCCAAATTTTATCATTAAAAAGTCCAACTTAAATACCAAGTCCTTCCACATTAGTAAAAGTCATGTCTGTCACATCAAATATCAAGCAAGATTTAATTCAAATCCTTTCCTCGAGAGTCAGGCCCAGGTCAAATATCATGTGTCCAAGCTTCCAGTCATTCCAGACAAGTCTAATTTATAACTCAATTATTCCTCAAATGCATTTTACAGTCCATAAGTTTAAGTCAAGTCTCAAGTCCGACTGTTAGCTCCCCTATCAGAGCCAAAGTGCGGCTTGAGTTCCAAGGAATTCCAGATGAGAACAACTCCTGGATCAGATTCAAGTCCAAGCATCAAGTCATTTATGTGTCTCAGTGAGGTAGAGCAGGTGGTTCATTAACTGAAGGTCGGTGGTTCGGTTCCTGGCTCCTCCAGTCTGCATGTGGAAGTGTCCTTTGGCAAGACACTGAGCCCATACTTGCCCTCCGATGTGCCATCAGATGTATGAATGTTTGTGTGTGAACGATTAGCTTCCAAAAGCTGTCGATCTGTGAACTATGATGTATGAATGTGTGTCTGAAAGAGTGAATGTGATAAACAGTCTGAGTGACTAGAAAAGTGCTACATGAATGCAAGTTCATTTACCATTTAGGACAAGTCCAGGTCAACACCTGATGTCTGTTTGATCATCTCAATTGTGAGTTTCTCTGGTCTCTAAACAGTTTTAACATTTACCTTTCAAATCTGTGAAGCTGGGTGTTTTTAAAGTTTTTAAAAAATAAAATAAAATAAATATTTGGTACGAAAGGTTGGAAATGAAATTAAGAAGTCGATGTAATAGTCTGTCAGTAACGTCATTTGTGACTCTTAAGTTTAATGACCCCAAATTTGACAATTTTGATGTTGAGGAGGTAGGTTACATGTTTAGACATCATACAAAAAATGAATAAATTAAAATTCCATGAAACAAACGAGTGAGATATTTTCAATGGATACAGGTTTAACATGAATTATGACTGTTCAAAATATCACATGTGACAGAGAAGCAGCAGGTGAAAATCCAATATGTAAGGAATTCAATCATAGTTCCACCTGTTCAACTGTTGCCTCAAGTGCTCATGTCGCTTTGTGTGCACACGTGAGATAGTTTTAGAGGTCAGATACGTACCTGTGTTAACAGACTTTGTCAGCAAGATAGAAACCTTTGTTAAACCATACACCTCAACCAATGAATCACAAAGCAGTGTCTAATCAGAGAGCAGGTGGTGTCATTCTCATCTCTGCTGTACAACCTTAAAGATGGAGGTGACACTTTACACCAGAACCCACAAATGTGCTGTATGACATTTGTATACATGTATTCTGATTTATGTGTAAGTTTATTAAGACAACTGCTCTATATGTTCATTCCTTTTTTCTAATTTCTCGTTAATTTTGTCTGTTGTGTATTGAATTTATTTATTGAAGTAACCAAAATCTACAATAAGATTCTTAATTTTTCTTATAGTAATTAAGTCATTTTAATTATTAAGAATGATCACAATAGCAAACACACACACACACGTGCACATACACACAGAGGCTGGGAGCCTGCATTGTCTCTCTACAGACTTTAGTGAAGAGCTTCACCTGCTGGAGGCTGATGGACATTACACAGGTTGCTGTCTCTTTGTTCAACCAGGGTCATCAAACTGTTATTGCGTTTTTCTCTGTAGACAAGGTAAGGTGCATTTGTTCCAATACATTTTACATGTATAAAATTGACCAGTCATGAATCAATAAAAGCAGAGACACAAACCTATTTAGAAAAGTTTTTATTGGTTTTAAATTGAAGGCTAACTGAAATGTGTCGATTCAAACCAAGTTCTGTAACAACAACAGTAAACCATTGTCTTCTGTTTGGAACAATGAAGAAAATAACAACATAATAACAAATCCAGCAACAGGTAGACCATCCAATATAAATTAAAAATAAACAGTTTTAATACACTAATAAGCAATCATTATCATTGAGAATAAGTAGGCCTCTATATAACTGTGAGCCATGCTGTGACAGGAAACAGATGGGATTCGAACCTGAACCTTTCAGCACCGGGTTCTTCAGCAGAGGAGTTAAAGAGCCTGGCGCTGAATTGAAATTCAGAGAAATCCACCTTTTTTCTATGAGCGAATCAGATCAGGGTTCCTACAGGTCACCTCTGGTCCTCAGATCAGATTGCTCCGAGGCTGATGACTCTCACTCACACATCTGGACCACGAACACGTGGGAATCCTGACCCGGACAAACTGATCTATTGTACAAGTCCAACATTTTACAGTTTACATGCTTGCAGGATAAAACTGAACAACAGGTGGAAGACTTCTACAATAGTCACTGTGGTGTGGGACACAGCGTCGTGTCCAGTGAGATAAAGAGGCTTGTTTAAATACGCACACACAGACACACATACTGCAACCAACGGAGAGCGTTCTCGTATACTTTCTTCAACATTGTCAGAGGAGGCACCTGATTCAGCGCTGATTCAAAGAGCAGAGTAAAGGGACTGGACAGGAGGGGAGAACCGTTTGCTTTTTTTTAATTTTATTTTTTTACTTTTCTCCAACTCTAAAGTGTTCATGTTATAGCTTGTTCTAGTCTGTACGACTGTATTTAAAGTATCTGTGTACATGTAAAACATAGATATGGGAACTGGAGAAAGGCGACTGAAACAAAACATTCATCCACAGAAAAGCTCCTGTCTGAGTCTGAGTCTTCAGGATGATTCCTTCTTTGGAAATGTCTTATATGGTCCTGTGGAAACCTGCTAGCATGTTTAGAGGAGGAGATTCTTCAACGAGAGGCCAGACACACCAAAAATGGAAAACTTATTTTGTTTACTTTGGTGGCGGCCATGACGGCTCCAAGAGGCCTCTCACTGCTGTTGATTCCTTTTTTTCATTTAAAGCAGCTGCTTGTAACTTGTAACTAACGCTACACAGCTAAGAGCTAACAGAAGAAACACTACCCCTTTAACTTGTAGCACTGCAGTAACGTAGGTCTCATTCTAAAAACACTACTTCAGTGGTCATAATGAAAATATCTGACTTTCTGACATCTCTGAAACATGAGAACATGCTAGTTCATGTATATGGAAGTCCACTCGTGCTGAGAAAACTGAAATAAAGTGAGGGAAAGTTAGTAGGATGATAAAATTGTAAATATGAAATTCTTGGTATCAATGTAATGTCATAATTGTTGCACAAGTTCAAACTTTATGACTGGGCTGCACAAAAAACCCAATAGACAACAGGAAGTCAAATTAAACTTCTGAGTAACTACTTTTATTAGTGACATTTGTCTGTCTTTTCTTGGCATGAATGGGCCTCCATACTTCATGTTCCATACATCATCATGTCATAACAAATCTTGCTTTTATATTTTAGCTAATGTTTAGCAGTAACAGAGTTTTTAAGGAGATTAGTTCATTGCACTGTGATGGGTCTTCCATGGAGCCCGGCCTCCAGAAGGCACACGTGTAGACACTGGGACCGGGTCCACAGACGGGATGATTAGAGGGCACTGCAGAACGGGATAGGGCCAGAACGCCATGTTTATATGACCAGAGACGTCGGTACTTGAACTTGTAAGTGAGTGAACAACATGCACACTTTGAACTGGAAAGGCCACTTAAGAAGCAGAAGTTCATGTTCTTGGATTTACAGTCGTCCCCCAGATCTGTGTCTGTTAGGTAGTTTCACTCTCACAGTCGGTTTCACAAATGAAGACATGAAACGTTGAGTCGATGGATTGATAATAAAATGACCGTTGTGTTCTCAAATGAATAAAACATAACAATAAGAATAAAACAACAACATTTAGCTCACTACGTTAAAATATGACTATTATCAAAAAGGCAAATAGTAGGTGTATTGCAACGCTCTCTGCGGCATCACTATCAAAAAACATCATCATCCTCAATCTCATAATCATCCAATCATCATCTTCATCATCATCATCATCATCGTCATCATCATCATCATCATCATCATCAACATCATCATCGTCATAATAATGTGAGGCAGTGAGGAGCCGTGGCCTGGGATGATTGACAGCCCGAGCCAGCCACTCACTCACATTATTTTATTTTGCCCGTCACAGCACAGGCAGGCACACAACATAGCAACAACAACAAATGATGAATGTTTCCACGGAGACAAAAAGAGAGCCGGCCAATGGCAGCGGTGGGGGCCGGCCTGAGAGGAGCTCTGTCATTGGGCAGCAGGTGTCTCTAGGGAACAGGTAGAGCTTGCTCAGACAGGAAGAGGGAGGAGGGTGTGTGTGTGTGTGTGTGTGTGTGTGTGTGTGTGTGTGTGTGTGTGTGTGTGTGTGTCTGTTTCATCTTGTGTGGTCCACGATGAGAGAGAAAAAGTGTATGGATGAATAGAAGTGCACCTGTGTGTGTGGAAGGTCTGGTTCTCAGGCTAGTTTATTTAGTGTGTGCGTGTGCATGTGTGTGTGTGTGTGTGTGTGTGTGCATATGTGCATGTGTGCGTGTGTGCGTGTGTGTTTAGCTTTTGTCTAGACAGCTGGAGGTCCTTCCCAGGTTACTTTGTGAACATTAGTGCTTTATTTGCTCTGGAAGATGTCGTCCTCTGACCTATGTTAAAAATATGTGTGCATGCTGGTGTGTATGTGTGCGTGTATGTGTGTGTGTGTGTGTGTGTCTGTGAGAGAGAGAGTGTTTCCCTCCTTTACCCCCCACCTGTTTTTATTTTGTCAGCCAGTGCAGCCGGTTTCAGTTATCCATTATTATCAGTTATTGAGAACCCATCCAGTCTTTTCATACCCGCTGCAAACCCTCAACTACAGGAACCAGACCACTTCAGGGGTCAGAGTGGGGGCGGGTCTATGGGGAGGTGGAGGGGGAGGGGGAGGGAGGAAGGCAAATAAATTAAAGTCACTTTGGGACCAGGCTCATAATCTCAATAACGAGGTGAACGTGATTAATAATACTTTGATTGGTCCCATCATCACTGCTTTGGGTCAAGAGATTAATTTCTACATGATTTGATTTTTTTTTTTTTTTTAAGTGCTCGTTACGAGAACATCTGAGACAGATTAGGAGCCACACAGAGACTGACTGATCGCTTCTCTAAACTTTGTCTCATGTGGCTACACAGGGTTCAAAGGCCTGACATTGTTCCTATAGATTCATAAAAAAAAATTACGATCCTGATAAAAAAAAGTGTTGATAAATAAGTGTCTGAGGTCACATAAGATTTATACAGACACAGACACTGATGATGATGTGTATCTATGTGTATGTGTGTGTGTGAGAGGAGCCTCTGACAAATGAATGAAGACACATTCATTAAAATTCCTCACAGTATAAATCATCTTTTTGGCCTGTAACTCTGTCCTCGCCCTCAGCTTCGGGGATTTTGGCTGCAGTCTGGTTCGGTCCCTGTGGAGGGCGCTGTTGCATAAAGACTGGGCTCTCGGTGTAAACCAGAGCTTAGGGTCAAAGTGGAGTTGGTCACATCAAACAAATCAAAAAGCATGAACCCTTCCTCCTTCCATCCACACACGACGACACGAGACGAGCTACGATAAACACTCGTGTCACTTTTCAACACTTCAATGTGTCCATTTTACGACAACTCGTCTCGTGCTGCACAGAGTTCTGCTCCAAAGCTGAAACAAACACATCATGAACTGATCTGAAACAGTACACATTGTTCCTGTTGGGAAGTTTTGGAGCACAAGTCTCTGCAGCTTTTCAGCGCTGTGTCTCTAAAGGTTGAAGGGTTTCATATTTTCATGGTGTAAAGTTGTGTTTCAGCTGCACTGACTGACAAGAGGATTGTTATCTCAGACCTGCTGCGGTAAAGTGCTCAGAGACGCCTGCAAGAGAGAGAGACCATTACAGGGGACTGTCTGTGTATGAGTATGTGTATGTGTATGTGTATGTGTGTGTAGCCCTTATTCCACTGGTCATAAACCTGTTAAGACTTCCTCACATCAGACTTTTGTCATCAATGAAAAAGGATCCACAGTCAACACAGGTGTTTATTGGCTCTGATCTGTACAGTCCAACAGGACACAGACAGTGTAAACAGAGAGGGGGTGTGACCTTCAGGTAAGTGTTCAACATTTAGAAACATCTATTTATCTAGGAAATGTATTTGCTTTAGTGATTATCAGATCATCAGGCATGTTTAAAAGAATAGAAATATCACTGATCACCAACACCACTGTGCACAGATGGTGCTGTTAAACCAGAAACACCACTGCTACACTGGGTGAAGGAGTGAGCTGCAGCCCTGAGATAAGTTTTCTTTTTCTTTTTTTTTTAGTTTTTCGGGAGCAATAAGCTAGACATGACGCATCAGTTTCACTAGTTCAGTTCGCACGACAACAGCTAGCGGCTCACTCTTCCCCCACTGTGTCTGTGTCTGTGTCTGTGACGACACAACTCTACCATCGATGGATTTTGTTAACAGGTTTATCCACGTTTCCACCTGCTTATGTTAGTGGGAAAAGGGTGTGTGTGTGTGTGCGTGTGTGCGTGAGTGTGAGTCCACAGCAGTGCACAGTCAGTGCAATGTAATGCACAACTAAGGGAACGTTCAGTGACGCATGTCCTGCATCTTTTTTATGTCATATCTCTGTCTCTCACTCTCTCTCTCTCTCTTCACATTCAAATAAAACAACGATCTACAGGACACAACTCTGCTACTTCCTGCTTTTTACATTTCACTTCGTCTTGATTGGTTCAGATATTGTTTGATGTCACAAAGTCTGATTAATGTAAGCAAACTCGTATGTGCTTGACTTGTTTGGTCGAGGTAGTGACAGCCTGCTTTGGGATTGGCTAACGATTCTGCCAATAATATGAGAGAGTAATATAAGAGAGGGTGAGAGAGAAAGAGAGCAGAGAGCTTTTTGATTGGGCCTCACAGGTCGGACGCTGACTCGTGGTTGGCTCGCAGGACTCAGACGTTTGCATAAACTAGGTTTTGTTTTTATCTATGGTACAGTATCGGTTGGTCTGAGTCCTGGACCAGAGTCAGAACCTGCTCATGATATGTCCTGATGACAGCAGCTGCTGTGCACTGGTCTGGATCCCCTGATTTCGGGTCTCTCTCAGCGTTTTCAAGCCTCAACGGACAGAGCTCCTTCACAATAAAAGTCTCTCTCACACATTCCATCTGCGCATACTAAAAAATAGTGCAATTCTTTTCAGCAATTATATAAATAACTCTAAATTCATGCGTTTAAGTTTGCTTTCAGTTTGCATACATGTGCATATATATACTATATTTGTAATGTATATACAGGCCGACATGTATGCAGCAAAATGTTCCACATGGACATTGGCACCCCAACAGATTACAGATGTTTTTCTTCTAAAACTAGACGACATAAAAAAAAATTAAAAAAAAAGTCTTTACTGACGAGAATCCATCTAGTTTAGAAAAATACCTTCTACCATCTCTACATACTCGTTATCCATCATATTGCAGATTTATCTTCCTCCTCTGGGGTGGACAGTCTCAAACTTTGTGCAAACCTTATTCAGAAAACATAAAAATTACAAACGAGGATTTCGGCGACGACCCCGGTACCGGTCGGCCGACATAAGGCAGAAACGTTCAGCTCGAGGGCTGTTAGCTCTGTGCTACAGCTCGTCTCAGATAGCGCTAACTACATCTAAAACTCTGTGTCTGGGCTAACGGGCTAACGTGCTAACGACGTGGCTGAACCTTGGCGCGGGAGTCACCGCTGCCCGCAATGGATTATCACTAGAAAACAAATCAAGTCCTAAAACCTGGAAGAACCAGAGACTGCCGCATCTGTCTGATAGAAGGCAAACGAACAAACACACAAACAAACATAAAGTCGTATACAAACAAACAGAACACGTAAATATTTATAATGAGTGAAGTCTGCTCAGCCTGATGTGGGAGGTCGGTGGCAGAGGCGTCTGAATCCACCTCCTCCCTCTCTTCTCTGACATCTGAAGCGCTCCTCAGACAGGAAGTAGGAAGCTGCGGGAACAGGAAGTACCAGATGTTTCTCCTGCAGGAGTGATGTGGTTCCCAGGTGGTCTTACCTGACGTGCTGCTGCCTCCCTGCCCCGGCCCAGTCCAGACGGAAGGGGGAAGGGACACGCTGTCAGCTACAACTACAGCTGAACAGCCATCAGACCAAGCAGGTTGTTCCTGTTGTGACCGGACACAGTCGTGGTTGTTCCTGTGGGCCAGGACAGGGGAGGGGGGCAGTGACATCACACCTGCTGGGGCTTCTGGGATTTCTCCTTTGCGTTCCTTGCGTTCCTGTTGTCCACACTTCCTGGCTGCTGAGCCGTCGGAGGTCGAAACAGACCGTGTATGAGCGAGGACGGGGGCGCCTGCGAGGAGGATACAGTCCGATGGTTGTGGCTGGAGTTCAGGGACGTCGGGTGGTAATAGTGCCCGATCACCTCGCTGTAGGCCGGGGGAGCTCCTTCTACTCGAGAGCCGCCCTGCTTCTGCTGCCGGGACATGGCCTCCTGGGCCTCTAGCACGCTGATGCCCGAGTGGACGCTGGGAGGAGGGGCCTGCAGACTGGGAGAACACCACAAGGTCAACAGGACGGAAACAGGAGGTAGCAGGCTGACTGACGTCCAAGAAGTGAGAGATGGTTGTGTCGACGGCGTGTGGGTGAGTGTGTGTTTACCTGGCCTGCAGACTGGAGTTGGATGGGTCAAGGGGGTGGGAATCGAACACTGTCCGGTTGGGTGGGGCTCTGACCGACTCGCGGTTCAGTTCCATCTGCTGCTCAGGATCTCGGAGCTGCAGGGTGCAGGGGCCCTGGTAGGGCGGAGGCTCCTCGCCGTCTGAGAGGGAGATGGTGGGGGGCAGCTCGATGAGGCTCTGGGGCAGGTAGGGGTAGGTCGGCTGGAAGCGGTTCGGGGTGTAGGTGTGCTGGAAGCGCTGGGACTGGAGAGCAGGCTGGGGCTGAGGCTCCCGCTGAAGGTAGGACGAGTGCACCCCTCGGTCCGGGGGCCGCGGGTTATACACCTGGTGCTGTGTGAGGGATGATGACATCACATCAATGCTGATGTCATAATGAGTCTAATGCTGAAAGAAACTATGATTATTGATCATAATTTACCACCCATAAAACTGCCAGTTACTCACCTCACTCAGGCCGCTGCTTGTCCCAGTGCTCTCCGAGGACCACAGACCTCCCTCCTGAGAGAGACAGAGAGATTTTGACTTTCAACACAACTTCATCTACACACTTTCTTTCAAATTATTGAGTTGTAAGAATGAAATACTATTTTATATATTGTCAAATAAACGTCATCATTCCATCAAATCTTTTACACAAAAAACCTGACCGTCACGCTCCCTCAAATTAATAACATAATCATAATAATAAGCTGATTTAAATTAAATGTACTGTAATCGTGTGTTTCAAATTTAAGGCCTTAATCCAAACGTTATACTCTAGACTACTGTACATATTAATTTTAGATGTTTTATTCCACAATTGATTAAGTCGAAATACTAATAACCAAACCATAACTTTAAAATGATTCCTGCAGTTGTCTCCACTGGTGCAAAAACATCACACTCTATCACCACAGTGCTTTTCTTTAAGATGCTCACTGGCTCCTACTGCGACATCTTCATTGTCAGACCCAAAACATCCGTTTTTTATGTGTCAGCTACAGTCAAAGGAGTTACTTTGGTTCCACTCAGTGACAACTTCACAGAGCTTTTCTCCTAGATTTTTGGTGGTGACCCAAAAACAGCCTTGGAAATGCAATATGTCTGTAATACATTTGAGTAATTACTTCACATTTGGTAAAATAAATAAATAAATAAACATATAAATAATAAAATTTCACACTAATTTTCATATATTATATTGTATCTATTTGTCTACCTTGTTTGGCTTCTGTCTTTGTAAGGTTATTGATTAATCTGAATTCCTGACTGTGAGTGACAGGAGACACTCAGTGATGAAGTTGAACTGATAGTGGAAGAGACTCATATCAGCAACAGTCAACAACAAGATAAAACCTGCTACTGACTCAATGTGTGTGTGTGTGTGTGTGTGTGTGTGTGTGTCTGTCCGATACTCCAAAGCAATGGGACACTGCACACTTATGCCTCATCCTTGACTCACATCTAATTTGTAGACTGGAGCCACACACACACACACTACACCTGAGGCTTCTTCAAACATATGACGCAACTTGTGCTTCGTGAATCACCTGCTACTGACTGTGTGTGTGTGTGTGGTCATGAGCAGCTCTGGCCCCTTATGTAGAATTGAGTCAGTGTGTTAGCTTTAGCATTAGCCTGCAGCAGTCTCATCACTGATCACATGTCACTCAGCTCCTCGCTGAGTCTGTCTCTATGAGTTTGAAGATGCCGGTTAATCATAGCTGCACATAGATAAGCCAAAATCCTTTAAATTTAATGAGTCGCTGCAGGTTTCAAAAGACCCCACTGTGATCAAATATGTGACGTGGATCAGTAGCATGTGGATTTAGTCTTGGACTCATGCTGGATCGAGGTGTCACAGCAGAACTAATGTGGCCTAGTTATATTTGGACTCGGTCTGGATCACAGTAGACGAGGCTGTGTTGGACTCACGTTGGCCAGTGGCAAATGTCTCCTGCGCGCGGGAGCGTGTCTGGAGAGGAGGGAGCGAGCTGACAGGCGGTAGTGGTTCAGCAGACAGGTGATGACCACCACCATCACCATCATCACCACCACGATCACCAGGATCTGAACAAACTCCAGCTGGGCTGCACGAGAAAGGAGACGAAGATCGTCATCACATTTGCAACAATGAGTCTGTTAAAAAAAGAGGACTCACCCCTAATGTGTATGTAGCTACACGGTTGCTCATAAAGTTGGAATAATTTTGTTTTCAGACACATTCTTCTTTTTATTAGTATTGTAAAGGTTAATTGTGGCTTCATTTTCACAGTGATATGTTTTTTCAAGAAACTGATCAATGGAGTTTTGAAAGGAAATCCACTGTCTCTTCACCTATCAAGAATAAATCACATTGTCATATTTTATTCCAACTTTATGGGCAACAATGTATATATTAATTTATACATATATAGTGTGTCCTCTGATAATTATAAGGTCGGTTTTATACAACCATGAAAAAACATTTTTGTTAAACCAACAATTTATGTACATCGCATAAACATTTCTAATTT
This sequence comes from Decapterus maruadsi, assembly GCA_030347415.2. NCBI lineage: Eukaryota > Metazoa > Chordata > Actinopteri > Carangiformes > Carangidae > Decapterus > Decapterus maruadsi. The sequence goes on from CM064896.1 coordinate 16,044,780, forward strand.
GCTACAAAACCAACAACATTTGTGACATTCTCCCACAAACACTGTCACATCTTACGTATGGGTGTGTATATATAGGCATATTTGTAACTTGATGTTTGTTGATAGTTTTTTCTTCAGCTATAACATAATAACACTGTTGCATGTGTGTGAGCAGATGGAGATTCATGCATTGTTTATATAAACCTAAATAAACCCTGACACAATGAAAACTGCTCCAGTGTGATATTTTTACCATTCCAATAATCTTTAGTGTATTTACGCAACCTGATACTGATAATCATAGAGATATAATCATCTGAAACCTGACAACAGCAATCCAAGCACTTGGGATGTTGTTGCCTCTTTTCAGACTGAACATCGACATATTTTTGTGTGTCAGTTGTTTTGTTTGTTGTGTCATCTCTCAATCAGTGTATTTTGATAATATTAAAATGTGTAAATGTGTACTATATATTATATAGTACACTCTACTTTGTGTGTAGTGAGTTGTGGTTTCATTTAAAAATATATACTGTATATAAAATTAAAGCGAAACCAAGAGCAACAGACAATCCTTTAGATTAATGCAAGGAAATAATAATAGCATTAACCATTCACTGTAACAGTCGAAACACTTAAACTGAGTAAATAACAATCAGGTTTATAGGTTTTCAGAGAGACCTCTGTGCCGTATGGAGAGGTCACACACACACAGACACACACACACACACACACACACACACACAGTGCCAGACTAGACCAGAAAGACAGACAGAGGAAGCTTTGTTTAGAAACAGTCTGGTCATACCCCACCCCCACCCCCACCCCACACCCCCTCTACACACACACAGACACACACACAAACGACCAACCAGAGCTTTTTTTCTCACCCTTTTTTCACAGGGAGCAGACAGAGGTCAGGGCCAAGACAGACAGAGGAACACACACACACAAAGCTCTCACCAGTTCTCCCAGTTGTCTGACACTTCCACCATGAGAGACTGGGAGCACAGCTTAAACAACAATCTCACCACACGCTCGATTATTTCATCATTTCAACAGCACAAGCACAAATTCAGGGTTAATACAACAGTGAATAGAGCACCTGTGATATAGTCTTATGTGGGTCCAACTGGAGAATCACTGACCATGACCTGATTCACTTATGTTGGACCAGTAACACAGACACATTTTCTGGAGTCACTATAACATTTATAATCAGGGACATAATCATCTCAAACAGGTTTATTAGCCATCAATAAAGCCATTAGCTTGTCTGTGTTTATCCTCTTGCAGGATGCGAGACAAGATCTCCATCACCTGATCTCCTGAGGAAAATCTGCCTCAACATCTAACAACCGTGAAACATTTCGTTGTAAAAATATCATCACTAACAAATATCCAGGAACTAATCCATCAACAGAAGAACAACATCAGGAAACCCAACAGTTTCGCAGGTTGACGTGCATCTTCTAGACAACTAATCTGATCTTGTCTTGTTTTATCTTTCCTTCTCATTGCCTAATAAAGACAAATTCCCTGAGTTCAGAAACAACCATTCAGTTTAAAAACAACAACTCCATCAAACTTATCGCTGACTGATCACTGATCAGAGGAGGAACTCACCACACAGTTGTGTCCGGACACAGTTGTCATGGTTGTGAGGCTGCATGATGCCGTCCCTGTGATTTTACTCCACCGATTGTAACATGAAGAAGTTCAAAACTTAAACAAGAGAACTAAAAAGTCAAAGCAAAGTCAAAGTAAGAAACTAAAAGTAAAAAAAGTCCAGACTCCAGGTTACATGTCCTGTGATGCTCCCACACCGGCTGACACCCACACTCTGAGCTGCCTCTCAGCTTTGTCTGCAACTTTTTCTCACACACATTCCCACACTGTCCACGCACACACTCACACATTAGGGAAACAGCTGACCAGACCCACCCACCCAACAACCCCCCCCCCTCTACCCAATAGCTGTGAACAAAAGGGGTCAATACGAGAGAGGAGGGGAGGTAGAGAAAGAGACGGAGAGCGGAGGGGGAGAAAGGAGAAGGGGAGTGGTGGGAGCGTCTGGGAGAGACAGATGGGTCAGAGGGCCAGCCAGAATAATGATGAGACGGAGAGAGAGAGGGACATGGAGGATGGGAGAGGGATGGGGGTGAAGTCTGACGCTTCAACTTTTCACTGGGAAAAATGAGGAGTTCAAAACAAAACAAAACACAACTTCAGTATCTGCTCGGTGGTTACCACGCGGATCATGACAGTATTCCAGCTGATTATCACCTGTATTAACTCTGAACATGTGAATCTCAAGTTTTATGACTTTACAGAGAATACATATATATATATTTTAATAATCCATCAACCTTCTGGTACTGTACCGCCGACGGCAGCGTCTCCGAAAATAGCACCCCCACAAAGGCAAGTGTACCGGACCTTTGTTGTCATGGCGACAATAATAAACACAATAAACACCAAGGATATAATAATAATGGTCATGGACTTGGTTAGGTTCAGGAAAAGATGGTGGTTTGGATTAAAATAAGTGCTGCACTCCTCCCACTTGAGATGACCTCTGGTGTCTGGTATCATTAATGGTAAATCAGTAATAAATGGTTAATGATACACAATAGCGACTGCAAGACAGTTTATATATTTATATATGTATGTACTGTATACATGTGTATGTGTTGCAATGTGATGGATTACCATCATTGTTCACTTCAGTGAAGGATTCAGTGGCATCTAGTGGTGAGGTTTTATATTGCAGATACAGGTGGAGAGGGTACAAACATTAACACTAGAACCGCCGTGAGGTCATTTTGACCTCTCTCGCTTCTTAAAATACACGTAACTCTGTTTGCGTAAAAACCCTAGGTCTCCCAGTTGGTGACTTTTCCTAAAAGTGTGTTCTACATCATCTTATGCGTTTTCGTGATTCTGATATAAAAGAGAGCGAAGAAAAGAGAGGTTTTACCTAGAACCGCCAAGAGGTCATTTTGACCTCCATTCATTCTAATGCAAAAATGGTAAATGGACTGCATTTATGTAGCCATATATATTATAAACCCAGCCAGACACACAGTTCAAAACACTTTATGGTGATACTTGACATTCATATACACACACATACTTTACCAAAAATAACAACAGTTGTTGCTAGGCAACCAATATAGATGACTCTTTATTTTTCTACTGTTCGAATAGTGTGTGTATATAAAAATGTATAAAATTGATTTTCCATCATTGCAATCTGGGCTAAATAATTTCCATTTAGTCACTCAGTTTGCCAGTTAGTTAGTTATAGTTAGTTATTTAGTTAGTTAGTCATTTTGACCTCATCCCACAACACAACACGAGGTCAGATACTAGAAAGTTGTCAAACAGTTCAAACAGGTCAAACAGATAAAAAACTAATATTACTCATAAACATTGAACATAACAATGACAATCCCTTGCTCTCATGAGAAATGGACATGAATTCAAAAATTTGAAACAATTTTGAAAATTTTTACATACACACACTATTCGAAAATAGAAAAATAAAGAGTCGTCTATATTGGTTGCCTAGCAACCACTTTTGTTATTTTTGGTAAAATATGTGTATGTATATGAATGTGAAGCATTACTATAAAGTGTTTTGAACTGTGTGTCTGGCTGGGTTTATAATATATATGGCAACATAAATGCAGTCCATTTACCATTTTTGCATTAGAGTGAATGGAGGTCAAAATGACCTCTTGGCGGTTCTAGGTATACATGGAATGTTGGCTGTTCTAGTGTTAAAGTTTCTCTCCAGTGTTTGGTTTGTTCATCCTGGAGTCCTGTAGAAACACAGCAGCATCGTGGAGGAGGTAGAGATGAGGAGCTCATTCTCTGGTGATAACAAATAAGACTTGAAAAAACTTGAGATTTCAAGTATGTTTCAAGTGCCATGGATCAATATATTTCCTCTTCGTCTGAATCAACTTCTGTTAATAATATACGTTCACTCCCAGCGAAAGGTCACCTTTCAGCCAGAATGCGCTTTGACTGAAGGATCTGATAATGTCCAATCAAGTGTAAGAACAAACCGTGATGAGGTGGGTCACTTTATCGACTGCCAGAGGTAATGAGTAGCAAGCTAACGGCATCTGCACAGAAATGTTACCAAAGATCATTTTGGTCACATACAACACAACAACCTTCCCGGCTTTGTGCAACCTTTGAATGTACACAAACAATAGTTCATTATGTCAGTTGTTAGCCGACGCTCGTCATTTATTAGTTTGCCGTTAAATCTAATAGATTATGACTTTTTTGAAAATGGTGTTTCATTTGGTGAGGAGTGCTTCTGACTTTGTTATTTTTGATGCTTTTAAAGGTTTCATATCTCCAAATGTGCCCAGACTTCGATCAACTCAGCTGCACATGGGGTCATGGGGTCAGTAGGCTAGTGTACTGTATATGAGCGATACATATTTTCACACATACGCATACGCTTTCCTTCCTCCTTCTCCTCTCAGTTTTCAGGGAACAAATTCCTCCGACCAAAGCAGGCATCACCGAAGACTTATAGAAACTGAAAACACAAAACTCCTGGATCTCTGCTGCCTGTGATGTCTGTGCCATCAACACGTGATATTGAAGTGGGTTATAGTGTCTCTAGCTCTGCTGCACAGACTTTGTTTTTAACATCACATCTGAGAACAACACTTCACCTCTGCACTGTCCCTTTAATTCACACGGTCCTACTGAGGGGGGCGGGGGTGGGGGTCTCTCTGACTCATCCTGGGAGCTCGAACCACTGCGGCTCGAGAAAACTCATGTAAACACACAAGCACGCTGCAAATTTAGAAAACACCTTCATCGATGTGACAACGTGTGAACTGCAAGTTCAGACAATATAACAGACGTGTTTCCTGGACAACAAGAGATGAACCCGGGCATTTTGAAGTTAAAAGCATTGAACAACAAGTTAATCCCAGCAGGTTCATTACTCCATCACTTCCACTGTGTTCTTGAACTGAATTTGTATAGCGCATGTTGTTTACGTGCACATGCTGGTAGTATTTCTGTTCATTTCATGAAAATGTTTCCCGAACTTGACGTCGTGTTTGTGTTTGCGTGCGTTCCTTCAGTTGCAGCGGTCGGTGGTGTAACTGCAGCTCTGCTCCCTCCTCCTGCAGCTCGTCTAGACAGGAGGAGTCTGAGAGCCCGAGACACTCCATGGTTCATCTAAAGCAATTAGCTCATTTGTCATCCCTTGCCTGCTCTCCGTCTATCTGCCTCCTCCTCCTCCCCTCACCCCCCCACCCCCCTCCTCCTCCTCCCCCTTGCATTCAGCTAAAGGTCACAGCCGGTCACTGCCGAGTCAGATGGCTCAGAGAGAGCACACAGACAGAGAGGGGAAGGGGGAGGAGAAGGTGGGAGAGGAAGGAAGAGGTTGATTAAGGAAAAGAAGGTAGTATTTGAGGGAAGGAGACGATTCAGAGGTTCAGAATGAAAGATATGAAAAAAAAGTGGAAAGAAAGCAAGGGAAGAGGAGGAAAGGAAAGAAGAAGAAGAAAAAATCAATGATGAAAAGAGGATAGAGAGAGAGAGAGGGAGTAAGAACAGGAAGAGAAAAGCTAATTCCCCCTCCCCCTCCTCTTTCAGTCCTCGGATGACTGGACAGTCTGGGTAGTCAGAAATAGCACAGACAGCTGTGTGTGTGTCTGTGTCTGTGCGTGTGCGTGTGTGTGTGTGAGTCTGTCTGTCAGTGTGTGAGAGAGAGTTGTAGGTCATAGGTGCACACAATTTGCCTGCCAATTTCCATGAGAAAGGCTACGGGGAAGGGGGGTCAGGTACACACACACACTCACACACACACACACACACACACACACACACACACACACACACACACACACACACACTACACAGTCCACACTCCATTGACTTTGGATGTCGTGGTGCAGCCAATAAGTGTGGGAGCTTTGGTACACAAAACTCCCATTGCTTTTTTCAACAGTGGGAAAATGGAGAGGGAAGTGTTAGTGTGCGTGTGCGTTTGTGTGTGTGTGTTCGTGTGTGCGTGTGTGGTTGAGGCTGCCCATTATCTCCTCATAGTCTCTGAAAAATTAAACATTATTTTACACATTTTACACTTTTCACTTTCACTTTCACTAGTGTAAATTTCAGTCTAGTTCAGAGAACAGCAGCCTGTTGTGTGATCGCACCGATACTAAACTCATCCACAAAGTCTGCATTGTCATGAAGTTGAAGGTATGATTTCTCTGGTCTGATGTTGTGTATTGTCCATTCACGGCCCTCGTTTGTGAACTGGGTCAGTGCGTCAGCCATGCTACGGACCTATCAACATGGGTTATTTCAGTCTCATTGAAGAGTAACCGTCATGGCGGTCGTGTCCCACTGCCCACAACAGTCAGAGCCGTAGCCGTTTTGTTTTCAACTCGTCCGTCCATTCATCGGTCCATGGAGACAATATCTCAACAACTTTTTAAAAATTTGGCGCAAACATTCGCTTGACTTGACACCAGTCTGACTGGCGGAGGGATACGACCAAGAGGAAGTGTTTCTGGTTGATTTGCCCCACTGGGCCACAGCGTGGTTAGAGTTAACGACAATACAGCAACGTTGTCTTCTGGTTAAACAGCTCCATTCACTCATTTGTTAAAACTCAGTTTCCTAAATGTGGTGATGAGAGGAAGAAAGACGTCTGAACACCAACTCAAGGACTTTTGTCCCCTGTCTCTCAGACTCTCTGTCAGTTTCTGTCTGTCAGTTGATCAGAGAGGAGACTGGAGCATTAGTCTAAATTTAACGTGCTAATCCAGGGAACTCCCACATTAAACTGTGAGTCCCATCTGGAGCGCTAGCTACGCTCATGCTAAGAGACTGCATATTCTGACTCTGGCTGAATTGACTCTTGACAACAAAGTCGGGACTTCTGTGACCTCTGACCTCCGACGTCCAGCAGGTTTGCAAACAACCCTCAGAGTTGCTTGTTGGAAGTTATTGGAGCCAACAGCCACAGCCAACGCCCTGTCAGTCAGTCTCATAAGGCTGACCTATAGAGCTCACACCCTCACATTCACACCTACAGGCGATTTAGAGTCGCCTCAACCGTCTTTGGATGGTGGGAAGACACAGGGAGTTCATGCAAACCCCATGGTGAAGATAAAATACAATCACAGTGAATGCATGTTACTGACCTTGTTGTCTTTGCTGCAGCTGTTGTTCAGTTACGACTCTGTATTTTAATGCTACAACTGTCTTTGCTGTTCTTTGCTGCCAGGATTCACTGTAAGTAACCAACTGCAGAGAAGACAGTCTGCTCCCTGTTGACACCGGCTCACACATGATCAGTGTAGGTGATCGCTTTCGCTCTGAACTCTGCTGCGCCCAAAGGCTGAACCTGTCAGTCTAGACTGTAATACTGTTGCACAAAGCACTTTAATCCCTGAGTTTAAAAAAACAACAAACTAGAATAGGTAATCTATTAGTTTTGTTTTATTTCTTTACATTCTCCCAACACCTTGATAGCAATGAATAATTTAAACACTCCGGCAATAAAAAGAACAAAGATTTGGCCTCCGCGACAGTGGCACGGCTGTAAAAGTCTCATTGGCGTATCTGTCTGTCAGCCTCCAGATACATACACTCACACTTACTACTGCACATGACCAAAGTGTTGTGAGGTCAGCCAAACGGCCGTCGTCAATAAATAAAGAAGAGGATAAGAGAAATAATTGAGAAAGTAGAGCCTGTTCAACCATGGGCTTTGACTTTGTGTAACATGATGTTCATACAACGCTTAAGTATTGCAGTGCAAATCAAAGAAATAAAACAAAATATCTGGCAGTGAAAACATGAATGTAGCCTACTGAAAACTGAGATAAAATGGCAGTTTAAAATCCAAGAAAAAGGAAATAACATTTATGAGCAGTAGTCAGAGCGCAGCGACACAAACACAGTCTGATTTTCTGGTGTTTGTGTTATTTCTGTGTTTTACTGTGACCACATACAGCAGACAGACTGCGTTTAAACACAATAAATACAATGAATAGAAATTAAATATGAGTCTGGTTGAGAGAACAGACACACTCAGCACAGTCATTAATGTTAACAATGGAAAAAGTGAGAGGATGTGAAGTCCTACAAATAAGAGCAAGGATCACTCACACTCATGGTGACACACACAAACACACACTGTTCCTCTGTGTAGTAGCTGACCTGCAGAGCTTTCTGTCTGAAACATATGAAAATCAAACCTCATTATCAGCTGCTTGTCTGGCTTTCTCTCTCTCTCTCTCTCTCTCCCTCTGTGTGTGTGTGTGTGTGTGTGTGTGTGTGTGTGTGTGTGTGTGTGTGTGTGTGTGTGTGTGTCTCATTATAATTCTAGCTGGAAGGAGCTAGACTACTCTGTCGTCTCACACCCCTGCACCCTGCACACACAATCAGCTTTGTGCACACAACACACACTCTTCATTTGAATGTGAAAGAGGAAAGTCAGACAGAGTCATACAGGGCAGGTCACATGCAGTGGGCTGTGTGTGTCTGTGTGTGTGTGTCTGTTTGTGTGCGTCTGATACCAGACATAATACTGGTCATGAACAGTCTTCACTCCCAGTGCATCAGGTTACATGTACAGATCAATAATCTATACATATTCTATCATGATTCTTATATTCACCATGTGCCATGAAGTTTCCTGCAGGGCCAGACAGACGTTCAGACATTGTTGTCTAACCAGGTGTGGTGCGCTTATGTGGGGATTAATTCCACATTGATGAATAGAAAGCACATGGGTAAACTGTGTGTGTGTGTGTGTGTCTGCTGAGTCAGTACCTCTGCAACGCAACCTTGCTGGTGGATGTGTAAACGTTGAAAAGTCCCGATTTGCTCCTTGTCCTGTTTCACTCTGAAAACTCGTGTCATGCTCTGAGCTTTAAGGCTGTGTATGGACCCGGCCTAATGTGCCATTCATGTTAAGTGTGATTGGAAAATTAGGGGTGCACAATAACTATCGGTACAGATAATTATCAGCCAATAATTATTGACAAATACACAGATAAGTCAAATAATGACATTTCTAAAGCCAGCTATAATTAGCCAACATTGCCTTGATTTTACTCATTTTCAGTCCGTTTTCCCCCTAAGTTGATTTGAAACAATAATAAATGTTGATTTTTGAAGAGTCATAGAGTAACTGTTCTTGTTTTTGTTGTGATTACAGTTTGATGTTTAATATTAATGGCAGAACTATAATGTTCAATTAGCCTTTCTTAACCTATTGGTTCTCGGTATCAGTAACAGTCGGCAACTGCTGTCAGTTCTTGCTAACTCCCCATCATTTAGTATATTTTGTTGTCGTTGTTTTTCTTCCTTGTTATGTATATGTTTAACTGTGAATTTCCTGAGCTGAGGCCCTGTAGGCCCTCTGGGTCTCTTGTCTCGGCTTGCACCTGTTGTAACTCTCTGCCAGTGTATTTTAATTTGTCTTTTTTTTTTTGGTGCAAACAAATAAACTAAACTAAACAAAGTGTGATCTCAAAAGCCTCTGTTCAGTTCAACCATCACTTGTTTTACTATGTTTGAGTACAACCTACAGTAAGGTCACACTTTGAGTGACATCAGCAACCTGTGGGACCTGACATCACATACGCTGCTACAACCATCTTTATCTGCATTTATATGGCACTTTTTTAGCCACATTCACATGAGGCTTTCACCAAAATATTGCACTTGTTTCTAACATAAGCATAAAGACACTTCTCCATGTGACTGGAGGAGCCAGGGATCATTGACCCTCTGTTCCACAGACAATGTAGAGACAATGGCATTGACTTGACAGACACTGGTCTGAACAAGAAGCAGAGCCTCTGACAAATGATGCTTGACTCTCTTTCATCACCAGCACCAACTAATTTTACTACACAGGTCGTTCTGTCTGTTCTATCTCTAGAGGAGGCACCAACCCTGAAACAGACAGAGTTATTGCAATGTTTTCATTTCTGGCCACCGTGCTCATATTGAAGCTCCTTATGGTTCAGATGCAGCAACTTGAATTAACTAAACTCAGAATTGTCTTATTTACGAGCTGTTTGTTTAATCAGTAACTTGCCTGGTCACACCTGCTGATCTCAGGCCCAGTCTCCATAATCTATTCATGTGTTGTCATCATCAGTTCACGTATAGTTTTATTTTTTCTTGTATATGACTCAATTGTCAGGCTGTAAAATTCCTCTATTAAAACTCTTTTAGCTGCTCAGTGACCGTCAGTGGAAAAAGTAAAAGCACCTGCTTTTGAAAAGGTTTTTTTCCCCCCCTCAAAGACTGGTCTCAGATCAGCCCAGATCTGCACTCTATCCTAATCAGGAATCAACTTGCCTTTGTATCGTCATGTGTGTGTGTGTGTATGTGCATGTAAGAGAGAGATATCCTGTACTGCAGACAAAACAAGCCTCTCCTTAACCCAAACAGGATCACTGAGACAAAGCTGAACAAACGAAACACATGATAACACTGAGCTGTCACAGTAGTTCCCGAATTTCTGTTGGTTGGTCAAATTCCTCAAATCGACATGAACACACTTTGTTTCCTCTGTAATACTGTATACATGTGTGTGGGATGACTTCAGCTATAGTTCAAATTAAGACAATGTCCAGAACTTGCTGGAGGTCAGAGTTCGCTGTCATGGTTTTCAAAAACAAAACACGTGGTTAATAAGGACAACACACACTGCAACCCGGAGTTTTCCAACAAAAATGGGTCTCATTCTCAGTTTCCAGTTAGTTTTTCTCGTAAACTAGAGAGTCTAGTTACAGGAAGTAAAGTGAGAGCGACACATCTTTCTCTCAAAAAACTCCCACCACACCTGAGCCGACAAATTCTTGGCATGGTCAGAAAAAAAACAATTGATGCTCATGTTGTGTCTAACAACCTCCCACACCTTGGTCAGTGGGGAGAGCCCTGCCAGCTGGCGCACACACACACACACACACACACACAAGGCCCATATTGTTTTGAGCTTTGAAGGCACAGAGCCAGTTTCCCAGCTTGTTTGCCATCCATCCCTCCATTAGGCCGTCATCAGCAACTCCAGCTCCACTCATGGTAAACAGTGGTAATCACTGTCGGCTGTAACTTTAAGTCATCACATAAAAAGAGTCTCCAGACGTATTGTGACGGTTTTGTGTCACATATGAAAAACCATGAAGATCTTTAAATCTTTAAACCCTGTCTGGATGAGTTACATCATAGTGATACTGTTGTTGTAATAGGTCCAATCAGAGCTGTGGTGTGGATTCATTCATCTCAACTGCTTTAACCCATGCACAAGTGTCATCACACATGTATTTTTTTTTTACTTCTTCAGTTTCTGCCCTGAAACAATAACAATATTATAACCTAAACCTGTGTCTGTTTTTTTTTTTTACCCAGCTGCTTTGTCTAGGCTGTGTCTCTGTGTGCGTGGTGTGTTTGGATGCAAATTATATGGTCCCAGCTGTTACCTATGGGCCAGAGGGCAAAGTCAGGCAGACGCACGCTTCTCTACAAGTGTGTGTGTGTGTGTGTCCCAAGGTCATGGACGTCTGTGCCATGGATGGGGGTTGAGAGTGTGTGCATGTGTGTTACAGACTGAGATGTCTGCTGTCTAGATCAGGTCTGGACCAGACTGAGACTGAGACTGTTTAGCCGTATCTTTAGCTTCAGTGCCTCTCAGAGGAGTTCACTGTGAGGAAACCACATCAGTGGATGGCGGTGTGACTCCTGCTGTGACTCTGCACTTTCACTTAAAAAGCAACATTCATTCACACAAAGAAGCAGAATTGAACTGAACTGAACTGTATAGTCAATAATCAAGAAGACAGATTTGTCTCAAAATAACGGCACAATCTCCCTCTGTTGGTTTCTCTCACTATGTATGAAAAAACAAAACAAAATGGACTTTCTTCTTATAAAACTATAAAATGAATAGCTGTAAAATAAAGGTTACATTCAGTGACACAAAGGATGCTTGAAACACGCATGTTTTAACAGAAGAATAAATCCATACTAAAAGGACTGAACAATTGCAGACTAATCAACAAAATACAAACTTTTTTTCCCCATTAACACTATAAACATTGGACATCTTGAAGCATCACAGAAGAACAACAACATCATCAAGTATTTAGAGGAGCAGAGAACCACGCAGGTTTTCTTCGTCTCAGGCTAATTAATGAAAAACAAAAAGATCGCCACCCGGGGCTGCCGACAGCAGACAGTCGCTCTCTTTTATTTATACAGCCGCCTCTTGGCACTCAGACAGTTTACTCACAGCGCAGACGCACATACGTATAGGCACGGCTCTGACTTCAGGCTAATTAATGGGGCAATATATGTCTGACAGACTCCCGGGCCTCAGCTCAACACTTATATGCAGATCATATGCAGAAACACACAGACAAAGACACGCACACAGCCCCCCACCCCCATATGACCACGACCTCGACCCCCAGACATATACACTCTGCATGCATCTACATATATGCATGATGAGACCTGCTGATGACTCTCTGGTTTCTGTGTGTGCGTTATTGGTGTCTAGACCAGGAAACAATGAACAGCTGAGAGGATGAATGAAAAGCATGAATAAGGCGAGGGGGTGGTTGGGGGTTTAATAAAATCAACTAATCTAGACCCATGTGCTTATAAGACACTGCAGAGTATGTAAATGCACCAATTATTATATCAGAGAAAGTTTTTATACATCACAGGAAATAAGTGGTGGTTTGATCACAAAGTCAGAGAGAAATATTACATAACATCTACCCAGAGGCGCCGTATGGGGGTGAAAGGTTAGGATCATTCTCAGGGCCTGCATGTGACTGAAGTTGTGCAGAGGAGTCATGTCAAAACTGGCAAAAAAAAGAGATCAGCCTCATCTGCACCAAAGGCCCCGTCATGTACCCTGAGATGTAGGAGCATAGTGATAAACTTCATACCATCCCACAACCCTCTGCTGTCTGTTGCTGTAATCTGTACTCATCATTATCCATGTAGTTCCTCCTCCCCCGTCTAATTACACACTTTTATGTGATGGTTTGATCACATCCAAGCTAATTTCTTGTTATAAATAGCAGTCGTAATCTCTCGGGGAGCCCAAGGTTTGTTATCGGGTAAATATTTATTGGTTTTCCACGGAATAATCATATCAACGCAGATATGTTCACTCAGAGACACCGTCAGCAATATTGCACAATGCACATTATTGTCATAAAGCAGCCCGATCAGTACAGTCAGCACGGCTCCTCAGTTCCTTGTATGTCTCATCTGATCACGTTGTCAGAACAGCCCAGCGGGGGTAAAACAATGGACGAGTAACTATCCTCCATGTCGGCGTAGAAAAGATATTTGGTTCTGCCCTTCCACGTAGGGTGACAAATTGAATTAGATTAGATTAACTTTATTGCCCCCAAAAGGGGAAATTTGTCTTGGGCAAGAGTGCATAGAGCCATATAGCAACAATACAATAAGTACAGTGACAGACATACAAGCAATAGACAGCAGAGGGCAGGGAGGAGGAGAGGGAGTATGTTTACATGCACAGCTTAATTAAGCTATGCTCAAAATTTGATTTTGGTGTCTAATCGGACTTCTGTCCTTGTCCCAGTTTACACGCAACTGAGAAAATCGAATAACTGACGGTAACGTATCCTCCTCCTCAACACCAGGTGGCGATAATGTGTTGTTTCAGCAGGTTAATACGGCTCCGGTTGACCTATTAACCAGGGGGCAGCTCAAACATAATGTGTGTGTTATTGTGCTGATAAGGTGTACGCTATCCCTCGTGGTCACGGTGATTTAGAGAGGCAGACGAGAATGCCATAACGTTACAATAATAGCTTCTGCGACCAGCTTTCTTGGATGTTTTTGTTCCGGCGTCTTACACCAGCGTGGGGGGTGTGGAGCGGGCGCACATGTGTTGTTCAGTTAAACTCTGATAAAGGCGAATACAAGCCGGACTAAATCGAATTCCAATCGCACTATTTGAGTGTTTTAATCAGAGTCAGAGAACTTCAATATTAGTCGGACTAATGCATTTACATGCACTCAGTTGTCGGACTAAGGCAAAAATTTGGTTTTCTCAAGTGTCATGTAAACGTACTGAGTGATTAGGTCCCCATCAACAGAGGTGGGTGTGTCAGACTGCACTGTAGGGAATCCTGGCTAAATATAGATGAAAACCACAGAGGTGTCAAAAGTGTATGTGGCTTAAATCCATATAAAAGTAAAGCTTGAGTTTCTCTCAGTCTAACACAACGCTGTCACAAGATCATAGGATATTGTGTGATTCAAACATCATATGCTGATGACTTTCCCTTTAACTGGGAACTCAACCCTACGCTGCCACACTGACCTTGTGACTGTGCTGTGCACATCCCAGTGTGGTGGCTTACATGGAAATGGGAAACAATGACTAAACGGCTGAGTCAGCTCTCAGAGTATAAAACTACTTCCTCCTTGTTGTGAAATTATTGAGGAGATGCTGTTTTTATAGCAATGCCAGCTGTCAATCAAAGACAGACACAGACAGTCATAACAAACAAACACTGGTCTTTATGCAAATATATTTACAAATCCTCCTTCATCTCACACACGGAGACACACAGACGCGTGCGCACACACTGAGACACACACGCACAGAGCAGCCAGACAGAGAGGTTTACATAATAACTCTAGGAGGGCAGCCAGAATAGACTCAATCATTTAATTTCCACGACTCACTGAGTGAGAAAGACAGAAAAAGAGACTGGCAGAGAGACAGACAGAGAAAGAGAGAAGGGTAAAGACACACAGACAGACAGATGGCTCCGTTTTCTCCTTTAAACTAAGGAGCTTATCATATCTGATTACTGTGGAAAACTAATAATCTATCAACAATCACAGACTACTGTCTTTTCTCTCCGTTCCTCTAACATAGCAGCGATGACAGTGATCTTAGTTCAGCGGCGGAGGAGCCGTTACAGTTTCAGACGAAACACAAAGCTGCATCTCTGTAGCCTCAGGACAGAGTTCAGCGGCACAAACGCTGTCAGGAGAGGACACAGGAGAACATGACGCTCTTTTTTTCCTGCTGCTCACAATGATTCCTAAACATCACGACTGTCACATGAAGAAGCAGATCAGACACAACTGGAGGGAGACGTCTTTTGGTACTGACACATGATAACCACACATTACTACATCAGACACAAATTTCAGTTGTGATAGTGCTTTTTTGAGTGTTCTGATGCTAGTACAAAGAAGCTCCTACAAATCATTCCCCACACTTAAAGGAACATGATTGTTTGGTACAAGACCAAAAAAAATCACATCATAACATCTGCATCCCTGTTCATCGGCAACCAGGTAGGCTGATTATTGTTAGCCATGTTGATAGCACTTGTGTTAGCCCCGATACAAACACTTCTGTTAGCAGTCTCTCTCTTCTTTTTTTTTAAAGGGTCATTTGTTAATCAAAACAAATTCCTAGTGATGACCTCTCACAGCGTGTCCTTCCTGTTGCCAAGGCTGCATTCACTTCCTGTCCTCTCAGGAACACTCTGACTCGTTTCCTCAAATTCAGAAACCAAAATAAATTTCACTCCCCTCCAGCTGAACTCAAACTCACACGCACACACACGCACACATTTAGACAAAGACTGTAGATAACGTTCATGCTGGCTACAGAGTCAGACTGCTGGGGTTTGATGTTGAACAGACTTGGTAGAAACTGGTAGAAAACTATTCTTGTGGGCTGATACTAGCAATGACTTCACCACACACACACACACACACACACACATGGCTGGCCAGTGAGTAATGCTGATGTCATATGCTTTGACTACTGATGTCTGCCACTCAGAACAGATGTGTGTGCCTGTGTGTGTGTGTGTGTGTGTGTGTGTGTGTGTGTGTGTGTGTGTGTGTGTGTGTGTGTGTGTGTGTGTGTGTGTGTGTGTGTGTGTGTGTGTGTGTGTGTCAGTGGGTGGAACAGGTACATACGACCCTACAATTACAAAGTCGCAGCCAGATCCAGACGAAGGAGGATGTGCAGGAGGGTTTAAAGTGACTCAGGAACTGCGGGAAATTGAATTAAATGAATTTAAAAGACTTTACTTCACAGGTGCGTAGACCCTCAGTACACACACATAATAACACACATCACAGTCTCATTTATTGTGGGCCCTGGGACTGGCCTTTTCCTCTCAGTTAGCTAAGTTAGCTCAAGGGTAGCAGATCAACCCCACTCAGTTCACTACTAAGAGAGCCTGTGGCCATTGGGGATTAGAGGCTGGCAATTTTTTGGGGGGGATCCTGTTTTCGGGGGGATGCTGTGTTGGGCTCAGGCAGACGCCTCTGGCTAATATACCTTTGACCAGGCAGCTTGTACACTGCGTTCGAAGTGTGCACAGTGCACCACAGATCTTTCTCTGCTGATTGAACAGCCATCATGTCCTGAGATATGAATAGCGTGATTGCCTTCGTGATATCTTTCCATCTCTTACAAGTCTCTCCGTGTACTCTGGTAAACAATGGAGTGACACCTGTGTGGTTGGGGGTGTATTTTTGGGTGTGTTCTAGCGCCAATGGTGGTTGAAGTCTTTCTGGTTTTAGCCTGGGTGTGGTAACATTATCAATCAATACCAAGTGGCTATTTCTGGCATTGCCTTTTACCTCAGTTTTTGCAATGAGGCAGGCTGAGCAAATCTATTTTACTTCTTAAATATCACTTAAGTATAAGACATATTCAGGTTAAATCCAAGCTCTAGTTTTTCATGAGCACAGGCAGTCGTATGATCAGGCTGTTGACTTCTCATGGTGTTAATGGCCATGGTCAAACGCATAATCCATGTTTCCCCGTGGTTCCACCAACTTCAGAAAAGACCGCACTATCGCCACACACACGGCGCTCTGCGGATCCACTGTAAAAAACAAAAACTGCACCAAAGTTCATCAATAGTACATTAGGGTCCCAGCACGTAGGACGAGCCGTGTTTTCTTCAGCAGACACAACTCACCTACATCTCCTCCTGGAGCCGCTTGCTGGTGGAGAAGCCCTGATGAGTGGATCAGCGAGTGCAGCGGAGCTAAAGAAAACAGGTAAACAGTGTTAATGAACATGCAGATGCGGATGTTTGACGGCATGCTCGTGCTGGGACCCTGATGAACTTTGGTGCAGTTCTGAGTATTATTTGTGGCTAAAAGTGGCGTTTTGCGGTTTTTTACAGTGGATCTTGTGTGCCTTTTGTTTTGATGCAATGTTGTTTGACCATGGCTGGAATATCGCTTTAATGGCATTGCATAATCCATGTTGTGGTGAAATGTGTAGCTGGTGATGACTATGGGGCCAGTGTACCGCCCACCGCTCGTGAACATGCTCAGAACTGAAGCTTGCCTTTTGTTTTGATGCAATGTTTCCTGATGCAGGAAAAAGATGCTCTGATGATGATATGGCTACAGAGCAGGGTTGTAAACTGTAGCATAGTTTGGTAATGTTGTATACTGAGATCACGATCTGAATCGAGCCGTAGAGCAACAGGCTCTACGGCTCGATTCAGATCGTGATCTCAGTATATCACAAGTGACAAGTGGTCACGAGTGATTTATTAGGACACATGTGGAGACACATACAGTATTAAAGCAGGTGTGAACAGACAGAAGAGCTGACCGTTGTTATCAGATCACCAAAGACGCACGTTGATGGTTTATGAATAATATATATCACGATCTGAATCGAGCCGTAGAGCAACAGGCTCTACGGCTCGATTCAGAGGGAATTGAGAGATTGTGTGTTTTAACAGAAAATACACAGAAATCTGTTATAAAATAGAAACTGTCACCAAAATCAAAGGTGTTTTTTTCTGTCAGGTCTCTGAGCTCCTTTGATCACTTCACCTCATGTGCATAACCTGGATTATCCTCTTGAACTTTCTCCTCTGTCTCTTTCATCTTTCCCGTCACACTCCAGTGCCACTCAAACATCTCAGCTGTAGCTCTGTGTTTTTATTCCGACACGTCTCCGCAACTGAATAGATTCAAAGGTCAAAGGTCAAAGTCAATGTGACCTCACAAAATCTGGTTTTAGCCTTGTGGATGTGTGTTTTCGAAAACCCAAAAAGTGCCTTGGTGCAGGCATTTCTCCCCCTCGGGAGATCAATAAAGTTTTATTCTATTCTATTCTATTCTATTTTATAATATACTGTAGCCTCAAGGCAGAGAAGAATGTTTCTCTTCCTCCTATAGCCTCTCTCTCTTTCTCTGACAACGTACTCCTCTTTTCCAGAGCTTCACCATCTATGTCTCGTTCTCTACTCAGGTTTATCTCTTTCCCTCCATCTGTCGTCCAGACTAAACATCATGTCTGTTTTCAGACAGAACGGTGTGTGTGTGTGTGTGTGTGTGTGAGTGAGAGAGTGAGAGAGAGAGAGAGAGAGAGAGAGAGGCAGTCGTTGCACATACTTGCGCTTTCGAGATCCCTTTTTCTATTTTATTAAATTCTTAATACGACAACATGTAATGATGTTTTGACTTTGTGGTAACAAAGACTCTACTCAGTTGAGCACAGTTGCTCATGGTTTTCCCAGGCTGGTCTGGGCAGATTCCTGAGTCCTACCTGACATTATATCTCAGTTACAGCTTCACTGAACCTCTTCAAATTTGGGACAAATGTTCTCTAAAATTCAGAGACACACTATTTCAAGGAGGAACTGATTTGGTCGATGGTCAAAGGGTCAGTGTGACCTCATGAAACACTTTGTAGCTATTTCTCAAGACGTAATGCATCAGTCACTACAAAAGTTCACACAAATGGATTGATGTTTTATTATTTAGTTCAATGTGCTGCAGTTTCAGTTGTATGTTTCCAGGTCAAAATGTCTATTATGTCAAGGAACTTTTAGGGAAACCCAACAGTTCCCAGAGAGGGCAGAACTTGATGACAGCTTCGGCTGAGTTGGGTAATGGGATGGGGTAATGTGACTCTGGATAAACAGGTTACATCCTGAAACTAGTCCATGTGGTAGAGGCAGATAAATACGAGGATTTGATTCTGCCACAGGAAAATCTGACGACAGTTTCATAACTCTGGGATCAAGAGCATCCTCGGCTGTGTGGAATCATAAGCTACATCTAGAGAGGTTCACAGGGCATGCAGAGTCATGTGGTGGGATCTGACATTGACACCATTAGATTATGGACAAAGTGACACTAGATCCTTCATTATTCCTCTCAGCCGTAAAGCGTGTGTTTAACGTCCTCCTCTTTTCTAAAGACTGAAAGCATCAGAACGAGGACAGCCTGGCTTCTCCACCCAGAGGCTATTCATGGCCTTAATTCCTACATCACTAATGTGCTGCTTTTTATTCCTGTCTATAGGACGATGTCATGGTATGTAGTTTACACAATGATACACAACATAACTGGTTTGTGGAACTGGGCCTGAGCACTAAAACCCAATCATGTTTTCAATCGTGATCAAAAACATAGGAACTTTGCTTCCTATTTCCTCTCCCTGGGATTTCATCTGTGTGTATGAAATTCAGTACAAAAATGCATAAAGACACAAGAAAAATTCTCTTGCACCCACCGCCTACCACCGATGGGAAGCTATTTTAAATTTCTTCCGCAGTCTGGCACACTTTTTGAGATTTAAGGATGTGATACTTTAATGGACTCCTAGAGAATTCATCAGATCAACATTTAGTCAGTCAAATCTCAAGTGCTGTGCAATGCTAGATTGTAAAACTGTGTTGTTGTTGGATGATTATAATTACTGTCATTATTGTTGGTGTTATTCTGCAGAATTCTGCTGATTCACAAGTAATAATAAAGTTCAATAGTGCTACTGTGTTACTTTTAAATGAATGCCTTGCCCATATCAGCACAAATCCCTGAGACAGTTGGTCATTTCCTTGCTCAGAAAATGCACAAGACCTAAGTGAGAATTAAAATTTTTATTGCAAACCCTCAGGTTTTTGTTGAACTTCCTGCCCTGGACAGTGTGGCAGATTTCAATGATTTGCTATGAAACAAGAAGTTGTTAAACCTCCAGCAGACATCATCCAATCTGCCTGAAACAGTCATTGATGACAGTCATTGTCATCGTATACTGTGTTTCAGTTTGTGAAGTCTCTCTGCATCCTATACTGGTTACTCTTGACTGTGCCCTCATCATTCAACATCATAATGGTGCAACTGGGATAAACTGTGTCTGCAGCCAGGTTTCATCTGTGCCTCCGTGGTGAACCCTCCCATTAGGGTGGAGGCAGTTTTAGCAGCAGATTAACGCCTGTGGTTTTGGAACATGTTCGCATATGGGTCCACATACTTTTGGCCATGTAATGCAGCACTACTGCATACATAACATGTTAATGGCAAATATATCCCCCTTTCTAAATAAACCTAGAGGAAAAAACCTTATAAATAATTAAGTCCTTATCAAACTTTTGTTGAGAAGCAAGACAAATATCTGTGATTTGTATCCAAACAGAATGACTGCTTCTCATGTATAATTCATGAACTCAAGTGCTGTAAGATCAATAAACAATATTAATTCATATTTAAATCATTTACTGGATTAGTTAATCATTTTGTCCATAAAATGTCAAATTGGGAAAATATTGGTTTTGCATAAAAAGTAGTCACAGACAGGCTACATCACAGGAAAGTGTGACTGAAAATGACATTAATCAATAATCACAGCCCTATTTGTGGTTTATCACTATGATCAAAGTACTTGCAGAATCAGTCATCCTAATAATGTATAAGATCAAGTGATGCATCGTGAAATTCAGTCAGGACAATAAGAAATTTGGGGAGCAGATAATGGCAATAATAATTGATTGACTTGTAATATGGTTATAGTGTTGCCAAGTTTTCTGAGTCACCGTCTGCTAGACACACACACACACACACACAACATACATGCTACCGGGAATTTAACCCGTGACCGACCAGTGTCTTCCTGCTTCAAGGACACCAAAACACACACATAAAAGTAGACTCGTATATAAACACATACGCCGGGATTTCCTGGATAAGACCACACACACATACACACACGCACGCACGCACGCACGCACGCATACACACAGCACAGAGAGAGAGAGAGAGAGAGAGCGCACGAGGGCAGACGGCTAGACAGACGTCTGGCTCTGCTCGACATGACGAAGTGACGACTAAACTTCCCGCTCCCCTCCTTTTCCATCGCCCTAACCAACCGTTTCCTCTGGTGCACAGCCTCCAGAGTCCTCCTGCTAACTTCCCCTACAGCTTTATCAGAGTTTAAATCTCTTAAAGCAACAGAAAAAGGAGGATTTGTAGCTCAACCAAATGGACAGGTGAAAAAACACCAAAAAAAAGCACAGTATTTATCAGAATCTCTGAGAGCAGTAAACGACCAAAACCAGACTGTAGCTCGATCCCACAAATGACAAGTGAATAGAGGGGCTGTAATAGACTGTGGGGGCAAATCAAGAAGTCAGCGGCTTGGGGGTCAAGTTCAAAATCAAGCTTTATCGGCAAATGAAGGGTTTCTTACCCGGGAACACAGACTAATGTACAGTGTCTGTGCGGCTACATTTAAATCACAATGGCTTCACTCTGAAACTAACAACAAGCCCGTTCACAGCCGAAGAAAGGCAACACACACAATAAAAGACTCAACAATAAGACAGGTTCATGTCACCGACACACACAACATCACAATGGCTGATATTAGTGGGCCTAAAAGTAAACAGTTGTTTAGTTAGTAGCCGTTTGCTCCGTCCTCCTCCTCCTCCTCCTCCTCCTCCTCCTGCTGCCGAGGAGACACAACCGGAGCCGCTGTAACAAGAACTGCTGTAGCCCCGAGGACAAAACACACACACACACACACAGTGACAGACAGACACCGAGACAAAGTCATTGAATGAGGACAGAAAGTGAAGAAGTGGGAAGTAAGTCACTCACTGATTTCCATGCTCTGGAGGGAGGTGTAGCGCTTGCAGTTACAAGTACAGGAGACATTGGCGGCGGCGGTGGCGTTTAAAAAACCCATCAAGTTCAACATTTACTACAGTCCTCCTGAAGCCAGACATAAACACTCCGGCAGAGGCAGCGGCAGCCAGACAGACGGAGACAGAGAGGGAGAAGAGAGGGAGTACTAGGAGATGGCGACCGGAGGAAGGAGAGGAGACCAAAAAGCCACTCCAAACTCCAGCCAAAAAATCCTCCCTTCTCTTTTTCTCTCCAGCCTCCTCTCCTTCCCCTCCGCTCCTTCCGTCCTCCTCCTGCCTCGGTTTTCTCCACCTCTTCCTCTTCTCTCTGGTTTCTCTTCCTCTTCCTCCAAAATCTATCTATCTATCTATCTATCTATCTATCTATCTATCTATCTATCTATCTATCTATCTATCTATCTATCTATCTATCTATCTATCTATCTATCTATCTATCTATCTATCTATCTATCTATCTATCTATCTATCTATCTATCCAGTCTGTTAGTTCAGTCGTTTCCTGGGACGTAGACTTCAGCTACTTTAAATTCTCGGTTCCGTCCATTGCAGATCCGCTTCAATTGTTTCGTGTTTTCCGCCGAGTGACCGGCGACTAAACCGCTGCTGCCGTTTGCCTGGTGCTGTCTCTGTCTCCCTCGTCTCTCTCACTCCTCCTCTCTCTCTGTCTCTCTCTCTCTCCCCCTCTCTCTCTCTCTCTCTCTCTCTCTCTCTCTCTCTGTCTCAGGGGAAATGGCAGAGGAAAAATAATGGGAAGGAATAAATAAATAATTTTAGCAGGAAAAATATTTATTTACTTATTTTTTCTTTTATTAAAGCTTTTACTTATTTCTGTATTTCCACATTTTATCTTTTTGTACAGTAGCCTATTTCTGTGTCCCTGAAAATAAATAAATATTTCAACTTTTTTTTTCAGTAATTTGATTTTCTGCCCTGTCATAACCCTTTGTGTAGCTACAGTCATTTCAGCACATTTGATTCATGAAAAGTAAAGTAAAATGCCATTTATGTTGTTGTAAATAGGCTATTATTTGGTTAGTGTTGCATGTCTGGTACATGCATTCATTACAGTTAGTTTGTACATAAACATGCTGTCTGCAGTTTACCACAGTTTCTTTGATATCTAGTCCCATCTAGTTTCATATCTAGTCCCCTCCATAGAAGACAAACATGTAAATGGTTGTTTGTCAGCCTGGATCTGCAGCTTAGTTGCTTTGTTGGTGGCCACAGTAGAGAACGTTTTCTCACAGATTTATGTGCTTTTGAACAAAGAGATCATTCAGTGGGCATGTTGGCTTGGTGTAGGGGATGTTGATGAGGAAAGTCCTCTGTACAAGTCAATGAGAGTCTTGCAGTTCTGCTGTTGGAAGTTGTAAAGTAGCTTCTCATGGTCCCTGAAGTCAGAAAAGCACAATTCCTCATGGAGTTTGTGGTTCTTGTCCGGATGTAGAAAATGTCAAATGTCATATTCAACTGAGAGCAGTGTTAACATCCATCTTTGAACTTTTCACTGGAAAGCTTTAATGCCATCAAACGTTGCAGTAATGATCTTGCCGTGTGCCTTCAGATTCAAGTTGAGATCACTGAAAACATGATTCAGGTCAAAGAGAAGCAGCACCAGGTCACACAGCCACAGACCGTCACTTAACGGTGGTAGATCTGGTCCTTGTGACTGCAAGAACGGCAAGAAATGTCTTCTCTCAAATGACAAAAGCTCAAGCAGGTATGACATCAAATTCACCCTTTGATTGCACCAGAAAAGTTTTGGCGTTGGCAGTGACTCTGTGCCATCCGTTGTAACACCAACCGGATGACAGCATCACGTTGTAAGCATCGAGACTATAACTCACAGCATCAGAAATGTCACTTTTCTCTTGTCCTGTCTTTGATCCTCTCATGATTAGCTGCAAGTTCACACTCAGTTATGCGGTTCTCGTCTATGAATTCTCTGTACATCCTATGCTTGCTACACATGAACAGATTGAATTATCACAGGACTGACAGAGACATACAATCAATAGGAACCTGGAAATCTGGGAATCAAACTCAGAGCCTGCATGCTGGGAGCCAACAGTGCTAACCACTTGACATCCATTGACGTGGCATTCAGTGTTGAAGATCAAACATAGCCGATGTGGGATTACTCAAAATACAGTTCAGTTAAGGTAAAGGTTCAGTTAATGGCCAAAGCCCATTAAGAGCTAAATACAAAACTTTACTGCATTGGGAACACAACACTATGTAACAGCTGAAAGCTGAACGTTAGTGTCTCTGAGAGGGAGTGAGAGAGACAGAGAGAGCAAGAGAGTATGTCTGCAGTGGATCAGCAGAGCCAGACAGCATTGCGTCACTTCCATGATTGACAGGCCCCAGGGACCAATGGGGCGAGACTGTAACAGCATGTCTCATCTGAGTCAACTTTCTAATTAGGTCTGCTGGACTTTATGGCTGCATGTTAAAGTGGTTTTATGGCCCAGCTGGACTCAGCAAAGCCCTAATCATGTAGATGGAGGGAAAATAATGCCACTCACGTTCATCCCTCACTCTCTACAGTCGATACAACATGTTTCATCAGCAGGAAAAAACAAGTGATTACAACACGGAGCGGCAGGCAGCGAGGAACCTGGTTCAAAGACACTGTGGCAGGACATGATACTCATACAAGAACCTGTTAGGGCCTCTCCTGACCCCTGCTGGGCTCCAGCAGCACTGACACAGATGGCACCACCAACCCTGTGCTGGTCCTATAGTCAGGACTGCTCCAAACTCTCTGCTGCATGACACATCGGACTGGTATCATCCTTGTGAGTTCTTCCTGTCACTACAGACCAAATTCCTCTCACTCTGAGCTTACAATAAAACAGTGCTGCTCCCGTTTAGCTTGACTATACAGCAGCCAACAGCTCAGACACTCGTTTTGGCTGAAACAGCACCCACTTCCGATGAATGCCCAGTTCAGTAACGTGGGTAAAGATAGTGGGTGAGAATTGATCAGTAAACACAAAGACTGCAAATTATGCAGTTTTTCCATCGAAAACCACACACCCATGGCAACAACAACAATGATGACACACCTGAAAACACATACTACATGGTTATTCCTGCATGCACTGACCAGGTATGAGTCCATGGAAACAGGAAGGTTACATGAAACGTTCTGAATAACAAACAGCAGAAATACATAAAGTAACTGAACAGTCAGTCCGTAACACGTCTGATTTATCATCAGCTTGTAAGCGACGTCCAGATTATGCCCCGAGTTCTCAAAGTAAAATGCAACCCCAGAGTTTTCAAAAATAAAACAGGTCCCCCTTTTAGTGGTTGATCTGTGATACCCCCAAAATTCTTACACTACACACTTGTAAACTGATCAGTGTGTGTCACTGTACACTTGCTCATGCAGTCAGTGGTGTAGTAGAAGCAGCAGGCTGAGACAGTGAGAGGCGATCCGGCTGTGAGTCAGTTCAGTCTGAAGGGGCTGAGTCACCCGCATGGACGCCCAGGTGTGGTCACTCCATGTCTTTGTCTCTGTCTGTCTCCCTGTGTTCATCACACCCTTCCTCAGAGGAATGCACAGGGTGAATCACCAGTGGGCCGAGGGCTTGCTCGCTTTCTGTCCGTCTGACACCCTCACAGTGAGTGCGTCTGTTGTGGTGTTCTGACTGAGGGGGGGCAGGAGGGGGCTTCGCAGGGGCTTTTGTTTCAGGAACTGGTGAGATGATTATACAGTCTAGGAAGACTGGTGTGAGTAATAGATCCGTTATCAGACTTATCAGACCAAAACTCTGCAAGACAGTTTATCCGTGAAGTCATCACAGCAGCAATTATCTAATCCTCCACCTTGATGATCATGAGATAAGAACTGAGGTGTTCCTGTTACAGATACAGTTATCCACCAGGAGGATGTGCCCTGTCTCCTAAACTTGTCTCTGATTTACCATTGCATCACTTCCTATTCCAGATTCATCTGCGATAGTGTTATGTTAGTTTCAGTTTGAAGTTTTAACATTGTTTCTTTGTGCTGGCCCACCATGAAGGACTTTGAAAGCAGATGCCATGCCACCATGCATTTCCTGGTCAGTTGAATCGTGGTGAAGTCATGATAACATCACTGTCTCACAGTGTCTCATGCTGTTATTTTTACTATTAAAGCTTAAAGGGATAGTTCACACAAAAATGAAATTTCACTGACTTCTCACCCTCATGTCGACATATAGTCCAGGCAATCTCACTTTGGACCCAAAAGTAGAACTAATTATAACAGAGTGTTTTTCACCGTACATCATTTCTATGAGGTGTCCAGAACGCTCACGACGCTTTTGGTGTGAACACACAGTAAGATTTACAAGATTTGACCTCAACCACTGCTTTTTACCACTTGAAAAACGCATAAAGGGCCATTGCAATGTAAAATCAAGGGATTTCACCTGCCAGAAATTGGTTTACGCCTCTGGTACTGCACACAGATGAATACTTTTGCTCAAAATGACTTGATATCACTCAGCAGAGTAAGATTTACATGATTTGACCTCAACCACTGATTTTTACCACTTGAAAACGCATAAAGGGTCATTGCAATGTATAACATCAGGGTATTTCACCTGCCAGTATGTTAAGGAGCCAAGATGAGAGTCAGCACCTTTAAGTCTGAGGCCATGGTCCTCAGCAGTAACCAGTGGACTGATGCCTCTGGGTTAGAAGGAGCTGTTGCACCAAAGTTTAGGCATCTCAGGGTCTTGTTCACAAGTGAGGGTAGGTTGGAGCAGGAGATTGACAGAAGCAGAATCTGCAGTAATGTGTGTACTGGCCTATCGGGACAAAACTCTCTATTAACCAGGTGATTGATCCTCTGTTCATGAGCTCAGGATGCCTCAAGAGTTGCCTTCCTTTGGAGGTTCTCATCCAACTGGGAGGAGACTCCCTTTGGCGACCCAGAGCTCATAAGAGCTAATTACACATCTGGCCTTGGAATCCTTAGATGAAGCTGGAAAGCATTGGTGTTCTGATGTATTGTTGATGTAAGTTGGTTTCATGGCTTCAATTTGACAGTGTTTGATTTTAAGGAATGTGAGAGGGACATGCAACAGGGCTCAAATCATGGACATTGTGTAATGAATATAGGTCCTCATGGGGAAGTGTTTCTTTGAACATCCCAACACACCCAATGGACCATTACAATGATGCACAATGCACAATGATGTCCAGGATCCTGAATGTAAAACTGCAGTTCACTAATCACTCACTGTATCATTCAGATCTGAACTTTCTTCCTGTGACACATAAACATGAGCTCAGTGTTATCATTCACATCTTGAGGTGATGTTTTCAAACTCCTTCTGACTGTCTTTTTCTTTCTTTCTTGTCATCTATTTTTTGTTGTTCCAGTCTTCCTGTTTCTGCTTTTCACTCCATCGGTGCCACTCTGTCTCCCTCTGTCTCATCTTCTCTCTCTCTTGGTTTCCTCTAATCTTTTCCATTTTCACACACTTTTTCTCCATCCTCATCTTTGTAATTTTTTCCTCCGCTTATGCTGCTGCCTCTTTCCCCCTTTCTCTCTCTCTCTCTCTCTCCCTCTCTCCCTCGTTCTCCTTGTCTATCTTTGTCTCTTGGCCAAGGTGTGTGGTAGTCTCTGTCTAATTCCTGCATTCGGGGTAATAGCCATCCGAGTCTTAGGTGGTGGCCAATCCCGTTGCAGGTGGGATTAAACAGGGATTAAGCATGTTTCTCTGTGAAAGCAGACAGACAGACTAGCACTAATCTGACTTTAGCCCTGTGCAGAAAAACGATAGGCTTGAGCAATCCCACTCTTCCATGACTGCAGTATGTGTGTGTGTGTGTGTGCATGTGTGTGTGTTTCTTGTGATTCTACCTTTATGGGAACAAAAAGTCCTCAAAAGAGCAGAAAAGTGAGGGAAGAAAAATGACTGTGTCACAGGTCTTGACATCTACAAGGGTTTAGTTTAGCATTGGGGTTTAGTGTTAAGACCACAGGCAGGATTAGGGCTCAGATGGGTTTAGCATTATGGCTAAAATGCTAAACATCCCCAGCTGTGATGGTGGGCATTCCTCAAACACAAAGAAAAGTTTCTGAAAAGAGAACTAACTGATTGTTTATAGTGATTAAATGTTGCACGCAAAGTTTCTAGGGGAGGTTCAATGTGCACTGAGTTGAAACCAGTGTAGCAGGAAGGGTTGCAATTCAGAAAAAGGATCTTAGAGATGTGTTATAAATATAAGAATATTCTAAATGTGGTCTGCATTTTCATGTGAACTGTGAGACTATGTTGTGAGAACTGTGATTCCAATCCGCCCCCTAAAGACTCAAGCCCTGAACCCTCACTGACTTAAGTGACGTCAGCTCTAATCACAAACTGTACTGTATGTTACTGATGAGAACCCGGGCGTGGGTGGAGACGCGCTAACCAGTCGGCCAAAGGGACATCCCCTTGGCCAAGTAGCCAGGGCATGATCAACTGGAATCAGGACCACCACTGTCACATCTCTCCCCCTCTTTTCACAAAGACTCAAGCCCTGGACCCACCCCTCACTGATCCTGCCAACAACGCCAGAATGTGGCAAGGTGAAGAGGGACCCGCTCTAATCATAAACTGTCGGCCAAAGGGACATCCCCTTGGCCAAGTTACTCAACTGGAGCCAGTAACCACCACTGTCACACTGACAGTAAACTTATTCTTTTTTTCCCTCTTTCTTTCTTTTTTTGTTGTTGTTCCTGTCCATTAACAATAAAGAGACAGGCGGAGCTCTCTCTGTCCACATTTGTTAATTTACTTTTTTTTCTTTCTTTTTTTTAATACTCGCGTTCCGACGGCATCCTATGTGTTTGACTTCACAACGCTATGAACTGTGGGTAATTCCCTTACCCAAAGTCAGCATTGGTGCTGACTTACGGTAAGGGCTCATTCACTGACTCACTGACTTGATGATCTGACAACGGAGCAGCCCTCACACACTCACAGACTTCCAGAGAACGCGCCTCTAAGTCAGTGAGTCCGTGAGGGGTCGGATTGGAACTGGGCCCAATATATGTACCTCAGTGGGTGGAGCCATGAAGCCAACACTGATGTAGCTGAAGCTGCAGTTCATCTACTGACCACTAGAGCGTGTCTCCTACAGTACAACTGGTACAAAATCTGTTTTTTTGGTCTTTGGCACATTACTTACTCTCTTGATAATTTGCAGTCTGCAGTAGTGTACCACTGCCTTTATCAATCACAGTGTGAGTGTATCTGCTAGTCCAGCAGGGGCACTGGAGGGAAAAATGACAACAGTGTCGGCAGAGTGCGAATTATACAATGACAATTGGGGGGTCAACATTTTACACAGCGCACAGTACAGTGCAGGCGCGCGCTTGGGTTATCAGAGGTCTTACAGTGTCTTGCTTGTTCAATGAAATGTCTACAGTCTGTAGATGATGATAAACTACATTTTACAGTTCATGCGGCACATAATGTACCACACAAACAACTTTTGTAGTCACCAACAAAATATTCTAGATCTAAACTGCCAAAATTCAGACCCACACACACACACACACACACACACACACACACACCCTAGCAAACCCTAATTTCTGGAGATCCACACAATGCTGAACCAGAACCAAACACACTATCTACATAATGGCAGATGTGTGTTACCATACATGCTCTAGTCTAGAGACAGATTCACATCCTGTACTGGTCCAAATATTGGAACCAATGGATAAGATAGGACTCTATAGTCTATAGGCTCAAAAGCATGAGCTACTGTACAGTAGGGTGACTCTTATCTTTACCATTAACTCAGAAGTGAGAAACATAGACCATTTTAAGAAAACAGCTCAAAGTTTGATTTTGAGGTCACCAATGTGTTCACTATTAAAAAGGTAAAAGCCCAACTAAACCACCATTCAAAGACTAATAAAATTAAATTGTGGCAAAGTGAAAATATTCCCGGGTCGGAGTCATGCACGCTAACCAGTCGGCCAAAGGGACAACTCTTGATCCAAGTAGCCAGGGAACATGATCAACTGGAGGCATAGTGACAGGACCACCACTGTCACATATATTTTTTAAATGTGCTACATAAAGGCTACACAAATAGCACAACACTGCACTACAAACATCCACATTAAACTTCTCATTCACTTCAGTTATATTGTTTCCAAAAGGGGGAAACTGTCAAACCTGGCAACGCAGTAGGCTATGCGGGTGTTTACATCCTGACGGCAGTGCAGCTAGCAGGTTACGATAGCTCTGCTAGCTAGAGTGACATACACAGGGCACAAAATGGATCTATTTCTAATATATGAAGAAAAATCAATCGGACAGACAGGCGGCGTGGTGAGGAATAGTGACGTTAAAGAGTCAGAGGAAGCAGCAATATGAAAATCAACTGGAAGACACCAGAGAGGACGAGCAGGCAACCATGCAACGGCCAGGTGTTAGGCTACTAGCAAACAACTAAAGGTAGGAGGCGTAGCCTACAAGATGAGCTATATAATTCTGAAAGTTAGTATTAAATAGCTTGGTAGCTACTTACATTAATTTACAGCACTCCTTTTGTTTTTTTGTTTTTTAAATGCCCGCGCCGACTTGGATGTGAGCCAGTCAGACACGCAGACTCAGGCAATGAAATGGTATAGTCCACTATAGGGGTGTCTAATATTTTACTACAAGCATCTTCCTGGCATGAGTCATGACTATGGAATACTGAATATTGTAGTATTTATGATTACTAATAAAAATAAAGATACATTTTCAACCCCCCTATCTGTTATCTGTAGGCTACCTATTTTAGGGGGGTCGAAGTCGTATTAGGGGGGTCAACCCCCCCTGTAATCGCACTATGAGTGTCGGCCTGAAACTCGCAAAGACATTTGAGTTCTGCATTTTTGATGAGTTTCGCCAACCAGCATATTTTTGAGGTAGGCCTATATTTGCCCCCACCCGACCATGCACCTTGGAAACCAGTCCTCTATGAGTGTATCCATTTTGAATAACAGGTGTCCCTCATCCATTCAACGCAGGTACCGTAGGCTGAGGTGCTGACATTGGTCTCGCCTGGTTTTCATCCACCAGTTCGAACAGATCATTGGGCATATAACCCTATTTTGAAGAGAGACAAATCGTAAAATGATCACACATGCAGACGGTATATAATTCAACACACATTCCCATGCATTGACATTTGACAGAATTATTTATGACATTGTATGTTAAGTTTGAGAGTTAAGATGTTACAGACAATGAACTTTGTTCTCTAATAAAAGCTTGACATTTGACGAAAATCTGTACATCAGGATGTTTTAAACAGGTTCATGCCTGGCTGCACACACACACACAGAGAGACATACACGTAGACTGTCACCCTCTCCTCGCTGCAGCAGCTGTGTGAGGTAATGTCTGTCTGTGTCTGTGCAACACCCTGTAACAATAACAAATCCAACTCTCCCTCTCTCTCTCCTCTCTTCTCTCTCACATCACATTATCTCACCCAGTCTCTTTCTGTCTGCCCCCCCCCACTCCCCACTCCCCACTCTGCAGCACTCATCTTTTCCTTGCTCCCCTTAACCCCACCCCTGAGCCCCCCACTTGCGGTTGAGGTTAGACACAGCAGACTATCAAAAATGTCCTTTGTCAAGAGGATTGTGGAGTTTGTGTTGTAAACAAAGAAGGACGAGAGAGACAGAGAGAGGGGATACAGAGAAGAATAAAGGGAAGGAAAGACTCAAACCGAATCAGGACAAAATTCATATTCATTCACCTATATTGAACCCAAACACTGCAAGGTCACAGTCTAGACTGCTGTGAGCTACATGATGGAGAGCGTGCTTAAGTTTCATTCAGAGATGTTTCCCTCAGACAAGCTCAAGACCACTTAAGTCCAATCGGGGTCTAAGTCTCAGCTGGTTTCAAGACCGAGACATCATGTGCAAGTGAGGGTCAACTCCAGGTGAAGACAAGATCCACAAACGTTTGATTAACTTTCTCAAAAATGTTGAATCATTTGCTAATTATCCAAGAAGAGCGTCCCATCTGTCCTGAAGATGCAGCTCAGATGATGTATTATAAACATAACAACCAGCTGCTTAATAGGAAACCATGATGTTCAGCAGAGCAAACCTACAGGGAGAACCTTTAAAAGGCTGAAGCTAAAATGTCTTACGATTTTTTTTTATAGAAAAGACAGTCATACAGAGCAACTGAACAGCCTTTATCTGTGTATTTGTGTGTGTTGGATTTGATGATGTCATTGTATAATCAGACTAAAGTGATTACAGTGTGAGTGTGACAGATTTGCTGCTTTGTCTGGATCCTGTCTTACCGCCTCTCGTCTTTGGTTCAACCACACTGAGTTACAACAGTTTACAGCTGGGGTGAAGAGCCTGTCATCATATTGAAATAAGAGGATATCAACTTCAGACAGTCTCCAGACAGATACTCACACAGAGACAGTAGTTACAGTTGGAGGTGAAACATGAAATTCAAAGCGTCTGACCTCCACGCGGCGGTGGACTCGCTGAGTGAAGTGATAGAAATCCTCATCTGATTGACTCAGGTCCAAATCCATGAATACTGATTTCTTCCATTTTAAATCTGTCTAGTGAGCAGTTGTCATGAAGAACAAGCAGATTTTGATTCTATAAGCTAATCAACACAACAAAGTATAGACTAAACATCAACGTGTTTCACTCGATCCCCGCCATTGTGTAAAGCACTGACAAATCTAGAAAAGTCAGAAGCACCCATTACATCCTTTTTTTTTTTCCTGATCAGAATATGTTGTTATTTTAATGACAATTTTCTCTATGAGATCTTAATTCATTTTTATGTCTTTATTACATTTCAATTTTATTTTTGTTTTTTGGTAGTAGAGGGGAATTTATCTTCTAGGTGTGACAAAATAAAGTTTAGCCTATACTTAGAAAATCGGATTCTCTCATCAAGATTATTTTTGTGACTCCTCATGAATTATTCCACACGTATGTGCTCGAACTAAAGATGTCTTCCATTAAAGTACAAGAGAGGTGCTTCAGACAGAGGGTTATTTATTCAGGCTTTTCTGCAGCCATTGACTTCCTCTCTCTATGTTCAGGGCCATTGCAGCCCCTCCAAAATGAAATCAAAATGAAGTTTATTCCGAGCATCACAAGTTTTGCCTGCTGTTACTGTTGGGTGTCCAGCTCCTGTTATCTAGCAACCTGGCGGCAACAAAAACTTGATGTTTTAACTGAAAACAGGTGACAGTTCACCCATCTGATTGGCTCATTTGTTGTCAAAATTAATGAAAAAAGAAAAAAAAAAGAAAAAAAAGTAGTAGTAAAAAAGTATTTCTTTCTTTCTTCTCTATGTTTTCACACTGCTCCATAATTCTCATATTTATTCCATCTTGTTTTTTCTCTCCTGTTTTTCCCACCCCCTTCTGTCACTTTTTCCTCCCGTATCTTTAATCCCCAGCTCAATTGCTTTTCCCTTCTGCTTTTTCCCCTTCTTCTCCTCCCCTATCTTCCCCTCCCTCCCTCTCTGTCTGTCTGATGCTACACCTCTCTTTCCTTCACACCCCCTTCCTCTTTTACCCTTTTGATGCTCTATCCCTCTCCCCTCCCTCCCCTCCCTCATTATTCGGTATAATCAGCTGTCTAGACAGTGACTCCCCACACAGATCACACCTGAGAGAGCGCAATGAAGGGAGCCGGGAAAAGAGAGACAGTAGGAAATGAGACAGAAAAGAAGAAGTGAAGTGATAAAATGGTTTGCCTTTGTTTTACACACCCACCCACACCAACACACACACAGCACACAAAATCAAATATATTCATTATTTTTGTTCAACACAGTCTGGACTGACTGATTCTCTAATGTGTGTGTGTGTTTGAGTGTGGGGGTAGGAGAAAGGTTATGATGCTGCTATTTTAGCCTACTGTCACAAATTGATCATGAAACTGTACGATGTTAGTTGATGGTTAATGTTTGCACTAACCATGCAGTCGACTGTTTTGTTGAAAGAGTGTTTACAGTGTGGGCTGTGCTCACCATTTATCAATTTGTTTGAATGAAAATTAAGTAGCATAGTAGGCCTAGCCCTAGGCTATATGTCAGTTGACCTTTTTTTTTTTTTTTTTTTGAGAAATCGCAATTTCAAATTGTTCTTTGCAGGTTACAGCCATAGTGCAATCTGATAGTTTGGGTTAGCTGTTAGCATAAGTTCCGTTGAAGACAAACACAAGAGTAAACATTGTTCTTTTTTTGTTTGTTTTTTCTTTTGGCCAGGGCCGGGCATATGACATTTTATGCTGAACTCCTGCATTTCTTCTACATTCAGCTAGGCCTATGCTATGCAGCAGTAGCAAAAACAAAGGTGCAGGAAAGTGTGTGATGCTCATGAGAGACTGTCTCTTCTCTCACTGTAGGTACTAAAATTTGGTCCATCCTCTCCCTAAACTGATATTTTAGAACATTTAAAGTAGTTTTATAAAACAATGTTTCATACAGGCAGTTTGAATGAGTCTCTAAACTCGTTATTGACAGACAACAACTATTAATGCATAAAAGAGTTTAAAAAACTGAAGAATTGAGGAAATGAACAACGTGAAGCATCTACAGAGCAGCAGTTTCACTCTTCATGTCTTATGTTATTCTCTTTCCAACTTTTAACCCCCAGCACATTTTTCCTGTTGACTCACCTTTCCCACATCATGTAGCTTATCGATACTATGACTCCGACTGTGTCATCACCCTCAGGTGGGAGTCAACGTGAATATTGGTTGCAGGTAAATACTGCCCCCTACTGGTCTTTGGATCCCACTGCACAAACACTTTCAAATGAATGAATCTAAGATGAAAACAACAATAACAACAACAACAAACGTAACAGATTGTCATGGGTGGTTTATTTTTCACTGCATTTGAAAAACGAGGTGACATGTCTTTACCCTAAACTTTTTTTTTACTTGCAGTATTCATATTTCACCACGAGGTGTCGCTAAAGTTGTTGAATGTGTCGCACGTTATCTTGTCCGACATGGACAGCACTGGCGGTGCTCCTTGAATAGTGTCCCCCTCTCTACATCCTGTCCTTCCTGTGGTTCCACAACACGCGTGAATCGCTTGGTGTCCGTCAACTCCGAAGTCATGGATGTTGAAAACAGTGGTGGAAACGTGTCTGTGTCTCTACGGAACCTGCTGAACTCCGTCCAGTGCGTCAGAGACCGCGTCAGAGGTAAATATGACGAGTAGACGTGTGACGCAACACAGGTGCAGCTACACGCATGCTAGCTTGTCATGATAGCATGAACTGAAGCCACGTTTTGTTTTAATGTCACGTAGACTCGACTCTTTTCGGTCTTTAATACCATAATCGTAGCTGTCTGTAGATGATTTTCATGTTATGAGCTTAACTGTTAGTAACACAGCTGTCAAATTCACCTGTGAGGCCTCTCGGACAGGTGCCTGTCTGTCTGCTGTGGGTCTGCGTGCAGCTAGATCGAGCTAGTCTGACCCACTTATATCAAAAACACTTCTCTGGATGCTTTAGTTAATGCTCAGGGTTTGTGGACATTGTTGCGTATGGGTTTAATTATATCGTCTTTGTGGGCGCTGGGGAGAATAAAACACCAGTCCCGCGCACAATGACATTTCAAAACTGAGTTCAACTCAAACTGACACTCAGCTGAATCCACTCTTCTCTGAAATAATGACACAAACTGTTTATAAACTGTAAATTTAAAGCGGTATGTATATGACCCTTTATCAGAATATTATATCAACAAAATCAATAGGCTATATGACTGTACCAGATCAAACAATCAAGGAGTTATTGTGTAATGAGGCAAATACAAGACAAACCAATAAAATACAGTAAATGGTGCAAAAATGATATTGCCTAAGCAGACCTTATCTAACATACTCAATTTTAGTAAGGGGTAGCTATAGTATTAAACTACACCGTCTCTTAACATCACCAAACTGGGTGGAGAACAGCAACACACTATGGACAGCATGATGGCGCCAGTAGGTCTGTAACGCCGCATTATGTAATAACGTCGCATTATGTAATAATGTAACAAATCTTCACGTCATTATGTAATAACGCTGCAATATGTAATAATCTGCCGCATTTTGTAATAAAAATCTTGAACGCAATATGTAATAAACTTCGTCGCATTTTGTAATAAGTTGTTACATTTTGCATCACTTATTACATATTGCGGGTGTTACACTTTTTTATGAAAAAAATGTAATAATTTGGTGCATTATGTAATAAACCACCAAAATGGATGTCTTAATTAGAAAAAACATTAACAATAATACGCGCTGCTCCTCCTCCCCGCTGAGCAGAGCGGTCTCCTCCGACAGCGCGTCCCATGCGGATGGTAACCGCTTCGCGTCTCTCCCTCCCCCCTTGCCCACCGACAATAATACGCCCGGGTCATGTTCGTCTGTGGAGGGATGACATGGACCACGGTCCGACTGGAGCTCCAGGCCGGGTCCAGCTCTGCTCCAGCAGCGACAGGGGCGGCTGGGACCACCGCCCCCGGAGCCGCAGCTGGGGCGAGCTGGGGGGGGTCGAGCTAGGGAATTTCATCGGGCTGATGATGCTGGAAGTGATTTTGCCTCTGATTTTCACCAGATTTAACATTTTATCAAAATTTGCCCAGCTGATCCATTTAAATTACTGAAAAATTATCATCTGCAAGCAGCAGCTGTAAAACGAGAACCAGTCCCAGTTTGTCTAGTTAACCTGTCACCTTCAGCACCACGGACAGCACCGCGGATGAGCCGCGGAGAAGCAGCAGCTGTGAGCGTCTGGGGCCTGGTGGCCAAAGTTGAAAAATTGTTGCAATGACAATAAAATTATAGATTATAATTTGTGGTTGCTGTTCCCTGCTGCTGAACATCGCATCGGATTTTTACATACAGGTCCTTTGTTTTCCTATTATATTGGTGTCAGGAGAGACTCTGTATTTTATCCCATACAAACACGGCGCACCGTCTCTCTCTCTCTCTCTCTCTCTCTCTCTCTCTCTCACGTGCACACACACACACCGCTGTCAGTGGTGCTGTGACACTCGGTCTGGACCGTCGACTACATGACGATGGGACTTTACGTTTTCATTCACCATAAACACTCGTTAATTAACAGCACACACTCATATGACAATGACATGACATGTACGCGCGCCACGTCTGCTCATAGCGCAGCAACGTTCCGAGACCTGACCCCAGTTATTGAATGTTTACGTTTATTTATAAGAAGTTTAATTGGTGCTGATTAAACTTGTAAATGAATGCTGCTCTGGATCCGATTCTTTCCTTACAGTAGCCTATTATGATTCTAAACAGTGGCCAAACAACCATTTTATTATATTGGTGTCAGACTATATATTCCATTTTTGCTGAGCATAAGGTTTGTTCTAAAAGCCTGTCCCATAAGCCTATAGACGCGTGTCTCTCTAGACGGGTCCGCTCGGCACACACACCCTTCAGCAAGAAAAAAACAAAACAAAACATCGTCAACAGGTGACAGAATCAGTCTCAGTCTCAGTAGCTGCAGATCAGTGTGTGCTGGGTTTGATCCTTGTCATCACACCAGAGTTTGTTTTTTCTTCTCTCTAACAGGCCGATGTATTTGTGTATGAGAAACAGTGTCTCAGATACGTGTATCCTGTGTAGCCCGTATGTGTGTTTCGCCTGTGTGAATGTGTGTGTTAAATCTCGCTCGCGCTCTGTTAAGATGAATAAACAAAACAGTTTTTTGTGACAAAAAACGTGTGGTCACGTGACTCTGTGTAAAAACATGACATCATAATACACATATGGCTAGAGGAGAGTTAAAAGACCATCATACTTTTTACTGGACCTCAATCGACCAAGGGAAAGTGGTATAATCTGATATTTTAGATCGGAGTTTTGAAAAAAGCGTCAAATCATCCAGCCCTCTCCCTCTCCCTCACGTATTTTACCCGGGCAGCGATGCACCATTCTTGGGGAGCGCTCTGGCAGGGCCCCCTCTCTGGTTCTCCGGGCCTGGAGCTTCTGGGACTGGTTCTCGTTTTACAGCTGCTGCTTGCAGATGATGATAATTTTTCAGTAATTTAAATGGATCAGCTGGGCAAATTTTGATAAAATGTTAAATCTGGTGAAAATCAGAGGCAAAATCACTTCCAGCATCATCAGCCCGATGAAATCCCCCAGCTCGACCCCCCAGCTCGCCCCAGCTGCGGCTCCGGGGCGGTGGTCCCAGCCGCCCCTGCCGCTGGGAGCAGAGCTGGACCCGGCCTGAGCTCCAGCCGGACCGTGGTCCATGTCATCCCTCCACAGACGAACATGACCCGGGCGTATTATTGTCGGTGGGCAAGGGGGGAGGGAGAGACGCGGAGCGGTTACCATCCGCGTGGGACGCGCTGTCGGAGGAGACCGCTCTGCTCAGCGGGGAGGAGGAGCAGCGCGTATTATTGTTAATGTTTTTTCTAATTAAGACATCCATTTTGGTGGTTTATTACATAATGCACCAAATTATTACATTTTTTTCATAAAAAAGTGTAACACCCGCAATATGTAATAAGTGATGCAAAATGTAACAACTTATTACAAAATGCGGCAAAGTTTATTACATATTGCGTTCAAGATTTTTATTACAAAATGCGGCAGATTATTACATATTGCGGCGTTATTACATAATGACGTGAAGATTTGTTACATTATTACATAATGCGTCATTATTACATAATGCGGCGTTACAAGGTCAATAGCAACAACTCTAGAGCAAGGTCTGCTCACACACAGACGAGGAAGTTGCTTTGGTGTTTCAGTTTCTAACATTAAATACGATAAGAATTAAAAAAAATAAGAAAGAAATAGAGATGTATTAAGTAAAGTAAAGAAAAATTTCACTAAGAAGTAACAGTAAAATGAGACTATATGCATATTGTCGTGATTAATCAATCATAGATGTTTTCACCACCTCTACTACGCAGTAATTAATCAAAAGAATAATATTATAACATTAGTTGCAGCAAGCTTAACCGCAGTGTTAGAGTTTTTCTTTTAATGAGATCAAAGTTTAGTTTCTGTGTCAATCTGACTTTAAATATAAGGCACTTTTCTAAAGCAATGTTTCATTTCCCACAGAAGGAGAATCCAATGAGTCAGCTGGGGCTTTCAATCTCTCCAACTTCTGGGACACTCTGAGTTGAGTTTGGTTTGTCATAATGCAATATCTTGTTCCACATAAACACATAAATCCTCCATAAATTGAAATCTCGATGTGATCATGATCTAAGTGTCTCTTATGTCCTCAGACCAGGCAGTGAAGGCTGTGTCTCAGGAAGCCACGAAATTTAGTTTGGCCTTCTCCAGACCTCCGCTGCCATCAGGACAGGTCAGTTATTGTTGTAAAGATTTACCACATAGAAGCAAACAGCTAATCTATTGGATACACACTGGGTCCCTCATTTGTCTGTCTCTGATTCATCTGTCCCTTTTGAAAATGTGATTCTGCTCTGTGTGGAGGCTTCAGCAAATAAGCATGAGAACATTCATACTTGCCTTTTTTATCGAAGTAAAATGTCCTATTCAGATCTAATATTGTGCCTAATGTTTATATAGTTGGAAGACTGGAAAGTGTTAAGAAAGCTGGTTGACCCACTACTTGTGTAATTGTGACATCTTTTTTCTCTCCTCCATTCTCTGCAGGATGTTGAAAAGTTGTCAGATTCCCTTCTGAAGAGTGTCCTCACCCTGTCCACAGTCTACTACTGGTTCCCTAAGAGCCAAGGTAAAAACAAACAACAACAGGGCAGCGTTTAGCTCACTTGGTAGAGCTGCCACCCCATGATGAGGCTCAGTCCTCGGTTCAGATTTGATTCTATTTACTGATGATTCAGCTGCATCAGATAAAAACTAATGGTTCAGAGCAACCACGATCCACCCTGTCAACTTAAATTTTCCAGATTTGTTGGTTATAAAACATTGCCAAAGGTCTCATTTACATCTATATTTTCATAAGCGCAGGTTTGCTAGCTCAGGTCTGAGTGTATTATGGTCAGCTTGTGTTTCTGTTCTCAGGCATCAGTCTACGGCGACATATTAGAGACGGCACAATCGAGGTACTGGAGGGAGTCGCTCAGCTGGTGGAGGTGATACTGAATTCACCGCAGCAGAGGTACACACACAATCACACAAAGATACAGTCATAATCATTTATACATTGATATAAAATATTTTAAATGACAGATTATGAAGTATATTATCTATATAGTTATATAGTTTGTCTTCTGTTGTCATTATAACCTGAACACAAAACTTTTGGGCTAACAGTTTCAGATATCTGACTTCATGTTGACATTACACTGACATGATCGCTTTCAGTATATCGTATTGTGAGGACTGCTCCCTCTCTTTTCCGTCCGACCTTCTAATGAATCCTCTCCTCCTGCCCTTCTCCAGTCTGACCCAAGAACAGTTGACATCAACAGGAAGTGTGTGGTCAGCCTGCGACCAGTTCGTCCAGTTGCCTCACGGTCAGTTGATTTCATTGCATCAAAAAGTAGAATGAATTCAAAGTTGTTGTGGGGGACAGATTCAGTGAAATCCTGTTCAGCGTCCTCTGAGGGGACTGTGAGCTCCAGCATCACTACTTGTCTTGTTGTTTCTGACAGGATGAGCCGTCACTTGTAATAATGTGTGATGAATGTAGTGTCTCTTTCTGGAAAGGTCTGTTCCTGTTTTTATTGACAAATCTTTGTTGATCAATGTCTCTTTCACAGATAACAAAGCTGCAGTTCTGCTGGATCTGTCTGCTCAGACTGGAGTGGTGAAAGACGCCATAGAGGAAATTGAACAGGTATAAACACACACACACACACACACACACACACACTGAATTCTCATATTAAGCCTGTGCCTTGTATTTGTCTCCAAGCCTCTCTTTGAAACATACTCATAAACATGTTTTGGTAACTTTATCAAGTCACACCATAGATTCCTCACTTGCTCATCAATAGATTCAGGAAATTTCTTGTAAATTCAAAACAAGCAGTAGTACTACAGTGCTGTTTAGAGTAATGATGAAATGTTACATAGTTAAATAGTTAGTACGTTACCTGCATTAGAACCTATTCA
Organism: Decapterus maruadsi; assembly: GCA_030347415.2. Lineage (NCBI taxonomy): Eukaryota > Metazoa > Chordata > Actinopteri > Carangiformes > Carangidae > Decapterus > Decapterus maruadsi. The sequence continues at coordinate 16,085,893 of CM064896.1, forward strand.
GCACTGGTCAGAAAAAATACGTTTTTGACCCTTAAATAGAAACAGCCAACAAAACAATCTGACGTCTACTTAAACATTCACTTGATGTAGAATGTTTTATTCTTACCAAGAAAACCAGCACTTTTCTTTAGCATTACATTTTCCAGCACTGGATTGTCCTACTTCTCCACAGAAGTGCAACTGTGGATTACATTGTATTATTTCACTTTCTGATTGACTCAGTTGACGCACTCCATAGTGAATAGTTATTTTTATTCAGGATGTCCATGGATCCTGATTTTGTAAACCTGATATATTTATTAACTTGGCACAAACATTCGCCTGGACTCAGGGATGAACTAAATAGATGTTGGTGGTGTGATGCCAGTGTTTTGGCGGTTAGCATGCCTCGCAACAAGAAATTTCTGGATGGAGTTTGCACATTCTCCCTCTGCATGTTTGGGTTCTGTCCAGGTTCTCCAGATTCCTCCCAAAGTCCAAAAACATGCACACTAGGTTGATTGGAGAATTCATATTGGCCATAGTGTGCAAATGTGAGTGTGAGTTGCTTGTCTTAAAGGGATAGTTCAACATTTTGGCAAATTGGCCCATTGCCATAATCGCTATAGTCATAGCAGTAGGTTCGTTACCTTTAATTGTCGGTGTAAGCTATTTTTAGTACGGCGGCGCGGAGCAACAGGCTGCTCAGGGCTATTCTATGGAGGCAAAGGGAATTTCTTGGTTTCCCTCATCAAACTCATCAAAAACACAACCCAGCAACTCAAAAGCGCTGTTGTGGACACGTTGTGAGCTGCAGAACCACCACGCTATGAGATAATGACGGAACGATACGAAACGGAGCCGTTTCAGAGGTAAATTCATGTAAAACCGCTGATGCGCGTTGCGTTCAGGGACAGTTTTTCAGCAAGCAGTCTCTGTATTTACCCCGGAAACGGCTCCGTTTCGTAATTATCTCATAGCGTGGTGGTTCTGCAGCTCACAACGTGTCCACAACAGCGCTTTTGAGTTGCTGGGTTGTGTATTTGATGAGTTTGATGAGGGAAACCAAGAAATTCCCTTTGCCTCCATAGAATAGCCCTGAGCAGCCTGTTGCTCCGCGCCGCCGTACTAAAAATAGCTTACACCGACAATTAAAGATAACGAACCTACTGCTATGACTATAGCGATTATGGCAATGGGCCAATTTGCCAAAATGTTGAACTATCCCTTTAATGTGTCAGCCCTGTGATAGACTGGCGACCTGTCCAGTGTGCACCCCACCCTCCACCTATATCAGTGGAGATTAGCTCCAGTCTCCCACGACCCTACATGGATGCATGGTTTAGACAATGGGTGGATGTTTAACAAAGATGAAATCATGATTTTTTTTAAAATACATAATTAAATGAAAGAGGGCATGATTATGAAGATACTGGTAAATGATTGAAGAACAGAATCTCTACCGTACATCAAAACAAAACAAGTTCAGAAGAGTATTCATCCCGACCCTTAGGTCTAATGTATTGTCACTTAAGAAGTGACTTACCATTTAACTACAGTTGACTAATTAGAAGTGTATTATTTGCAATTAAGTCACACCTTCTTCTTCAATTAACCATTATCAAACTTAATGAATGGAGTAATGACCTTTGATCACAGAACCAGATGTTTTGGTAATCCTGTCATCTGATTCTGAATTACAACCTTTCGTATTTGGAGGGTCACAGATAGAATAAACCAGGACTTTGAATATAGCCCAAGCCATGTCAGAGAAAATTGCAAAAATGTTTTTTCAAGTGTATTTTTTGGCTTTTAGAGCCAGTGAGATAGACAGGAAAGGGGGAATGACATGCAGGAAAGGTCTGCCCGACGCGGGATTCGAACTGGGGACGCCTGCGTTGAGGACTGTAGCCTCTACATGGGGCGGCCACTTTAACCACTGAGCCATGCACTGCCCTGCAAAAATGCATTTTCATAAATATAGCACAACCCATCACGCAATTTATGGTATAAACAGGCATGTAATAAATGATGTATTCACTTCAAGGCCTTATCTGAGGCCCAGGACCCATTTAGCGACATCTTGGATGATGACCAGGAAGGAGACGAGCCTCGAGGAAACCAAGACACATACTGGTCAGACAAGGACCGGTTGGTGATTGGTCCATGTCAGGGGTTGATGAAGGCGTCGGCTGCATGCTTAAGAAAGCTGACATCAGCCGTCAAGGCCAATGGCGACATCACCACACCCCAGAACCTGTTCCAACTCGATGACCTGGCTGACATCACCAAGGAAATCAGCCCTGAGTAAGTGCATACACGCACATGGAAAAACAATTAGTCTAATCTTTCCAATATTTGTGTCCTTCATTTGTGTGTGAAAAGAACTGTTGCCAGATGATGAAAGTGTGATGCTGGTTGTTCTGATACAAACTGGTTTTCAGTCTAAAGACGATGAGAACATCAACTGCAGCTTTTAGTTTCTGTGATCAGTCTGGTGGAGTTTTATTGGAGCCTGTTGATTTAAATTGAAAATGTGAACTTGAACTTGTGACTGTGATGGATGGATGGATGGATGGATGGATGGATGGATGGATGGATGGATGGATGGATGGATGGATGGATGGATGGATGGATGGATGGATGGATGGCTCAGACAGCTTCTTTCAGACATGAAATCGTATGTGTCTTATCTCCGCAGGGTTGATGATCTGGCTCTCTGTCTGTACCCTCCCATGGACTACAGTGGAGTAGAGAGCAACGTAAGACACACAAATATTTTACTGCAGCAACTTATTTGAATGGAATTTTCAGTGTATACAACTCTTCTTTTTTTCAAACCATGTTTAAACCTGGTGCAGGGTGTTTTCTAGTAGATCAGCTCCATTATCTCATTATCAAATTATTTAAAGGAACTTGGGGCAAGATCAAGAAATAAGACTTAATAGCGACACAATGGCCGTTGAGGCCTACAGGTAACTGCAGCCATAGCACGGGAGCACGCAACACCGCATACTATACTGCACTGATCTCGAATCGTTTTCTCCCCCGGGGTGACGACGTCTATTGCCCGACTGAGCAGCCCCGGTGACAGGCTGCTGCCTCTGTGACCAGCCGCTGCTGGTCGTGGCTCTGCACTTCTCCAGCGTCGAAGCACAGCAAACTTCCAAACAGGAGTCACTCGATAAACTGACTACAGATTCTAAACTGTGACTTGCTCACATGAAAAAATATTAAATTGTAATAAAGTGACAATATTTCTTTACTTGCCATTCACTATTGACGGCAGACCTCCGTGAATTCCTCCGCAGTATAAAGTTGGTAAACCACAGCTGCGAAGAGCGTCATGTCATGCGACTAAGTAAATAAACTAACAATGTTTATTTTAGTGTAACTTTAGTATATTTCTTTGACCCAAACACTAGTTGGGTCCACCGCGCTTGTCTTCTTCCGTATCCAAGTCAAAGCCGGCAAGGACACGCATGCAGCATCATTTGACATCGCATCCGCAAGACTGTGCAGGAAATTTGGACCCAGAATTACAGCGCATTATGCAGCACATAGTCTGTTCAAGGCAATGGAGAGAAGAAACCATTCTTTTTGGTTTCGAACACTTCATCACCCCTAAAGCATTAAAAAACATGCATGTGTATTCTTTCATAAATCCTGCCCTATGTTCCTTTAACAATTACATTATTATGATCATTGTTTTATTAAGTTCTGATTCATACACATTAATTAAAATTAATTCATGCTCCATTTAACCTGTTCAAACCGGTGGATCAGCTTAGACCAGTTCATTTCTTTTGATGATGAAAGAGTGAAATTCTGTGATTGCAACATGATGCCAGTAACAGAGCACAGGTGACAGATTGTTACAAGCTGCAACACGAACCCTGATGTCAACCTTAGGTAAATATCTTCAATAACATCACTGAATGGGATTTTCAGTGATGAAAAGCCAGTGAAAAGTATGAAAATTTACAATGGACTGAATAGCCAATCTTAAAACTTTAAAAAAAAAACTAGAAGAAGTGAAGAACTGTACTAATAAAGTTCTATCACTTTATTGATTAAATATTAAGTATTAGTTGATAAGCTAAGACAGCTGAAGGTGGCCTTTAACCATGTGTGAAATAAGGATAAAATAAAGTAATCATGTAAATAAAGGTGCTTTTCTCTACAGGTGTCTAAACTGGCGTCGCTATTGAAGAAAGTTCTGGAGATTATCAGGTGAGAAGGAGCGGAGAATTTATTATTGAGTTTGTATAAGAAGACGTAAAACGTACAGAACTGTAGGGACAGTTTCTACAGTGACGGGTGATGAGTCCCTGAAACTAAAGGATCAGTTTAGTTTCAGGGATCAGCTTTCAGAAATGTCAAATGTCTTCAGGTTTATGACACGTGGGTGGGGTTATCTGTAAATCTGATCTGTACCTTTGAAATCATTAACTAAATCTCAGTTTCTTTTGTTTTTTTTACACCATACCTCCTTTTCATCACCTCCACAGGTCCAGTCATGTGTGTGGGGAGTCAGAGGCGACCTGGGTTCAGTTTTTAGATGGAGCCATCGATCACAACCTGCAGAAAGCCAGAGACTTGATCCAGCAGGACAGCTAGTGTTTCTGCTGTGGCTGTTGTATATTTTAATAATTGGTTGCAGTGGTGTGTGTGTGTGTGTGCGTGTGTGAGAGAGAGTGTGTGACTGACTGCAACAAAAAACAAGTGTCTTGACGTCAACTTTTCAGTGGAGAGATTTTTCAGTCCATCAATAAACACATATACACAACAGTCTGCTTTTGACCACATGTTACTGATAATGTTAATTGTAAAAGTCTAAAAATGAATAATGGTTTGTTTACTGTTTTACAGCAAAACTAGTAGATGAATAGTAGAAATAATGAGAAATAATAATTATAGAAATAGGGATTTTAAAAAATAGTCATGTCTGTACTTGCAGATATAGATTATTTTACTTCCATCACCAAACTGATTGATGTATCACTAGGGTGTGACCTGTCTAGCATCATTGTGTCGCTGACGTTCAACAAGGCCTGAGGCATGACACCTTGGTGTCTCAGAGTAATTTCTAAGAATCCAAAATGTTCAACATTTATTTCCTTACCTGAAGCACTCACACGCACACACCTGTACACCCTCGCAACTGTGATGCAAACATGGATTTTCTGTGACTCTAGACGAGGTGACATAATATCTGGTGACAGTTCTAGGTGCTTATTGAGGCTAAAGTTAAATAGCCTACTAGCTATACATTAATACTGTCCCATGCATCAAACTGGTCTTTGAATGAGAAATGCATGCAGCCTATTTTTTAGAAACGACCCCTTTAACACAAGCAGACAAACAGAACAGAACTCCCTTCTTTATGAGATGTCGCACACTGCCCATCCAGCCCATCTCTTATTCACCTTCAGCTTCCATTCAGAAGGCGAGCTAACAAGGTACAACATATCAAGGAACTGTGCCTCTGAGGAAAAATAAAGAACAGAAGGAAACTGCGCCTCTCCTCTGATGGCTAAACAAGCTGCACTTGCCAGAGCTCCAGACCTGAGAGAGGACATGTATAACTATATTGAACTGACCAAAGGTGCTCAAAGATAGATCTTGCTCGGGATTCCAACAGTTCAAATAAAACCCTTGAAAAATGTACAACATATTGAGGCCTTCAAGATCAAGTCATACATCAAATAGAGCGAGACAGACACATGATTATAGTAAGGAGCTGTCAGTGTGTGTGGGTGTGTGTGTGTTCGTGAATCACATTTATTAGGAAAAAAAAGCTGCCAAATGGCGCACGGCGTGGGTGATTACTGGCTGGAACCTGACTGTGTCAAATATGTGACCTTTAAGTGAAACTTTGAACAGACCTGCTAAGGAGTTTCGGTGGCTCACCCAGTGGACCGTGGCCGATGAGGGCCAGTCCTAGCCATAGTGGCCTGGGATCAGGTCCGGCTTGTGTCCCCTTACTGCATGTTGCCCTCTCTCTTGTGGTTTCCTGTCTCTAATACTGTGCTGTCACAATAAAGGCCTCAGAAATCTAAAAACAAAAAACGTACTGTTAGGATGACCACAATTACAGCTGGACAGTACAGCAAAAGAATGGCAGGATTGCCGAGTGTCAAAAGTACAGAGGCAGCAGCTGCAATAGTTCAACATGTTAATTATGTATCAGGAAACCAAACCCTCTGCACACTCCCTGCTCGGGGCTTAACAACCAGCAGTTTAAAATTCCATAGCAGTGAATCCATATAGTTAAATAATACTTCAGATATCTCTATAACACTCAGTTAGTATGACGAAAAGGTGTGGATAAGTAGAAATATTTGGACCCCATTTTTTCAATAGCATTTATTTATTAGACTCAATATGTTTATATTTGAGCATATTTATCCAAATGATAAATAGATGAATGTATAACTGCAATACTGACTTCAAGATAAAACAATTTACCTACTGTATAATTTACAGCACATACCCACATTTAACTGTCTGGTGGTGCTTCCGTCATGCATAACCTTAGTACATGAAAACCCTGAATGTTACCTATGAGGAAAAGGAAAGGCAATTAACATTGATCACACAATAACTACATTGCAACAATGTCTGACAGATGACTGCAACATCAAAATATCCGTGTGTGTGTGTGTTTGCCTCGTACACGTACACCCAACAATTAACACAAATTGCTTAATGAGCATTTGCATGTGAGCACAGAAGGTCCCTGAATTGTTGCATAATCCTTATTTCTGTAAGAAAATTGGCTCTCTATTTCTGCAGAAGGAAATTAAGTGTTGTATTAGCTGAGTCATATTTGTCACTGGTTGTCATCAGTGGGATTAACTGAGACTGAAAACTAATTTGATCATAACTAACAACAAACAAGTTTTTATCTCAGCTGATACACTTACCTATTCCCACTTACCTTACCTTGGATGCACCAGTTGGAGGTCTACGGTCTTTTTTAGACCTAACTAATAAATGTCATATGGCTTGGATATTATCACACACATTCAATGAGAACAATAAATGAAAGTGTGACCACAATATTTCATCAAGTTCAAAGAATAAAAACTAATTGCAGGTGAAGAACACACCTCCAAACTGTTGATCCACTTTGACACCAAACTCTCTCGAAGAGATTGATCAATAAAGTTTTAGTTTAAGATATACACTTTATCTATCAAGAATAAATCACATTGTCACAATCAATTACTAGAAGAGGTTAAAAATGTTTTATTTCAAATGTATGGGCAACTGTCTATTTATATATTATATAAGAGTTTATGATGAAAAAAATCTTGAAAAAACAGTGAACGCTGGTTGCCAGACAAGTTCCACCTGAAACTGGACGGGGGTGTGGAGCTGGCTGAGGGTTTAAAAGGCATCAGCGATGTGTAACCTGTCAGTGTGAAGCTGAGAAGCCACCAGAAAGTATTCTACTGTTTCTATATCTACAACTACAGAGATGGCCCTATCTGGTGAGTACCCTTTTAAAATAGTGTTGTGTTATCTTGTCCAGCTGTTTGTAGGATAATGATAATAATATATTGGTTTATAGTGAGGTTTGCATACAACTTAAAAACAAAGAATCATAACCAGGTTTATTAAGATGTTGCCAAACAGTAAATCAAGACAAAATAGAAAGAAAGGAAAGCAAGTTAGTTATGTTTGATGTCGATGATCAATACAGGTCAACATGAATGCGATTATGTTAATGATGTTGTTGTATTTACCAAAGTGCTTTAAATGTGTTACATAGTACTCACATGTTTGATTCATTCATTCATGGTGCTTCACCCTGCTCATTGACGGCCTTACATGCAGACGTATTGTCTCTCAGCTACTGAATCATGTTTTGATGAGAAACAACCTGTTCAGTTTTTCACCAGTGACCTCAGAGAAGTGAGGTTGTTTTCTCCTCTGATTCATCATGACTAATGTCAACCTGATCTCCAGCTCCTCTGGTCTTTGCACAACACCAGGTTCAGAGGAAGGGTTGTGAGTTCAGAGGGAGCAGCCTTTCAGTGAGCCTGTTGCTCCATCACTCACCTGTGGAGATGCTGCAGATGAGATGATGGACACTGTGACGATATGTTGGCCAAATTACACGTCTTCTGAGCCCTATACAGTACATCCAGGACTGAACTTTTTCATCCTGTATTTTTTCTTTTCTGATTGACAGATACGTCTTGAGTCTCTCTCCTCTTACTGTATTTCATCCTGTTGTTCATCTGTTATCCATTTTAATTCTGCAGTGTTTGTCAAGGAGTTAGTCTTTAATCTTTTAATCAGACTGAGACATCAACAAAGTTAACAAGAAAGTCTCAACAGTGATTACACGAGAGCTCATATAATTGTCTCCTCATAGTGATCAGCTTTAACATGAAATAACAAAATAGTAAAAGCTTGATTGTTTTAAAGATCATCATTTATTTAATCTTCTGAGAAACCACTGAGAAAAGAAGTATGTGCAGAGCAAAACCAATAAATACGCAATACCAGAAGAACAACAAAACATTCAAAATAGTGCCAATTTCAGTCCTTAAAATTGAAGGGAACTACAGAGGTTAAAAACGTTTTAGGTGAAGCTAAAAAATGTGGGCCACAGTTACAAAGCTCACTCATGTCTCACAGATATGACAGGTGAGCCATGAGTGGCTTAGAGATAAGGAAGAAGCCTCTTGTAAAAACATAAAGCCAGCAAACCAGTTTTCCTCTATCTTTATTTTTTTGAGGATACAATTGTGCATGTGTTTTCAAACGATTTGTCAGCATCCCAATGCAATAGGCTACTTGATTGCAGGACTAGTGGTTCCCACAAGTTAGGAACCGTTGAGTTGACAGTCGTTTTACAAAACTGCATCAGTGTTGTCTGTTTCTCCTACATCAGTTAAAAAGAATGAATTTGAATGTACAGTATTTAGATCAGTGATTAAAGAGTAATATATCCCGTATATTTGATTTCATTAGCTCTGTGATTGTGATTGGAGGACTGACCTGGTACAGAATGTGAAGTGTTGATACATGTTCTGTCATTGCCCCATTGACACAGATTTATTTTCCACATAACATTCACGCCAGCATTCACAGTATTTTCCTTGCCGCACCCTCTTGAGTTTCTGCCAGCATTATTAAACAACACAGTTACTTTTAATTTTACACACCTAGTCTCTAGTAGTCTTTACTATGGTTGACACCCTCAGCTCAGCTTTCCAGGAGTGGCCGCGCCAGGGCAGTGTCAGACTTTCATTTACGCCACTAATCAATTATCTGTTAGACATTAAATATCCCATGACCTTTAGAGACTTGAGTTCACATTGCAAACGTCTCACTCATGTTTACATACTTGTGTAGATCAGATGGTTCAATGCAAACATGATGACATGTTCTAGATCAGTGATTCTCAACCTGACTCTGCTGCGGACATCTGATAATATAATTCTCAATATTCCGCACATTTGGTGGACAAAACTGAACACATAGCCTTTTTTAATTCAGTTCATCTCAGTCATTGATGTAATTGTGTTTGTTTTTTTCCTTTTCCCACTTCAGTCCTGAAGATCCTGGACCTCCAGAGTAAAACCAACAACACTGAGCATCGCACCAGTGAAATCTCAGTGGACGAGCTGATCGTGAGACGAGGCCAGCCCTTCACTGTGACCCTTCACCTGACCGAGGCTTTCAAGCCTGACCTGCACCACATAACAATCACTGTAGAGACTGGTCAGTCAATTTAAATCTTTCTGTTGGAATATCTTTCACTACAATGAGGTTTATGCTACTCTACAAAGCCAGAATGCAGCGACTGAATATCTGAATTCCTGATCTCTACAGAAGTCTAAGGCTATATTCACAATATTCACAATCATTGTGATAAAGATAACAGAGATTCCTTTGATCATAATGTAAAATGAACTTGAATCATACTGTAACAGATAAGGATAAAGGCTGCTGTCCCTCTCTAAAGGTGAATTTCCATCTGAGGAACGGGGGACACTGTCCCGCTTCGGTATCCCAGACTATGTGCGGCGTCCCCCATCAGCGAAGGCCGTGTGGAAGGCAGAGCTCAAAAGCAGCTTCTCACAGACGGCCATGGTTCTGACCATCACACCCCCTGCTGACGCCCCCGTAGGAGAGTACAAGCTGTCTTTGAAACATAAGCAGGAGGAGTTGTTGGTGAAGATGGTGGTGCTCTTCAACCCCTGGTGTCCTGGTACGTATATAATTGGAACAGTCTTTCTGTTAGTTTGATGACTTTTATACATTCATCTGAATTAGCCTACTGGTGAATCCTCCTAAATCTTAATTTCTCCTCCTGCCTACAGATGACTGGGTGTTTCTGCCTGATGAGGCGGAACGAGCAGAGTATGTGATGAACGAACAGGGAATCATCTTCAGAGGAAGTGGAAATTACATCACTTCTTTGCCCTGGGACTATGCACAGGTGCGTGAACCCACACACACACACACACACTAGTGACCTCTGTCCATCTTCTTTTCCACCAACTTTACATTTTACCATCTACAACTATTCACATGAGTTTGCTTTCAAAACGTCCTTTTAAGATTTATCTTAATTACTCAATATAGCTGTTAATCACCCAGTTTTTATGTTGTTTGTTCCATTACTTTCATGTAAGCAATTCAGATGATCTGGTCAAAAACCAGACTGAATGTCTTGAGTTTGTTATCCTCAGGTCTTCAAAGGGGCTACTCACAGACATGCACCACAGGAATAAAAAAGACACCTGGGTTTAGTTAAAGTAAAAGGCCATGTCAGGAAAGCTGAGGGTTCTTGAGGGTTCACAGGAAAGCAAACCTGTTGAATAGAACTGTGCAGCAGCCTGTATATACACATTACATTTCAATAACTGTCAGTGGTTCAGTGTCTGTCACCATGCTGCCAGTAATAAGTAGCTCTGGTTTTTCCTCATCCAGTTTGAGCCCGACATGGTGAAGATTTGTTTGAAGATACTGGACGTCAATCGCAAGCACCTGCTGGACCCAGCTGACGACGTGTCCGCCCGCTGTAACCCCATCTACGTTGGCCGCGTGGTCAGCGCCATGGTAGGACAGGACCTCCTGGTCTTTAACAGTCTTTGGTATTTTTTTGATGGTTGTGTATCAAAATCCAGCGCTGATGTCTCACAATTTAGAAGAGTCGTCAAAAAAATTTCAGTGCAGTCACTTTGCTGCTACAATACAGGTCAAACACACTGGGTGTCAGTGAAGAAACAATGTTTTTTATCCACACTAGCAACATCGCTCTCAGGGTAATGTGCGTAAACTGATTTGTCCTTGTTTTCTTTCAGGTCAACAGTGCAGACGACTCTGGTGTTGTGCAGGGGAAGTGGGGGGGCTCGTTCGCAGGCGGTTTCTTACCCTCTCACTGGAACGGAAGCCACGCCATCCTCCAACGGTGGTATAACACTTACTGCCGCCCAGTCAAGTATGGGCAATGCTGGGTGTTCGCTGGAGTGATGTGTTCAGGTAAGAGTGAATTGTTTGATGTACAGTATTCTTGTTTTCTGGCAGGTGGTGCAGTGGTCAGCACTGTCGCCTCTCTGATATTCTGAAATTTAAGAGCATCTTCTGCAGTGCAAATTCATAAAAAACATAAAAACACATAGACCACACACAAAAAGAAGAATACAATAACTGTTCATCCAACACCCAGTGGGACACAACACCCACAGCCTCATGATTTCTTTGAGCAGTTGTTTTGAAACGGTTTGTCCTGGCTTTGATTGCCCTGTATCTCCTGCTGGAGGGTAGTAACTCAAAAAGACAGTGACCTGGGTGGGTTTTGTCTTTGAGGATGCAGTGCTTCAGGCTGCCAGGTTGTACCCCACCCTCAGCCTACACATCTGGAATCAGCTCCAGCATTCCCATGAAACTAGGCTATATGTATAAGACCTATAGACAATGGATGGATGACAAGTTAATGAGTGCCATTTTTTACAGCCTGCCAAAAGCATGATTAATGTGTATCTGCATGCCAATCTTAAACCGGAACAGTCACAATTGTAAATGAGGTGTCTTAAAGGTGCAGCCAGCGCATATTTGACAAGTTTCTATCTTAAGGCAGTTGAAAGTGATCCTATGAGTGAAAGTTTTGCAGTCCTTCCCTGATTAATGGAACAGAGCATTATGGTAGCATTATGCCAAGGGTGTATCACACATGGCCTTCTAAGGAAATCGGTGCTGTGGTTGATTTATTTAATGTTACACCCAAAACACTCCCTAAAGTTATTGAGTTGAATCGTTTCGAAACATGAACCTGTCACAGTGACTGTTTTACTGTCGATCTTGACCCCATTGTGTCATTGTGTCACTTCAGACTATATGTGCACTCTGGATCATTAAAATAAAGCCCATTTGGAGGCATGTTGATTAGTAATCACATCACAAAGGTATTGCAGCTCCAGTAAAATGCTTGATTGATTATAGCACGACAATTATAATACATGTCTTAACACTAGAACCGCCGTGAGGTCATTTTGACCTCTCTCGCTTCTTAAACTACACGTAACTCTGTTTGCGTAAAAACCCTAGGTCTCCCAGTTGGTGACTTTTCCTAAAAGTGTGTTCTACATCATCTTATGATTCTGATATAAAAGAGAGCGAAGAAAAGAGAGGTTTTACCTAGAACCGCCAAGAGATTTTGACCCATTGTGTCATATTCATTCTAATGTCAAATGGACTGCATTTATGTAGCCATATATATTATAAACCCAGCCAGACACACAGTTCAAAACACTTTATGGTGATACTATTTATAACAATAGTGGTTGCTAGGCAACCAATATAGATGACTCTTTATTTTTCTACTGTTCGATAGTGTGTGTATATAAAAATGTATAAAATTGATTTTCAATCATTGCAAAAATAATGTCCATTTAGTCACTCAGTTTGCAGGTTAGTTAGTTATAGTTAGTTATTTAGTAATTTTGACACAACACAACACGAGTCAGATACAAAAGTTGTCAAACAGTTAAAACAGCAAACAGATAAAAAACTAGTTACTCAAAACATGAACATAACAATGATTGATTGGACATGAATTCAAAAATTTGAAACAATTTTGAAAATTTTTAATACATGTCTAGAAAAATAAAGAGTCGTCTACTAATGGTTGCCTAAAACTTTTGTTATTTTTTGATAATTTATGAATGTGAAGCATTACTATAAAGTGTTTTGAACTGTGTGTCTGGCTGGGTTTATAATATATATGGCAACATAAATGCAGTCCATTTACCATTTTTGCATTAGAATGAATGGAGGTCAAAATGACCTCTTGGCGGTTCTAGGTATACATGGAATGTTGGCTGTTCTAGTGTTAAAAACTAATAAAAACAGATAATTTGAATCATCATGTTGGCACTGGTCACATCACTCTGTGGTTGTAGTCTATTAATAACAGCCTGACAGAGTTACAGCTTATTAAATACATAGGCACGTTTGTTTATTGACGGTTCACTGAGAAATGTGTTTGAAGCTGACTGACATTTATTGGCAGTGAGGCATTATTTTGAGTTGGACAAACTGGTCGGGTTTTCAGGATGACTTCGACAATGTTTGTATTCTGTAACCATATGAATAATAGCACAGGCCATGCAAACAACTTACTAGCATGTAAATAAAAAATAATGGGTGAATGGATCCCTGAGAAACCCAGATGTACCAGCTTGGGTGGTGAAACATGGTTACCAATAGAAACAAAAGATACCGGGTGGGAGCGCACAACCAGTGTTGAGGAGCTGCACACTGCATGTACAAAAAAACGTATTTAATATAAAGTAGAGAAAATTAACTGACATTTGGACCAGGAGATCTTCTCCTAATAGAAACAAAACATTTCAATCTAAGATGACATCACATTATGAGATTTGCCTAAATAAATAAATGACTCCAATCTGTGTGTCTGGGTGCAGTGATGCGTCTGCTAGGTATCCCCTGCCGTGTTATCAGCAACTTCCAGTCAGCCCACGACAACAACGAGAACCTGATTATCGACGTATACCATGCTGACTATGGAGTCAGAGAGAAGCAATCCAGGGACAGTATTTGGTGAGACACCACACACACACACACACAGAAAGAAAACATGAGCCCTTCCCATTTTTGAAACATCTTATTTAAACATATTGAACATCTGCATTCTGCTAATTATCAGTCAGTGCCAAGTGTAATTATTTTTCTGGCATTAAAAAAACATCAAGCTGAGTAGATACATTGATATGTCAGATCAAAGGTGTGGTGTAATGACAGGCAATTAAGTCATAAATCATGTCAGCAGCATGCCAGCAGCGTTTTAGTTCATCACCTTCTGAATATCCAGCATAGCTTGGGTGAAGTGTCTCCAGATGCTTTAGATACTTTCTGCTACAATGTCAAGTGTTCCTGAGCAACAGAAACCTGCAGCCATCATACCGTAGTTGATGTTATGAACAGGTTTTTCTCCACCAAGGAAAGAATGAATTTCCCCTTGGGGACAATAAAGCTGAAGTTGAAGTTGAAGTTGAAGAAATCAGTCATCAACTAGATTTCTTCTGAGAACTTCCAGGCCATTTAGTGTTGGTGAACTTGTCAGTGTATTCCAGCTTTTTAAGAATGTACCAAATACATCAGACCATGTGCTGTTACTGTATATTAAATACACTGCCTATAGCACTGCATATGTTTGCTTTCAAATTAAAGTTGTGCACAGACATTTCACAAATTCATAGAATTCGTATAAAGTAACTTTGTTTTATTCTGTTAACAGTTTTTCTTAGTCTTTAACAGGTAAATTTTACCCTATCATAGTGTCACAGCTGGTTTTATTGCACTGGTTGACAGGTGTGTGCAGAGTTTTACAAGGCACAGACAGAGAACCAGTGAATCTGGAGGCTAAAGGACTGACACACTGTAAAAGTGGTTCATTTTGTAGGAGGCAGCTCAACAAATAAACAAAATTATTGTATTATTGTCCTATATCATTTTAGTTGTGTCTGCATTGGGGCTCTATTTAAAAATATTGAGGTTCTTCAGAATCGGTTCTGTAGTGTTTAACTCAGACTGTGAATGCTGTTCTGTGTTGTAGGAACTACCATGTGTGGGTGGAGGCATGGATGAAACGTCCAGACCTGTCACCTGAAGGGAAATACGATGGGTGGCAAGTTCTGGATCCGACCCCTCAGGAGACGAGCGACGGTAAGGACTAAGGGTCTCACATGAAGAGCATGGTTATCACACCCTGACCTCTGATCAGTGTTTTCAGTGTCAGACCAACAGGGATTTTGGAAAATATCTCTATCTCTGCTCTAAACAGCTTCTGATCTTCAACTCATTGTTATTCCTCTGTGACAGGGACAGTCAGAACAGGAGCCATATTGTTTTCAGGTTGTCTGTACATAAGTCTCACACATAACATACATGCACAACTGGCAGAAGGGTTCATCCTCTGGGAACATGCGTAGGCTACCTATCTTGTTATTGAAATGTTGAATCTGCAACAAAACTACAGTAGAAAAAAAAGAAAAGAAATGAAGCTTCACAGGTTTCCTCATTATTTCGAAAGAGAAAGTGTATTAGTGCAGCAGGTTTCTACAACACTCTGTGTAAACCGATGTTGTTCTGTTGCATATAACATGTGGTGTTTGACCCTGTGCAGGTGTTTACTGCTGCGGTCCTGCCCCCGTCAACGCCATCCTGAATGGAGAAACCAACCTCAAATATGACATCCCGTTCGTTTTCGCCGAGGTCAATGCTGACTGTGTGGACTGGCTGGTCAGTGAGCACATAAAACCATCACACAGTGGGACAGCCACAGTAAAATACAGCTGGTTAAACATCTTTGTCTTCCCTGTTTTGTCTCATGACGTTGTCTCCTGTGGTCTCCAGTGTAAAGCTAATGGCTCAAAGGTGAAAATCTACTCTGACATAAAGAGAGTGGGCCAGAATATCTCCACCAAGTCTTTGAACTCCAACAAGAGGCAGGACATCACCGACCTCTACAAGCACAAAGAGGGTAGGTCCACCACTTGCACGCCTTAGTTGATCGGCTCTGAGGCTAGACCTGCATGATGATGTTATATCAAAATGGTGCTTTCCAACAAAAAAAAGTCTCCATCCAGACTCTAACACCTGAACGACACACATGCAGTGAACATGTGCCAGTTGGGGTACACAGGAGGCAGCAAATAGCAGATGGTGGTAAACTCCTCTAGGGCCTCTTCGGGTTGACTTAAACAAGTTCACATCATTTACAGGTACAGAGAAGGAGAGGACGGTCTTTGACAGCGCTGTGGAAAATCTTCACAATGGAAGCAGCAATGGGGGGAATGAGGGATCCTCTGATGAAGAAACCCCAGACGCCATCCACCCAGTGATCATGAAGTTTGAGGAGGTACATCCCCAGAGCTTCGCTTTTTGTTTAAATACCAGAGCTCACACTCAAATTGCACCAAACAACATCATGTAATCACTGTTACTATGGTTAAAAAGTGTTTTTTTGTGTTAAGAACATGATATGACGCAGCATCAGACAACACAGAGCTAAGCTAACAGACCTGGCTATGAAAACATGTCCTCTGTGATGTTGCAGGTGTCCATGCCGGTGAACGGTGAGGACGTGAGCCTGAAACTGGTGCTGACCAGTAAGAGTCTTGACACCAGGCCACTGTCCATCAACATCAGCGTCCAGGCCATGAGGTACAACGGCATACCAGCCGCCAATATCCTGAAAGAGGTGAAAGAAGAGACGCTCCTGCCTGGGAAAGGTGAGTCTGCCTCAGGCTGAACAAATACCACGAGTTTTAAACCCTGTTTTCTTCAAAACATGTCATTCTTTCTTATTTCGTCAAAACAAGATGAACCCCTGTCAAACCTCTTCTCTCATTCCTTCTCCTCCTCCTACAGCTCTAGACATTCCGGTCCTGGTCCCATACTCGGTCTACCGCAGACACATGCTGCTAAGTGACAGCATGAAGATCTCAACTTTGGTCACAGACAAAAACAAGCCAGACAAGACATACTTTGCAGAGGACAACGTCGTGCTGAAGGACCCTCCCATTTCCATCACCGTCAGTAGAAATAATCAGTTGTTAGATTGTACTCATAGCTGTCACCTGATTGTGTTCGCCTGTCGTTTATTCATTATGATCATTATTTATTTTAGTTTAGGTGATGCATCTGTTGGTTACACACAAAGTCTTTGTATTGACAGTCATGAGACATTGTTGCATTGATGAGAATGTAGTTTTCTGCAGGTTGATTGTGTTTAAATGGCTGTTAAACTGTGTGTTTTCCAGATTGCCAGTCAGATCAGAGTGTACCAGGAGGCAGTCGCAGAAGTGGTTTTCAGGAACCCGCTTGATGAGACACTGACGGGCTGCAAAGGGACTCTGACGGGAAGTGGGCTAATAAGAGGGGATCCTGAATTCAGGTGTGTGTGTGTGTGTGTGCGCGCAGAAATTTCATTGAAATTCCATTCATGATACATCTGAATTTGATTTGTAAAGTGCAACTGTTTCATTCTGTGCCAATCAAAACAAAGGTTACCAGCAGCAATGTCTCTGTTTGCCATACAACATGAGTGAAACAATATTTGGACCTGATTTATAATTTGATGTCCTTTTCCCAGAGGGTTCATCACACCCATCCTAAAGCTGTTCAGACAATTATAAGACCATGATGACAACTGTGAAGTTTGACTTTAAAAGTCGATGTTCCAAATGTGAAGTCTCTGATAACCCTCTGTGTCTGTGCCGTCCACAGGCTGCCAGATCTGCGCAAAAACCAACAGCTACGTATTAAGTTCAGCTTTATTCCCCACAAGACCGGAGTGAGGACTATGGTGGTGGACTTCGACTGCTCTGCCTTCAGCAACATCAAAGCCAGCTGCTCCACCCTTGTCATTCCCTGAATCTTTACGACCACTGAACAAGAGTCATCAGCTTTTACTCAGAGGAAAAAAATCTATCATTTATCTTTTGTTTATGTGTGTTAAAAAAGAAAAAAACACAAAAAAGCAAAGTCTACAAATTATGACTTTACTTTGACTTCATTCAGAGAGACCTTTTTTTTTGTTCTCAATCATATATGTTTTGTAAGGTTTAAGACACTATTAGTGGAGCAACACGTTGCTATTAGAGTTGTTGTACTCGAGAAAGGTCTCATCCTCAGAAATTAACCTGAATCATAGGAAGTGGCTGTGCTGTAGTTACATCCTATATCCATTACATTGTGACATAGTGTTACCACTGTAATTTGCGTGTAACACCAGACTCTTCTCTGAATTTCCTCATGTGTTTCAATGTGAACTCTTTGTGACACTCAAAACAAAAACATCTGTCACATCTCTAGAGTTACAGACTCAGCTGACAGGTTTCCAGTTATGTAGCTCCACAGTGGAGTGAGTGACACAAGTAGTTTCCTGTTTAAAGATTAAATAAAATGGTGTTATGGTGCCTCCACGTGGTTCAAAAAATAAAGGACTACATGCTGTGTCCTGTCGTGTAGGCTACATTGATTTCTGCTTTTAATTAATCTACTGACGAGGTATTGATTAAATATTTATTGAAAGTCCTGTTCTCTGTCTCTGTTGGTAATGATGTGATTGTTATTGTAATCTCAAGAAAATGTCATTTCTATGGTGGAATATTAAAAGGATATTATGTTAGAGGGACTTTTATTTTTTCTTCAAGTTTTGTAAAATATGACATACCTTAACCCAGAAATTGCATCAATAAACCTTCGACTGTTCAAGGAGGATACATTACTCTTTCATCTCTCATGTCCAAACGAAGATTTATTTCATGGGGTCACAAATTTCCAATGTGAGTAACGACAGACCTATGACAAATAATTTATTTATAATCTACAATGTATCTATTTATTTGTCTTTGAATTCTCTCAGTTTTGTTCCTATTATCATTTAATATTAGGCCTATAGTGATGTGATAGTTAGGGTAGTTAGTAGTTATTTCACCTCAGTAACTGAATTCAAGAAACAACTGTGGATCAAACTATTGAGAAAACCCAAAACAACGCTTCTTCAAAACAAAACCTAGTTTGACCACCTGTTTGTTACAGATTACCCAAAATAGAAACTGAACAATTGCTGCTTTCTGATTGATGATGCCTTCAAGAAAACTTGGTCAAAAACACATCTCTGCCCACAAATTTAAGGAGTAATATTCCCTTTTTTATTGGCAGGTTCACCTTTATTTATTCAAGGTTCAACTTTATTTATTTGTCCCCAATGGGGCAATTTGTTTGCAAGAGTGGGAGTATAAAAGCAATTACTAACAAACACAGAAGACACATGACAGCAATACAAATAAACACGGATGTAAACAATGGGCATCATCACAGATGTTAAAAGGGAAAAGAAAATAAATAAATGAATAAAATAATAACAGTTACACTGCAAGTCCAAGGTGGCTAAAGTGCTCTGTAGCAGGTTTTAGGTGGTAAATCTAAAAAGATTTACCTCTGCTCTGTGACAGGGTCACTCAGAATAATAAAATAAAATAGAAACTTCAGAGGTGATCCCTTTTCCATTGTCATCTGAGTCAGCCAGTCAGTCTTTCAGCACAAGAACAAATTAAGAAAATAAATAGGCCTATCAAATACTATTAAAAAAATCAATATTTTTATTTTGGACAAATCAAATAGGCTATTCAAATATAAAGGGAAAAAATTGTAGAACGGTAACTGCATTAAATGGTTACTTAAGTTGTTACACATGAGTTGTCAGTTTTTGGTGTTTATAACTTAAGCGTATCAACTAATGACAGTGTTCCTTATTATTTAGATATCTCTCATTAGCAAATGTAACAATATGCCCTAAATGATATGCTTCCTTCTCAGAAAATTGAGTCAAATAAGCATTACAGAAACACTTTTGCCTCAGCCGTTATAGCATCCAATGCTGTGAAAAAAAATCCTGCACTTTTACTCAGTCCTTGAACGCAGCGTACAAACGAAGCGAAACCGATATAGTAGAGCTCAAAATACTCTCCTTCGTCCCTGGTGGATCCCTCGCAGAAGTTACTGGAGCCGACTGCTTGGTAAGTCCCTTATCTCCCCCTTCGCAGGCAGAAGAGAGGAGAGGAGAGTGTCGTGGGTCCGAGTGGGGACAGCGTGAACTCTCCCACAGAGAAATGTCAGTGTTAACGACGGGACACAGTCACAGACAAGTTCCGGAGCCGGTAGTTGTTCACAGGCGTTTCCACACCACCGTCAGCCAGTGAGTACCGTAAAGAGGAGCACATCTTCCGCCGGGTACTTCCTTCACACCGGCGACAAGAAGTGCAGCCTCATAACTTCAGCGCTGCTAGCTTAGTTTAGCCTCCTGCTAACATAGCTCATGTTAAAACACCAGTCGGATTAGCACAATTTAGCCGGTGAGCTAACTCCGCTAGCAAAAGATAAAAGCAGCAGAGGTGGGAGGAACTGTGAATTATGATTTAAACGAAACAAGACATGGTGGAAATGTAGTGTTGTTGTTTTCTCTCGCCTTTTAAAAGTTACCACGTTATAGTTTCTGTTGATAAAAGAGCCGGCTGGGGGTAAACTGTTAGCTGCTGGGTCACCCGGCTAGATGAGTAGTCAAGCTAGCGTTACCTACTGTGGATGAGCAGGTGTGTTGATATGTAACGAGACACCGGTAAATTATGTGAATGAACACATTATAAACATGCCGGTAATATGTCATTTGTCCTCCTGACATCTAAGACGAAAACACCTAAGCTAATGACAGCCCTGAAACCATCCTGCTTGTTATTAAGGATGTTGTGAAGGTCGATTTTGTTGTTAAATGTTGTGTTTATTGAAATATTAGATTATGGAGTATTTAATAAATATTCTAGACACCTCTAATACAGTTCAAATAACAGGCGCTAAAAATATCACAGAGGCAATACACCAACCACTGAGTAGATCCTGAACGTAGCATAACCATATTTAGGGGTCCTAGCCCAGGGCTGGGGACCAGGCATGCAAGGCAGCGTGTGTATCTTTTGTATTTGAACTGGTATATAGCCTATACGATAAGAGGAAACACTGTCAGTGTGTAGGCTGCAGCTTTATTTGACATAAACTATGGTAGCATTACAGCTCCACCCTGACACAGCAGCCACCTCACAGTGTTTCCTGCAGCACAGAGAAGAGGATGGAGATGACTTAAAGGGCTATGAAGTGTTTTTTATTCAGTTTTACTCAGCAAAAAGTAAATTATTCCAGAGTGGACTGGCGGTATTACTTAATCATTATATAAAAAGAAACTGGACTGGTTTGAATCCCGCGTTTGGCGGCCCCTGTCCTGCGTGTCCCATTTTCTGTCTCTCTCAACTGTCCTGTCCATTAAAGGTGAAAAAGCCCCCAAAAATATACTTAAAAAAATAAAAACAGATAAACTGGACCAAAATAAATTAGATCAGATCTGTTGAATTGCTCCTGTATTAACATAGTGAAAACTTATAGTATATCCAATATATTTTCATAAAAATATTGAGGGCAGCTTACTAACTCAGTTCAAGGAAATTAAAAGACAAATAATACATTTTATTTATAGGTGCCTTTCTATACACTCAAGGACACCGTACATTTGTTAAAACCAGCCTTACTACATTTTTTGGGGTGGTTATGATCCATGGCACCTCATCCAGTCACTGTCCATGACAGCAGAAGGTCAACATAATGTCTGCAGTGTGGAGGAGGTGTTCATACTACAGTGGGTGAAAAACCGCATCCATGTTGTCTTAATGAACAGCTGCTGATTCAGTATTTTTATCTTTTCAGATAATCAACAAAGAAACGGAAATGCCTCAGAAAAAGAAATCTCAGACTCAGTCTCAGTCCTGGGCTGATTTGAAACAGGCTGGAAATGAATGTTTCAAGAAGGGTCAGTACGGAGAGGCCACCAACATGTACAG
This sequence comes from Decapterus maruadsi, assembly GCA_030347415.2. Taxonomy (NCBI): domain Eukaryota; kingdom Metazoa; phylum Chordata; class Actinopteri; order Carangiformes; family Carangidae; genus Decapterus; species Decapterus maruadsi. The sequence continues at coordinate 16,107,816 of CM064896.1, forward strand.
CCAGGCCATCAAAGAGCTGGAGAAATCCAGTGAGTATCACCTACATCAACCTGACGACTCACAGTGGCGACACAGCTATGTTGGTTTGCGTTGCAGGATTTCGTCTGCACCTGAATACACAGTTTACACCTTGTTGAATCTACATGTATTTTTCAGTTTGACAGCTGCAGCCTCAGTGTTGTGTAGAAGACGATGTTGAAGTAGCAACTGACAGCTGAGGAAAAAGACTCAGAGGACAGATCAGAAGTAGATTCACTGAATTTTTAAAAATATTTTTTATTTATTGCAGCAACCAAGAGCATCCCACTTCGAGTGCTCCTACAGATGCAGCCTGGAGATGGCAGCTGTGTAGATGTTATACATGAAAATTATGCCTCATTCAGCTGAGGCAATGGCTGAAAAGACAATATCTCCATGTCATTTTTCTACGTGTATTAATTTAAGTTGTTTGTAAATGCGATGCTTTAGTCGGGGGAAAATTCCCAGTGAGTAATCAGCTGAATGAGTGGCAGCTGTTAAGGTTGCTAGGGAACCGGAGCCGTGCTCTAGTAAGCCTGGAAACACAGCAGTCTCTCCTCTGTAGGCCCCTGACCGGAGACACAGCTAGTCTGTCGCTAACCGTGCAGACTGTTTTCGGTCCCTCTGAGTGTCTCTCTCTTCTGTCCTCTATGTGTCTGAACAAATGCTTATGTTTCCTGTGAAGGTAAAAAGAGTCCAGAGGATCTGGGAATCTTGCACTCAAACAGAGCAGCGAGCTACTTGAAGGATGGAAACTGTGGGGAATGTGTCAAAGACTGCAACATGTAAGTGTTTTATTATTAAATTCATGGTTCTCAGCTATGTGTTTGTGTTTTATTAAAGTTTTTGAGGTTTGTGTTTGATGTACAAGAGTCCCCTTTTTAAGTGGTTTTCTTTTCAGAGAATGTGGGAGCGTTAGCTGCAGCACAGAACCAGTCTGATCTTTGACCTTTCATTTGCCAGGTCTTTGGAGTTGTATCCGTTCAATGTGAAGTCTCTGCTGCGCCGTGCTGCTGCGTATGAAGCTCTGGAGCGGTACAGGCTGGCCTACGTGGACTACAAGACCGCTCTGCAGATTGACTGCAGCATCACATCCGCTCAGGACGGCACCAACAGGTAGAGGTCAAACAATTCACGTACAGGTGCCAGACAAAAAGAAAACAACACTGATTTTTAGACAAGAGATTGTATGAGAACTTCTTCTAACCAGGACCATGAAACCAAAACCAGAATCCTGAGTTCTTATAGCCGTAATCTTCTTCTGTATGGTTAATCCTAAAGATATTGCGATATATTACTTGAAGACCATATTGGCCAACTCAAGTGGGAATCTGCAGCTGGATTCATATTGTCATAAAAGTTTAATGTAGACAAACGTTTATTATCTCAGCAGTACTTTCTGAGAGAAAACAAAAGCTCCCGTATGTTAAAAAGTGACTCCAGCAGCAGATTCACATCTGTGGTGATGGGAGCACAGAGAAAACATCTGTAACACTTGTTTCTCAGGATGACAAAGGCGCTCACAGAGGCAGAAGGTCCCTCGTGGAGAGAGAAGCTTCCTCCCATCCCCACAGTTCCTTTGTCTGTCAGAGAGAAACTCAGCCAGCGAACCACAGCAAACACTGCTCAACAAACCCCAGTGCCGCAACACAACGGCACCACGCAAACAAACAAACCAGGTGAGAAGACTCAGTTCCTGCTCAGAGAGCTGGATCTGTAGATTTTATTTCACTAAAACCAACTTGTTTGTTTCAGCAGATTTAATTAAGTTGCTGAGTATCAACATTTTACATCTTCTGTGCCTCTCTGAACTCATTGACATCTGACTTGTCTTTCCCATCCCCCTCTCCACTTGCCAGCTCCCAGTGATAAAGACATAAAAAAAGGCCAGGTCCTGAAAGAAGAAGGCAATGCCCTGGTGAAGAAAGGGCAGCATAAGGAGGCTATAGAGAAGTACAGCCAGAGCCTGAAACTCAACCCCTCTGAGGTCACGACCTACACCAACAGGTGGGCCGACTCCTCACACCTACAGCTGTGTTAAGAGGCATCGACCAATCGGTGTTCCTCTAGACTTTGGTTAGCTGGAGTAACTTGAACTAAAATTGTAACTCATGAATTCAGATAAATGGAAAATGAAAATGGCTTTTTCAAAGATAATAGATATTTATTAACATGAAATTATGAAATAAATCTTAAATGAAAAGGTTTAAAAGTGATTCATGGAGCCATTGATTAGTGTTTTATAGATCTGAAAATAGGAATTTAATGCTTCAGCTGCAGACCTAATTGTTTCCATCAGTGGATGTATTTTTGTATACATTTTGTTGGTGTTTTTTATCTCTATATTACCAGATCTTCAGGAGTTTAAAAATGTTTACACTTTTCAACTGGATTCTGTGAACCGCAAATATTTAATTTTATCACTACATGATTAGAGCTTTGTTTTCCAGCAGCTCCACACCTACACTGACCCAACCAGATCTTACTGTGTCAGATTCACACAGACAAATTAAATACATCACCCTCAGCTTTATGAGAAGATATTACGTTATCTAAATGAAGATTGGAGAACCAATTTTTTCAGTCCAGTCCGAGTGAGGTCCCTGATGTTTGAATTTGATCTGTGTGTGTGCGTGTGTGCGTCTATGTGTTTGTGTATGCATATGTGTGTCTGCAGAGCGCTGTGCTACCTGTCAGTGAAGCAGTACACAGATGCCATCAGAGACTGCGATGCAGCTCTGATGATTGACAGCAGCAACATCAAGGCTCTCTACAGGAGGGCTCAGGCTCAGAAGGAACTCAAGGTGAATCCTCATCACTGTTTCCCACACAGAGCAGTCACACATCACACACCAGCTCCAGTCTGTCTGCAGGCTTTCAGGGCGGATGACAGAATTCAAGCATTTCCTGTCTTCAAAATAATTGCTGTTGTTTCCCCTGGCAGCCTCTCATTAGTATGCCATGCACACACATGTTGAACTGTGGTTTAGAGACACCTTTCTCCCACTGAAAACCAAGAAGAAAAGAAACTCAAAGAAAATCTCAGTAAAATAAAGTTGTTTAATCATGAATCAGCATTAGATCTTTACCATGTCATATTTTCTTGGAAAAATCCACATTAAAGCACAATTCCAGGCGAATTCAACTCTAGGGGTGTATGTTCCTATCATTTTAGGCCTAAAAGGAGGAATTTGAAGATTTTCAGTTCAATCGCTCCTGTTTTGCGGTAGCTGCGTCTGTCCCCGGATCGCTACGGCAGCAATGAATGGGAGCTGATGCAAGTTCCGCTGGTTAGGCTGTTTACATCCCTCAAAGCCGCAAATTTTTTTTTCCACAGACAGCGTCAGATGGCTACTCAAACATGCACCGAGAAGTGTATTTACTTCAAGCAAGCCAACATGCTTGTAAAACTAGACCTAATTCAAAGTCTCCTGGAGTCTCGTGCGATACCCAGTTGCTGACCCTGAGTTGAATTCGCCTGGAATTGTCCTTTAATGAGTTCAGTAGAGTCATGAGCAAATATCAGGTGCTAATTCATATGCTGCACATTTCATTTAGACCCTGAGGGAAAATAACAGCCATAATCCATAATGTAGATTTAGTGTATTACGATTATTCCTATCCATTCATCAGTGGTGGGCAGTGCTGTCACATTTTAGAAGTCACTTTAGGAGAAACACTTCAACCTCTTTGACTTTGGGATACTGGTTGTCATGGAGCTAACCTTCAACCACATTATATTGTAAAAGCAAAAATGAAAAAAACATGCTCACTTTTTAAAGTTCAAAGTCTCATTGAAAAAACAACCAGGCTATGAATGTAAGTGCTCCTTACGGGTTTATTGTGAAGCTTTACCTGCCTTACCGCCCTCAGCACTGTCAGGTGGTTGCTGCTCTTTTCTCTTTTTCTTTTTTTTTTTTTTCTTTTTTTTTTTACAGTTTCAGACCATTGTATTTGCCTTCCCTTTGACTTGGGTTGTATAATAATACTTTGATTAATTGTTCAGCCCTAAACATGATGTCATCCCCTGTTTGTGTTATACCAGATCTATGATAAATATTGTTCGTACGATACATTCTGATTACTACTGATGATTCAGGTCTTGACTGTTCTCATGTTCTGGCTTTGTACCACAGGACTTCACAACCTGCATGGACGACCTGAACCGCCTCCTCAAAGTGGAACCAAAGAACACAGCCGCCCTGAAACTGCTGCAGGAAGTGCAGAAGAAAAAGTGAGGACACCTCAGAGCGTAGAAATGTTTCCCTTGTGATTTACAACTCAGAAACTCCGACGTGACCTGTATGCAGCATCCGACCTGGAGTCTGTTGGCTACAACAGGATGTACTCTCACCTTGTTTTATGTTTGTTGTTGTTTCTGCTGACAAGTTAAAGTGTTTTAAAACCTTCTGGGTCAAAGCTTTTTTTTTTTTTCCTTCATTGATTTTGTTGTCATTTTCTTTATTTCTTTCTGTCTGTGAAACCATACTGCAGCTCTGCTCTGTCTCCACCTGCTCTAAGTGCCTGCTCACATTAATTTGTTCTGCGTGTCATATCACCTGTTCATGTTTTGAAATCTCTGGGATCATCATGTAGCTGAACATGTGTTCATGTTTGCAAAGTTAGAGCCATCATGAAGTTGCAGAGTGACCGACCACAGCTGAGACTCGGCTTCTCACATTTTTCTTGTTTTATTTGTGTCAACCTGCTTCTGTTTTCACTTAAAATAAACCACATTAAATAGAAGGATTTGTGTTTTGGGTTTTTTGGGGGGGACAAACAGGCAACAAGGTGACTTACCTTGAGGAGAGGTCTGACAGTGATCACTCAATACTACTGAAGAAAAGACGACTGGCAGTTTGCATTTTCATTTTCATGTTGGCAAGTGGCAAGATGACGTACATGTAAATGAATCTTCTTCATTTATAGTATTTTATTGTCAGACCATAAAAATAAAATATTGCATACTGCTGTCATTTCAATATTGTTAAATGGTCAAATTTGAATTAACATTTAAATATTTTCCATTGTCTAACAGACAGAGAACGACTGAATGAGTGAATATCATATTTCCCCTCTTCATTTCAAGATTTGAGATACCGACAACAAAATGTAGTTTCAGCAACAATCTATCCATGTAGTAGCATTTTGTATAAAATATATCTGTCAATATGTAAAGATGATATGTCTTAGTAATTAAAATAACTTTAAAATAGCCATGATAAACAATCCTTATACGAAAAAAGTAAAATTGGAGAATATTACACTGCATATTGCATTTCTTGGGAGCTAAAGCTTAAGAAGGCATCGCCGCCTTAGTGCGGCCCTTCTTTCACACACATTTGTGAAGATGATTGTGTAAAATTTTTACTCACATTACAATTATAATGCTACTATAGAATGAATTACAGGAAACATGACTGATTGCATGACCCCAACTACCATTAAAGACACAGAGGTCATGACCTCTATATTTATATGTATTAGGGCTGTCAAAGTCGCATGCGGTTCATGTGAAAAAATTCACGTCAAGTGACTGAGGTTGTCATCATCTGTCTCTCCTCCCGTGTGCACTTCCTATTTTATTTTGAAGTTCAGTGTCCTGGCTTCCTGTGTGATTACCTCATGCAGCAGGAGCACAGTGGAAATTACTGATGTAAAAACTGGTGGAAACACTGATCGACATTGAGACTGAAAGATGTCAGTGCTGCGTACACTAGTGTTAGGGTGATCTAGAAGGTGTTTAGGAGCTGATGACTCTTAATACAGCATTGTTGATTGTTGTAGGGCTGCAGACCATGTTTGCATCGGGAATGCTAAAACTTAAAACCACTTATTTACACTCCATGACATGTTATTTAGGTTTATTTTACAGTTTCTTCTTTTGGGGGGTCAGTTTTCCTGTGGTTCATTGAGGTTTAGGCAATAACAATAAGTGTGGTCTTGACCTCAGCCCAGCCAACATTGTTGCTGAGGGAGCAGAGATAATTGAGTGGTTTTAGAGACCACATCAGATTGTTTCTTTAAAATTCAGCTTTGCTGGTCAAATAAACAAAGCTTTTCTTTTTCTCAATTTACCCAGAATTCATTGTACCTCAGTCTAGTATAAGATGGTCAACAGCTGACGCACTTTGTGCAACAGAGAAGAAGAATCTGACACTTATTTTCGAAGCCACAGTTCAAGTCTGTCTTTGCGACACTGACCCCGGGTCTGACCCAGGTCCAGGCGCAGGACTCAGCTGGTCTGGAGTCCTCCTTGTGCTTGCATCTTTAACTGTACAGCACTTGTGCTTTAGAAATAAATTTCATTGATTGATTGTTCGCACAGCTGGGTAACTGCTGTCTGGTTCTCTGTATGCAAAAGCAGAGGGATGCTAATCTTTCCTCTGGCCTGATGAACATTTGCATTCATCTCAACTGTAGAACTAAGCTTGCCCATGGGACGTTCAACCCATCTCCCAACACCTGTCGTGTAGTGTGTTCTCCTGTCGGTCCTCTTCAGCGTCCACGTTCACCCACATAGCTCAGTGTGAAACAGAAACAGAACAGGGCTGGTTCAGAACTGATAAAACCTTTATTTCATTTTAAATTGTCTTTTACATTTTGTCCTGTTTATGACATGTAAAGTGAAACTAGAGTTGGAATTTTTTTTAAAGACATACACAAATCTAGTATTACGTCAATGTGTGGTGGGGGGAGGGAGGTGACGAGGGTTTTTTTTTCCTTTTTTTGTCATTTTCTCTTTTTTATCGGGGTCCCGAAGCTAAAGTCTAAAGTTTTCACAACCACATGCGCTAAGCAATAAAACCGTCACAGAAGCAAAACTTTTTTTTTTGTTTGTTTTTTTTGGGTAGTTTTTTTTTTTCCTTTTTTATTTTAAGCAGAATACTGGTCAGTAAAAACAAAATGATTTGAGATACCAGATATACAGACAGGCTCGGTGCCACATTCACTACTGCATGGGATCATTTTTTTCCTTAGAGAGCAGAGATAACTGATAAACTTTCGTCTGTTCAGCTAACGAGAAAAGAGTGGCAGGGAGGAAACTTTGCTTTTTTTTTTCTTTCTCTTTTTTAACCTTTGTAACGTCAGTGCATGAAAACATTTGTCCCCGGCAAAAGAAAAAAAACAGAGACATGACTTCTCTACACCTACAGAGTGGAATGTCGAGATGGTTCATGACAAGGTTATTGTGACACTGAGAGGAGCTTCGACCGTTGGCTGTCTCTCAATTAAAAACGCTTCTCAGAGTTTAGGACTGGAGACGAATCTGGGATCAGGTTCAGGATTTTGTCGTCTGGGAAAAAAAACGGTGAGCTAAATGTACCAAGAGCTGCTGACTGTTTCCTCTCCGGCCTGAAAACAGAAACCGTGATCTCACTTCCACAAACAGATGATTGGCTGATCGGCTGCTGGGAGATTTGGCTCCTTCAACACACTCATAATCACTAATCACTAATTTTTTTTTTTTTAATCTAACCCTTCATGCTTTCTCAACTCAAACTCCAGATGTCTGAGACCATGTCACCACTGTTCTGAGTCTGATCCTGTTTCACCTCAGATCCAGATCCACTGAGTCTGTTCATGCTCAACAGAGTGCAGCTCCCCACATGAAGCCTGTGGTAGATTCACTTGGTGATAAATGCTGGCGTGCGTTCAGCAGCGAGTGCAAACTCAGGACTTCTCTCGACGCGTCGGTACAAGCAGTGAACGGGCAGAGAGGGGGGGTGACGGGGAGGCGAGGAAGAGTACTAAAAGCCGAAGCATACGCCAGGAGCCGAACAACATCGACAAACCGTTTTCATTTTCCTAAAGATGGATTTACAGTTAAGCTCTAAAAATGTTTTACAATTTTACAGTTTTCAAAAAATATGGAAAGGAGGAGTTTAATTCTTTTACACACGTTAAAAAAAAAAAGAGGAACAGCAAATGGCGGATGAATGTACACAGAGGTGAAGGGGTTAAGTTCAGCTCTGATGGTCTGAGGTGGATCCAGGTCCCGTCTGAGTCTTGGCTCTCAAACACGAAGGTGGAATGTTTGTCGTTTGTTCGTTGTGAATAAAACGTGGGCTCCTTTCAGAAACTGAACAGCAGCAGGTGAAACACTTTGTTTTTAGGTTCGTCAGTGTCACAATAATTAATAATATGCAGCCTTGTTGGACCCTTCTGTATAAGCCTCAGCAGAAAGGCACTGCTGCTCAGACACGCCCCCTACCAGCCGATGGAGGAAAAACTAAGCATCACAGTGTTTGTTGAAAATAAATGGACAGTTTAATCACCTTTTCTTGTTTTGTTTAAAGTGGAATAAAACCGGCCGTGAAGCCGGTTACACTAAGAAAAGCCAAAAGAGAAGGGATGGATGGACAACTATAGAAATGCATTAATTCACTAGAGAGGAGGAGGAGGAGGAGGAGAACAAGGAGGAGAGGATGCACTGAGATGTCAGGAAGGAGGGAAACGGAGGAGAGATTAGAGGAGGAGGAGGAGGATAAAAACAGGGGGATTTGCATCTAAAAACATGGATTCATCTGGTGGTCTGAATAAAATCCACCCTGCTGCTGCAAGACCGGTGGTCTCAGCCGTGGAGTGCCATGATCGAGGGAGGAAGGACGATGGAGTATTTTCTGCTGTGCCCCCCCCACCCCCGCCACTCCCCCTCCTCCTGTTTTAAAATTCATTGTGAGGGTCAGGTGCTATTCATGCTGTTGGTTATACAGAAGGGAAGTCGGAGGCTGGAACAAGTGGCTCGAGGGAATGAATGGGCTGTTTATGTACGAAGAGAGGAAGAAGAGAAGAAAGAGGAAGAGAGATAAAAGGAAGAGGAAGAGAGTGGGGATGGGTCAACAGTGAAGTGCGCTCTAGTTCTCTCCATCGCCGGTCTCACCCTCGTCTCCCTGGTTTTCTGATGTCCAAAGCTGGAGGTAGAGAAGAAAAGAGAGAGCTGTCAGTAATGGTGGAGATGACGCTTTGTTACGAATCATTCAAACACAATAACGCTGCCTTGAATTCAATTATTAACTGATACCTTGACTGACACATGCAGTGACTCATTATCACCATCTACACACACAGTCCTGTTTATTTCTCTCATATTTACGTTCATCTCCTCCTGGAGCTCAGAGTCACACAATGCGTAGGAAGATTATCAAGTTATGAAGTAAGATCAATAAATATAAACAAGAATTTTTTCCTCAATCGGGGCCAACAGGTTCTGCTCAGAAGCACTGACCTCTGCTGCTAGGAAACGTACACACCCTGGCAATGCTAAATTATTTGTGTTTGTCACATTTGACCTTGTAGAACGTTTTAATCTATACATTGAACACAAACAACAGGTAGACTTGAGTAACACAACAAAGTACTGAAATTTAACTGTTGACTGACAAACTTGTTTCTTACTAAATGCTCTTCATCATGATGAGACCACTCCTCCACTATTTTTGCATGAACGTTTTTCCCCAATGTGGCTCAACCTACAGCTGATACCCATTAGTAACAAATCTTTTCACTCTTCCACCCCCTTAAATACAGTCTGTTTTATGCACAACACTGATAATGACACCTAATCAGCTGATAATGATAACCAATATAAATGTGGATGTGATTCAATCTCTAAAAAGCAACAGCTGCAAGGTAGAAATACAAAGTCTTGCACAGAATCATCAACCCCTTTTTCACTGAAATTACCAGGTGTGTCTTTTGTTTTGTTTTTTTCGGGGGGGGGGGGGGGTCAATCTAAGAAAAACTGGTTCACTCCTTTTCCACTGAAGAACATTAATTGAATGTATGTAAGAAAATAAAGCCATCTAAATTGTGTTTATTTTCTCTTGCATATAACAAAATGCACCGATTATAGAACTGTTAAGTGCTTTATCAATATTGTAAATAGTAGCAAGTTAAAATTTTGATAAATATCCCTACAAAGGACTTGTGATTCTTCCAGAATAAAGAAGTGGTTGTGGTGGTAGTAAATCAACTGACTGAGGATTGTGCGACTCTTGAGTGTGAAACCTCCGGGTTCTGTTGACACGAGAACTTACAGGGTAGGCCTACTACTACTAACAAAGTTTTCATCTGCAAATGAGAAAACCAAAGGCAGGAAAGGCCTTGTTCTCAGATCATCATCTAGAGACCTGATTGTCATTTTTGCATTGGTTTTTATAGGATTTATGGGACTTGCAAGTTGTCAATATCTCTTTTCAAAATTTCAAAATGAAAATTTGTTGGCAGCCAAGCGTGAGAACCTTCATGCTTATTCATAGATGTTCGTTGTAGTGATATGATCATTAAACCCAAATGTGTTTCAGTGATTGATCAGATCTCATCTGTGCAGAGGAAAAGAACAAACCAAACTGTGATGAACTCCTGCTGCGTTCACTGTGGTTTCTATCCACAGATCATTAACCGATCAAGTTACCCAACAGTGAACCCATGACTCGCGTATGAGTGAGTGACTGAGTTTACTCACAGTGAGGTTGTCCCTTAGTAGCTGCATGATCAGCGTGCTGTCTTTGTACGAGTCTTCGTTTAAGGTGTCGAGCTCAGCGATCGCCTCGTCGAAAGCCTGCGGGAGAGAAGGAGGTCACTGATCTGCATCATTACATCAGTCACATGTAACAGTAGCAGGCGATCCTCATTCGCCCACATCACTTATTACTTAAAAATCCACCTCCCCTGCATGTGCTGTGCACCCCAGCTATTCAGCTATGAGGCTGACAGCTGGCCACAGTCCAGGTCATTCCTGCATGTCAATCACGGTCTACAGAGGTTCTGCGAAACGTGTGGGCACGGGAATTAATACTGTCATTAATGACGTACAACACACGTTGCCAGGAAAGATCAGATCTGTCTGTTTAGACTGCAGACGTATTAGCAGATATCCGATATTTGTATCTGATTTATTTCCATATAACGGGGGCCATCCAATTCCATGCGTATTTGTCCCGTTGTCACGTTACAGATCAGATCTGTGCCACTTGAGAGGGAAAAAAATGGGAATTGGGCCACTTGAACCATGCAGTGTAAAGACAGCCTAATACTGCTGCAGCACACTGCACTTAAATAGAAACTTGGGGTGTTTTCATGTTATTGCGTCTGCTCTGCCTGTACTGGATCCATGAACAGTGTGATGTACCCACCTGCTTGGCCAGGGAGCAGGCCTGCTCAGGGGAGTTGAGGATTTCATAGTAGAAGACAGAGAAGTTGAGTGCCAGGCCCAGCCGGATGGGGTGTGTTGGCTGCATGTCCTTCTTGCTGATGTCGAAAGCGTTCTGGTAGGCCTGCTGAGAGTTCTCCACTGTATCTGCACGACACATCAATCACCAGTCACTTACTCTGCTGCACTCTGATCCTCAACATCAGTCTCAATGACCCTGGTCAGTCCTGTCATCAACCACATGTCGTGCCAGTTTTGGAACAAATTAGAAATCTATTCTCCTGATTTCCTCAGAGCCAAGAGGCAGATCAGATAACATTACCTTGGTTTATGCCAGGGGATAATATTTATGATGATGATCAAAGTCAAACGAATGAATATAAATGAGAGAACACAATCACAGCCTTTCACTGTCATGGTTGGACCTTCTCAGTAGCATCATTAGGGCAATGATGCTACGTCAGATAGAGATGAGGCAGATTATTCTTTCCCAGAGACCGTGATCTGATCTGAGGTCTGTTATTAGGGTTTAAAAAAAGAGGTTCCTTTTGTTTAATGTTTGCTGGGTTTGGTAAAACCAAACTTCATCACAGCCCAGTAAAATCTGCCATTCAACTTAAAAGCATGTTTATTAAATTCCAGATAATGCTCATGGCAGTAGGATACTTACGTTTTTTCAAAATAAAAGTCTTCAGTACTAAACAAACAGTTTTCACTTTGACTAGAGGATCTGTACTCTGTCTCAAGTAACTATGCAAAGAATCCTCTTGTTGACTGTGATCAAGGCCCTGAATCAAACAGATTGAATCCCATTAAGCTCCAGGGCTCATACTAAATTATGATTAACACTGATAAGATCAGCATGTTCTTAAATTGGGATCAAGTAGAAAAAGTCACAGAATGAAAGATCAATGAGAAAATAGAGTTTTATGTCACGACTGAATCCCAGATACTTACCCTTCTTTGAGTCCCCAGAGGCCACCTCTGACAGGTATCTGAAGTAGTCTCCTTTCATTTTGAGGTAGAACACCTTGCTCTCCGCCTGAGATGCATTGGGAATGAGGAATTTGTCGAGCAGATTCTGAAACAGACAAGACCACCGAAAGGCTTTACAATCACTCAGACAAAGAGTGGGGGGAGATTAAAATGATTCTTGTTCCTCTTTTTTTTTTATTTTTAAAACATATATTTTTTTAGCTTTTTATTGCCTTTAATTGATGACACAGTAGAGAGGCAGAGAAGGGGAATGACATGCAGGAAAGGGCTGCCTGATGCAGGATTCGAACCGGGGCCGCCTGCAGTGAGGACTGTAGCCTCAACATGGGGCGGCAGCTCCACCAAGTGAGCTAAACGCTGCCCCATCTTGTTCCTCATTTGAATAAGGTAATATCACTTTATTAATCCCAAGAGGTGTAGATCTGCAGGTGCCACTACGTCAGTCTCCCTCTTTGGTTCATCACATTCAGTTGAAATCACTTTATAACCTGATCACTAAACTGCATGTCATGTAGAGGGACGGGCAATGATTTTGGAATAGTCAAATAGTCTTTCTGTTTTAAAAAAAAATCGAATAGTTTGAGACGATCGTCTTGACTGAAAAAATGTAAATGTTCCCTTTTTACTGTCGCAGAAGGAGAAAAATGGAGAGACTCCACCGGAAAGTTCTGTGTGAAACCGTCAAATGAAAACAAGTGAAACTGAGGTGCAGCTCAGACTCTGCAAGGTGCGGACTGTGATGAGAAGCTATGGGAAAATATTGACATTTTTATGCCGGGAAAGAAGTCTTCCTCGTTAAGACGAGCGCTCATTACGTGACGAGGACTTAATTGAACGGTAGCGCCGGGACCGGAAGCGGTACCGTTACATTATTCTCCAGCACCGAGCCTCACAGTCCACAATTTCATTTTTAAATGACAGCTGTTTTTCAGTGGGTGATTTAAAACGATGGACCGACCGTACCGCTCCTCCATAACCGCCTCTCATTTTAAATGACTTAGTACGAAATGGTGGGGATTATGAAAATACCCCGATCAATATTACTTTTGCTTGTAATGCCTAATGTAGAGACTATGAAAATAGATCAAATAGTTAAAGTTGACACTGAGATTTAAAGCATATCGATTCATTTTCAACTATCAATCATGCATTGTGAAACAGGCAGGAAAACTTTCCACCTTAAGTGTCCCATAGCTGCCGGTAACCTGAGTCTGAGGTGCAGACAATTATAGTAATGATGGAAATACGAGAGAAAAAAAACACATCCTGCTATTCTTCTCGTCTGTGTCTGATGTGTTTCCACAGAAACATGACAAGAGTCAGTCTGTTACACTAAAGCTTGTGCTGCTTAGAGAGAGGAGCAGGAGATGAAAGCTAGCTCAGCTACCTAGCCTGTTAGCCTAGCCTGACCTCTGCCTGCACTGCTTCTCCTCTCTATGGGTGTTTCCACTGTGGCCACAAGAAGCAGTTAATTATCGGTTATCAGAATAGGTTGAAATTATTCATATCGTGCATGCATTCCTTGAGGAAAAGGTTAGAAATGCTACAACGTCTTAAGACCAGGAAATTTTGTAGGTTGCTTTTCCAACTGCTGGAAGAGCAAAGTGGGTATTCCTAACAAACATCTCCCCTTGTGAGGCTGTTAACAACACATTTGTCATTGTCTTCGTTACCTATCCAGTTTAGCACAAGTCATTTGAATAGCAGGGGTATAGTACTTTTTAAATATCAATTTCTACAGATGAATGTCACATTGAGACATGACACACAAGCATTATTCAGCCCATTTATATGAATTTATAACAATTGCTGGGTGATGGGGCATCACTACCTTACAGCATGTGTCACTTTATCCTCTCCTATCCTCATCTGATAGCTAAGTGGCTTTTACCCAGATCATCTGATAAAGACCAATGTTACCACAGAGCATCTCCGCACTGAGACCAGCTTTGTTTCTCTGGTGGTTACATTCAGACCTTTCAACCACACAGAGGCCTGTTTCAATCTGCTGACTATTATAATAATATATGGCAGTGTCATGGGAACGAATTCAACCCTAAAGACACACATATAACATTTTACATATACACACATGCAAGGTCTGACATATTTTCCCCTTCCCAGCTTCCCACTGTCTGAAGACAGCTGTCCTTCCCTCCCTTCATTCCTACCGCATCACATCACTGCAGAGCCTTCCAGTTTGACCTTGAAGATATTATTAGATGTCTGCTCAGGGTTGAAAAATCTTGAGTCTGCTCTGACCTTGATTCAATTTATGTTCTAACCTATTCGGGACCTGAGAGAGCGGGGGGTTGTTTATGAGGCCTAAACTGAGCAGCTAGAGACGTTTCTCTCCGCAACATTACACAAGACTTCAGTCTCTCGACGCTCTAGTTTTCAGGTTCTATCAAATCGGCAACTTAACTTGTGTTAAGTGATGGTCTTAACTAGAGAAACTGACCAGAATTTGTGGAAAGTGTGGAATCTATATTTTTCCATCACATTCAGGGTTGTTGTGGTCAAATATAAAGCTGTTTAGTTACATCTACACATGTCGCCACATCTACATACACACACCACCACCTCGGGATGAGGGACTTTTTTTGGTACCCACAGAATTCCCACAGTAATCCCAAGTATTGGTTCACTTAAAATCAAATGGTACCACATTTCGCTACCTGAATGCACCCTTGTGTACGGGGACACAAAATGTGTATACAATATATACAATATACAAATGACTCAGGTCAGGTTGGACCTGGCCTTTGCCTTCATCTTTTGTTTTTGGCCAGGTTCGTCACGGCTTCGAGTTGAGAATTAATGCTAGTGAGTCAAACCTCACTGATCCAGGCTTCAACAACCGTGGTTTGGGTGCAGGTCAGTCCAGTAAACAGGTAGCGTAGGCATACGGGAACCCAGTATTGGTACCGTGTTGGTTTAAATGTGGAAGGTACCCATCCCTCCCACCACCTCCTCTGTGCTCACACCAACTGTAGGTGTTTTCTCATGACTCCTTGTGTTGCCGCTTTAGTCAAAGAATCTCTTGATTCTGTACCGGGTAAATAAATAAATAAAAATGAAGCATGAAGCCAGATGCCTGTGTTGGGCAGCAATGCAAAAAACTTAGAAGAAAATTAAAGCTTTGTTTGATAACTCTTTCAACAGCTGCCAGTGCTGCTGCAAGCAACATTATTAGTGGCTCCATGAGAAACGCCATGTGACTTTTTTTCCTCCCTCAGCCAAGAGGGATCAGCTCTTTCCTCCGACTTCCTTCATCGCTCCCTCTTTATAGCTTCTGTCCTACTCCTCCCATTTACTCCTGCCCATGCCGCACCATTTTCACACCGCCTTGCTCCATGCCTGCCTCTACCCGTCCCTCCCCTTACCAGCACGTCGTGGCAGATTTCTTGGAGTTCAGATTCAATCTTCACACGGTAATCACGGGCCATCTGCTGTTTCTTCTCATTCCCCTCCGTCTTCTGCTCAATACTGGAGATGACGCGCCAGGATGAACGACGGGCTCCCACCTGAGGGCAACAAATACACTGTCAACCAACAGCTGACTGTATATGCACATAACTGTAGGGGAAACACTGTGGCTTGGGATAAAGAAATATTGAGGTATGCATATAGAGTTTTGCTGAGGGAAGTAAACAAAGGTCCCCAGGGATCATCTCTGCTGTAGGTGCTGGAGGCTGCTTCTGTCTCAGGCTATAACAATAGGTTTTTAAATTAAGCTGCAGGCAAGACATAAAGTTTTCCTTTCAATTTATTCATAACTGATCCCTTTTCGCTTAATGTTAGCATGCAGTACAACAAACCACAGTGGACGGAGTTGGAAATCCAGTTTTTCTACATGTTGAAATCTTAAGTGTGTGATAATGTGTTTCCATACTGCAGTGAAGATGTTAATTCAATTCATCACTCAGCATTATTTTATATCTTAAAATATCTAGCATCTGAAGTTTTTATGAATTTTAGGTCAATTATAATTCACGATTGTCTGAATTAGATTAACTGAGTAAACAATATACAAACTATCCTAACTTTAGAACACATAATGCTTCCAGATCATGTGACACAATTGTGCAAGTCATAGACAGCTTATGCTCTTTCCCACTGTATGTCCCATCTAAACATACCACAGCAGTGACTCACTGTTCTCCTGGTTAGGTTACAGTGAGTACTGAAACATGCAACAAAAAAGGACTGACTGGTGCTTGATGCTGGCAAGCTAAAAAAAAACATGAAGTAAAACCTCAACGATAAATAGAGCAGCAGAGCTGGAAAACCTGAGGCTGCTTTTGCAAAATTTGTGCTTCAAAGTAGAACTATAAAGTCTTCATGGAAAAAACAAAAATAATTGCAGCATAGGGAGTTCCTATGTCCACAGTGCATAAGTAAACACTGTAGCTGTTAAATCTGTGCATTCTGTAACACCACTAACACTTAACAGCGAGAACTTTGCCTTGGAAACATTTCCTGTCCGTTTTAGTCATGTGGAGTCGATGGTCAATTCCCTCGAAGGATATTTGTGAGAGGGAGAATGTTACTGAAGCTGAAACATTCAATTATATATGGATGTAGTCGTCTTGACCTCACTTGTATCTGTTTGTGATCATTTGCATAATTTCCTTTTTCATGCAGTTAGTCTGTCTGATATTTGAGATGTGTTAATTCCAACCAGTCATCATTAGTCCTCTAACCAGCCACTGCTTATATTTGTACAGGGGCAAAACTGCAAAAAAGACACATTTATTTGTTCCCTCAGTTTGCCAACATGACACGCCAGCAAAAGATTCTAAAAATACCTGTTTGGAACTGAACGCTTTACATTGTAACTAAACAGCAGTAATGATCATAATTCCTGTTGCGGTTGTTTATTTGTGGAGATACCTACCACGTTCTTGTAGGCGACAGAGAGCAGGTTGCGCTCCTCATTGCTGAGCTCCAGGCCCTGCTCCGTCACAGCCTTCATGGCAGCCGCCATGTCGTCATAGCGCTCGGCCTGCTCTGCCAGCTTGGCTTTCTGCACGAGGTCGTTCTTATCCATCTTTTCAGCTACAGGAGAAGAATGGGAGACAGAAATCAGCATTTGGACATTTCATCCACCAGCTGGGAAAGGCAAAAAATAGGACAATGCTGGAAAGCGAAGAGGCAATGACAAGAACTGAAGAACAAGTGTGAAAAGTATGTGTGTGAGATCTGTGGGTCCCCATAAAGCAAATGTGAAGGGGAGAAGTAAGAGTCAGGGATCCATTAGGGCAGAACAATATACGTATAAATACCATCATATTGGGCTTACATGGTCAGATACTGCAATTGAAAAAAAATGCAATTTAAGTTAGAAAGGTTGTTTCTTCCTTTCAAAATGTAAAATTTATGAGATTTTGTGTTGAATCTTGTACAGAACAAGATTCAACACAAAAACAAATCCCCTTCACAATGTGTGAAAATATGAGTTGTTAGCCAGGGTGCCTCTGTAGCAATGCAACATTTACAATCCTAACCATGACTAACAAGGCTGTGAAACATTTTACCTTGATTAAACAAAACTGCAGTTTCTGCAAGTTTGATATTGAACTAGGCCATAATGTGAGTCGTGTTACACTGCAATTAATTGTGCAGCCCTACATGAGACAAATTGAGTCCTAAGCCCTTTTCACAGCTAAACGCCACCTCAACGATGATCGGTTTCTACCAAGAAAGTGAAAGTTCGTCCTATTGGACACAGAGATGTCGTCAGAGAGCACTGTGCTTAAGTTGAGCCTGGCTCAACCTCTGCAAGAGTGGCACACATCTGCACCACACATACACAATGAATGGTAAGCTGTGCGTAGCCTGCTTTCACCATGCCCGATGTGAAAAGGGTTTAACTGTTTAAAAGCTGGAACATGGTAAAGCTAATTGATGAAATGAATGGTCCCTAATATCATTACAAACAAACCTATGTGACTGGACCATGTAATCTTTAGCATCGGACCTACACCTATCATTACTGGCACTCACTCAGTCACTCTTTTTCACATTATAGGCAGTACTGAGGGAAGCAGAGGGATAGGTAAACACAAGGCACACCAAACAAGATAACTAACTACTAAGCTAAAGGTGCTGGTCAATCTGAAGAGCAAGCAACAACAGAAGAAAATGGAAAGGAGACAATACACTTCCTGCAGTAATGCAATAAATGGTCTCCATGTCTCTACCCACTGAAATGTTTGATGGCTTTTAATTTGAAATGATCCCAGGAAGTTGCAGATTGGGGTAAACCAAAATAAATCTTCATACTACAATACCACCAAACTGTATGGTGAATTTGAAAGAGCAACAGCCAATAGGAGAGACACAATGCTCATCCAAGCATTGGTGCAACTTTTAGGACTTAGTCACATGACTTTCCGCTGACTAATTATGCAACGCGATGACTCAAATCTATCACTCCGTCAGTCAATCATGGACAACTGTGTTATGCATTTTGTGCAATATATAGCCAATCCTGCTGTTGCTGTCCATGCAAAAAAGTGCCACATCAAATACACTGGCAGAGACATAACAGCACTTCATAAAATGTTAAAAACCCTTTCAGTTCCAGTGAAATGGCTGCTCCCAGTTATTTCATCCCCAGGGCTTTCTTCTCTCCAGATGAATCCGTAGGTCTAAGTAGGCCACAGCCTCATCCCAGCTCCTTTATCCTCACATACATATCCACATATCACTCTGTAAACCCTCCACAGTTGGCTGTGACCAGCTTCAGGCACTGACATCTGCATATCCAATCAATCTTAATGACTTGTAAAAACCCTGTTTTTTTATTTTAACTTAACAGTTAAACATGTAATCAGGCAACCAATACCTTGATGATAAACTCACTATAGACAACTGTTTTACCATCATATCTTCTCAAACAGGTTTGGTATGTTTCAGTTCCGGATGCTTTACATGGTAGTCACCCATCCACCTGAGGGAAACTCAAACACCATTACATTGTGTTTCATGTCCCCTTGGAGATTTCCTGACCCTTGACCTCCCCATGGAAGCAGAGTTAAGTGGATGAGCATTAGGCCTGTAACGATACACCACAGTTACGATTCGATTCGTATCTCGATTTCTGACCCACGGTTCGACACACGATTCAATTCTATTCGAATTTTTAAAAAAAAATTAAAAAAAAAAAAATTATTTTTTTTTTTTGATAGCAAAAACTGAGTTATTTATTATAACAACAATATATAACATTAACAATTACAACAACGGCTGCCCCCAAAACACACTAGTCGACCAAAAAAATATTATTCAATTCAATTCAATCTTATTTATAAAGCACATGTCATGCACTGGGCAAACTCATTGTAATACAATGCAGTTTAGCCGACCAAAATCTCATTGGCCGATTGGCCGCAGGAAAAAAAAAACATTTGGAGCCGTGTCTTTTCAAAATGAAGTCAAAATCAATATGACTGAACTGTAGGCTATATGAAAGGCTATAGGGCTTTTAATTTGAAGGGCCAGATACAGGAAGTCGTGACACTCGCCGTCAGATTGTTGTTGTTGTGTTTGTTTTTTACACGGCACGGCAGGTCGGGTCCCTACTTTTTTTTCTGTGTCAAGAGCGACTTTTTCCAATGTGTTTCTGGTTTGGAAGCACGTTACACCGCTGTTTTCTACAAATAGCGGCCGCTGCTTTGAGTCCCGGCCCCGTCCCTCAGCGCTCACCGGCCGTCAGTCTCAGTGTCATGGAGCAGCAGCAGCAGTGTCACGCTGCAGTCCGAGTCCCGCACGGCTTCCCTCCCGGCGTTACACAGCCTCAGCTCAGTCACTCACCGTCCTCATAAACGGGCATAACGGTAAAATCCGACCGACTTGTTGAAACTAATCAAGTTCATAAACTGTGCGCAGAGCCTCTGGCTGTGTGATGTGTGTGTGAGTGACGATGGCGGAACGTGTCCGACGGGGGGAAAAAACAGCGACGGAGCGCTGGAATGGGTGTGTCGCGGTTCTGCCATTTCATTGGCGACACAAGTTCGTGTCTCAGAGTGTCGCGGTTTCGGTTTCGATACGTGTATCGTTACAGGCCTAATGAGCATTGCATAAAATGGGCATAAGAAGTTGTAACAAATCAATGTTACATTTTCTTGATCGGCTTGCATCTTTATTTATGTCAATTAAATGTAAATTTTCATCCTTTTTTTTGTGTGGATACCATAGTATCTCAGTGAACATGACTGTGGTTACTTCAAAGGACAGTATGTAGCTTATTTGGCTTTTTTTTTTTTTTTTTTAGCAAAAACCTAATATTTCTTTCATAAAGTATATTAAAGTAATTTTATCCAAGTTTAATCATAACCGCACACAAATGAAAGCTGTCTTGTAGCTCAGAATAAGTTGTTTACATAAACATAGGTGGCGGTGCGCCCACCAGAGGCTGTCATGTTGCATCGCCATCTTTGAATACGGTACTAAAGAGGACAAACCTGGCTCACAAGCACTATTGAGTGTCTGTGCTTGTGCCCCCGGAGGATGATCAACGTAGTTGTTTTTGTTTTTTTCTGCCGTTACACAACACTCACAGTGCTAGTTAGCATTGGCAGCTAGGCTACATCTTACATGTTACTGAGCTGTTTTTATACAAAGTGCAGCCAAACACCAGGCTGAAGAGAGATGGACAGCGGAGGCTCCTCTGACAGCTGTGAAGCTGCAGCTGAACCGGCTGGAGAGAGCGATCTACATCTTTTTTTCTTTCTTTTCTTTTTAGCAGTGCCATTGTTAACAACTAATCATATCTAAACCATATCTATGTCCAAGTACGTTGTCCTCTGATTCTCCTTCATGGGACTGCACTGCGTAAGTGGCACATCCTGCAAGTCCTCCTGTGTAACTTTTTGCTGTGAAATATGACTGAAGGCACGAATGGACGTCTGCACATGTGTTAAAAAAAAAAAAAGTGATTAAAAAAATGCCAGTATTTGGTCAAAGATATTGTTAGCAGTTACTTTGCAAACATGTTTATCCTCGGCGGCCACCGTCACTTTGCCGACAAAAGGGGTGAGCAATTGAGTGCTGCAAACTAGAATCTGAACGCTGGATGGCACGGTTTAGCCCCAATACTACATATTGAGGCTTTATCGCCGAATTTCCAGACGCATGATCTGATATCACCAAGTAATTAACAGCCCAGGAGCACTGTTTTAACCAACTGGTTAGGTTTAGGGTTAGATTTAGGTTTCATTAGTCCTGTATTGTTTACATTTAAAACAGGTGAAGATTTCCAAGTTCTGGGCAAATACATTAAAAGGCCCCCACAGAGTCGGGCATACTGTGAGCGGTGTGGAGTCTGCTTGGTCATTTAAAACAGGTGAAGATTTCCCGTCGAGCAGTTTATGTGTGAAAACACATACGAGGAGTCTGCTTGGTCATTAAAAATTGAGCTTTGTGCAGACAAGTCCAGCGGACGTCCGTGGAGTCCTTTTCGTGACGTCTGACCATGTGGGTGGGCGGGGGGGATAATGAACGTAATGTCAAACAAACACTGCATATCTCCAAAATCAGGTAGCCTACTCATTTTAACAATGTAACAATTGCCAATGAGAACCAGTGTCAAAAAGGGAAGAAAAAAAAAATCGATCACGGACTTCATGATCGATTACCAACTAACAAAGCTTTGAAGCTTCAAATTTTTTGGGTCAGCCCTAGCCGCGACGGTATCCTCAATCGAACGTGACGTACGAGTACGAGTATGTTGGCGTTGCCATAGCAACATGGTGACGCATCTTGCCATTGTGCCGTGCTGTCTGTGTTTGTTTTTTACCGTCCGTCCAGCGGCATTTGCCATTTATTGTCTTCTGGACTCCATGTGAACGCAGCATTATAAATCCACTATTGTTTCTGCTCTCAGATTATTGCTTAAATCCTTACTTGAAGGTGTGATGTGATTTGAATATCTTTTTTTCTTTCTTTCTGTTTTACATCATTCCTCACACTTGTCTTCACTTTACAGGTAGCACCACAATCAATCTTACCATTGGTTGGTTGAGTGTATTGATTTCAACAGTGTCACTGACCGATGATTGGAGTCAGGTTAACATAACTAACCCAGGACATCAATACTGGTTTTTAAGACATTCCTGTGTGGCTTTGTATTTTAGTTTGAGTAGTTTTCTTGTTGAAAAATAAATCTCCTAAATCCAAGTTTTAGTCAAGGAATTCTGTTTTATTGCATTGATGGCTCTCTTTCTCTCTGCTCAAAGGCAGCATCATCACAGCGTGACCTGCCAGCACCAGGCTTCAGATGTTCTCAAATATATCATTTTTTACACTGACATATGTTAGGATGAGAAAAAACTAAATATTGTCACATTTGAGATGTCGAGTTCATCAAATGTTTGCCATTTAATTATCATTTCATTGCCTAAACTTGGTTGCACATCAGTTTACTGTTGATTGGATTTATTATTGCAGCCCTGATTCTCTGACCTCTGTCCTGTACTTCTGCTCAGTTACCTCATCTCAAATGTATGCAAGATGCATCTGTATCTTCATGTTGCTGGATATAAGTAGATTTCAATCTATTATTAAACACTACTGAAGATGGAGAGATTTTGAAGTTATTCTTTGTCAAACTCAAGTCATGAAGTTCACCAATTTAATTCATAGACTTAACAACCCTAAAATAAACAATTAAAATCAGCTAAATATTATTTTAAACATCCAAATTACATTTTCAACTTAATTTATCCTTGTTTTAGTGTGCTTACAACCACCATCACCACTACCATCAGAATAATGATGGTATATGAAATATCTGGCCCAAGCAAATATTAATATATCAGATTCTTATGAAATCAGAACTGATTGTCAGTTTATGCTACAAAATGTATAATTTGACCAAGAAAATATCTAATAATTGGAGCCCTGCCACATTTCAGGGGTTGATTGATTTGTGTACTACAACTGGTGCATTAATTTCTTTAAGTGAGATACACATATGCATTGGAGTTGGTTGGGAGTAAAGATAATGATTTAATGGCAAAGGGGTAACAGCAATATTATGGATTATAGTACTCAGAATATCGAGACCATACTATGATCTTATTTTGTGTAGATAGATAGATAGATAGATAGATAGATAGATAGATAGATAGATAGATAGATAGATAGATAGATAGATAGATAGATAGATAGATAGATAGATAGATAGATAGATAGATAGATAGATAGATAGATAGATAGAATTACATTTCTATGCAAAAAATTACATTATATTGACGTGTTTCGGCGTGGGCGGTGCTCTCTCTCCACTCACATCTCTTTGCGGTATAACAATCTCCCAGTCTCCGAGCAAGCCGAGTACAGTTTTTAATACCAGGGAAATGCAAGGCTTTAACAATGTCTAAACAGACAGTGAATCATCGGGCTGTTGTATGTAAGCGTGTCCATGTCCGCTAGGCAACTTTTAGCATCCTTGAGTTAGCATTTAGCAGCGAGTGAAATGTCGCCTGCCGCTGTTAAAAGCGCATTAATGAAGCGTTAGTTAACCGCAGCAGTGATCCGCACATCGGTAAATACTGCTCCAGCTTGGCCTCCTCGGTCGCCTCCACTCATCTGGCACGGCACGGCACCGCACCGCACCTCCTCATCTCGACATTATTAGCAACGCTGTTATCCAACCTCTTAACACACCATTAAGGTTAAATGGCTATTGCGCACCGACGACAAAAAGGGGAAATATAATCGTTAAATAGAAGTAAACGTAAAATGGCGTTAAAACGTCTTCACTATAGACGATTTTAATGAACGCCAGCGGTTATTAACGCCCCCGTTGTAGCGCTCGGTCGGCCTGCTAACAGCTACGCCCTCCTTGTCGCATTCCCCTGCGGAATTTTAAGATGGAGAGATAGATTACCGCCTGCTAGCTAGCATGCTAGCCGAACGTCACAGCACGGCCGATGACTTTAACGGTTAGCTTAGCTGCTAACAGGATCTGACCCAGTTCAGTCTGACTGGCGACACGATATATGTGCCGACACCGAGCCATTAGCTCGGGTGGCTACAGTGGCAAAAAAAAAGTACATATATATAAATATACTATGTATGTTCCGTTTCGCGTGTTGCCCACCCCCGGTCGTTAGATGTCGAAAAGCAACGTTTATAAGAGTGAAATCGCGTTGTAATGGGCAAACTCCCGGGTAACAGGGAGGGAGGGTGTGTTAGCTTCCATATCGTAACACTACGCCATGACGGACCTCGGCTTAAGACATCGACAATTTCGCTTTAGAGCTAATAATGAGGTCAGATAGGTCGGTTGTTTGTGTTAATACGTGCTAGGCTCGGTGCTTGCTTTACATTATATGCAATGTAATTAGCACTTGCGGCTAAAATGCTTCGGTTGTTCTCACGACGGCCGGGGCACGGCTGCCGCTGCTGCTGCTAAGCTGTCAAAATGGCCAAACTTGAATACTTCTTCTCCCTCCCTTCACGGGCACCGCGCACCACGCATGGCACGGAGCGGAGCCTGGACATCAAACGAAAACCAATTATATGTAGCATACTCGACAGCACAAAGGGCAGATACAAGCTAATGTGGGCCAATTCTATGGTTATTTCTCGCGATTTGGCCACAAGTCTCGGCCTAAGTCCTCGCACCCAGCCCCAAACCACAATAGGCACCTTCCGCCGCAGATGCAGCGAATGGGGCCACCGCAGGGGTAACTATTCCACCCGAAAGACTCCCTTCATACCGTATTCATGACAATAATCGACTGATATGCAAGTGAACTCACATTTTGAGTGTACTTGGAATCCCGATTTTATTCTCTGAACGATGGGAGTTTATCAAGCCGTCCTCCGCTCGCTGCTCAGGGTATTCAGGGCAGTACCACTTCCGCCTGCTCTGACACTTCCGCTTCCTCTAAACCCCACCCCTCCCCCCGCCAGTATCCATGACGACCGCGCCAGGGGGTTTCCTAAGCATCAAGCGAGGGGCTTTGACGTCAAGGCGGACCATGGCAACCGCTACAGGATGACGTACGTCGGTCTCCGAGGCAACTGTCTCCATGAGGCCGCTGCCGTCGTTTCTGAGTTTACCATCATGTCAGCTAACACAGCTTTATACACTGATTTTTCTTTTCTCTTTCTTTTTAAAAGCATTCACACTTTCTAGCAAACAGGTCTGATAACACCTACACAGCCACCACTACCACAGTAAACCAGTCTTTCAACAATCATTTCCTTATCTCAGAACATATTTTATAGGCTACCAATTTTATCAATAAAAAGACACTAACAGACAGACACTGTGTCCTAGGTGTGCTCTTCATTTTCTATTCAGTATTTCCATAATAACTGGGGACAGGAGTTGGAAACTAGCCTTGGCTATAATCTCTGTATGCAGAACATCATTGACTTGTTTGACTTGTTTGTAGCAAGTGGAAGTGTCACTATGTAACCTGCATTGTCCCTACCAAATAAACAGGATTAAATTAAATTAAAATAATAATATGCTTGGATCGATTGTTATGACAAAGTCTTTCTAGTCCTCTACAATATAGAATTGTGATTTTAGCCTGCCCTACACCAATGCGGATGTCCAAATTAAGTGTAGCATTGTGTCATTGTGTAAACAATTAAATGTTTTAACGTTTTTTTTAAAGAACATATCATCCTTTTCAAATCATGCGCTATTATACACATAAGCTATAGGCTATGTTATTTACACTTACAAGACTGCTGTAATAGCACTCATGAAATTAAACAAAACCTACAATTAGCATACAGCAAACTGGAAATAATAATAGTGACTAGTGACCTGACATAAATAGTTCATTTTATATTTGTTTAGATAGTGTTGGACCAATGCGTGTCGTTAGGCCAAGAGAGTAACAACCATAGCCTGTGGTAACAACATTGGTCAAATGGAAGCGCCTCCCTATGGCGGAATATGGGTATTGCAAAAGTGCCCAAGAACTGACATAGGCCTACGTATCTCTGCATTGTTGGTGAATGAGCAAGTGTGGAAGGACATTTCTAGATCACCCACATTAACAGCATCATCGTGGACCCCTGACAGATAAACATTAACACATAAGCGAGTAAAAAAACCAATCTTTTGACATGAATGTTTCAATTTTTTACAATAAACAAATTATAAGTGTAACTTGATATGACCAAGACACTTAAAAACAAAAACACTGCCTTTTTCATCAGTTCATAAGCAAGTGGGCAACACACTGGAGTGAATGGGTTGGCACTTTTGCAATACCCACATCCAGCCACTCGGGGCGCATAACCCGGTGTCTATTTTTCTAGCGGAACAGGAGATCACAAAATTCACCAAGTAAAAGTGTACCTACTGTTCACCAACATAAAACTTATAAAATAGACATTAAAGGTGTACAGAAAAGAAAACTGAATTTGAGCCCACTCTGGGTCATAAAATTAGTGTAAAAACTCATCTATCAGACGACGTAGGCCAAACTTTGTGCAAAATTCTATTTTTGAGTAAATCCTGGATGAAAGTGTGTATTTTGTTGTATTTTTTTTTCACATTGGACAATGCAGGCGCACGGATTATACGTCAGCCTGCTCACGATTCAAAAGCCACTGATATTGGATCTGTCATCCGTCATTCAAACACGGAGCTCGTACTCGCCCCAAGCTTTGAATATCCCGCCTGCTCGCTAACGACCAATCAAATCCGTTAAATTTACTCGGGTAAAGTCGTGTTGCAGCTCGGCACACCTCGGCGTGACAAACGGCCATTTCTGTACACCTTTAACCTGTAATATAACTGCAATCCTCTGGGGGCTGGCTCCATAAGGGAGCAACTCTGCATTGAGCCCATTGAGCCCCATGTTAAAATAGCCGACTTTACAGCTTAAAAAAACATATTTATAGCCTGGTACAACCGATAGTTTCTACCCCCGCACACATTCTGAGGGGTGTGAATTTTTTAAAAACTCTATCATTTTACTGTTATTAGGATAAGATTCTGGCCAATTAGGGCGCGGAAACATTGAGTGACAAGTCCGGAGACCACTGCTACAGGGCCAGTGGGCGGGATCTCGGCCGGCTAACCGACGCAGCTCTCCAAATATGGCAAGTAAAATCCAACATGGCGCAATTCAAACCCCCGTAGTAGCAGCACAAAATAGACTCCCCCAAACCAATGGGTGACGGTACGGATATGTCCATTCTTTTTACATTCTATGATTTAGCTACATTTTACAGTCTATGGGATTTACCCATAAAACAAACTTTTCACAGCAAAACAGCAAAGGTAAGAGGAAATTTACAACCATGTTTTGGCCAAGCAGTGTCTGTATTTGCTCGACATGGCTGGTTTTTGGCTTCTCTCTCTGCCGTGCTTCTGTGTAGCCGTAGCAGGCTCTATGCGGTAGCCTAGCTGATGTGTTTTGCATAATGTACAGTAGCTTAGTATACAAACCAGAAATGTGGCGACTGGGTCCACACAGAGGTGCTTCATGAAGTTTGATGTTTAGTTGTTTATTTGAGTTGTGTTTGGGCTGTGTTCGGGTCATTGTTGTAATGTGAATGTGACGTGTATGACAGCTAAGGAGAGTCCCTGTGGGAATTCAACGTAACTAAGCAATAAAGCGAAGCAACTTAGTAACAGTTACGGGAAGTGAAGTAGCAACTGTAGAGACGGGAGTTGTAGCCCATAGCCTACATGTAAATAAAACTCTGATGAACTGAAAGTCTGGATCAAGCTCATCCTTATGACTTATAAGTTATTACAGTCATAAAAACGTGTTTTTTTACAGGCTGTGGGCCAGCTTCTGCTGTTTAATTTGACATAATAATATGACTATATTCAATTAGTGCAGTTGTGGCTCTGTGATTGTCTTCAAGTCACCCATATGGGGGACTTTGGTTTTTAGCAGTTAAATAACAATGTCAGTAGACACATCCTGTGGTCGTGGAAAGGATGTTCAGTCTGTTTCAGAAGGGTCAAATTATTGGCATCCATCAAGCAAATAAAACAGATAAGGAGATCACTCAAACTACTAAAACTGGGTTAGAAACCGGATAGTGGTGAACCATCGTCTTCAAGGAAGAAATGTCGTCTAATGTGACTACATTCGAAATGCCGTAGCAGTGTATAAAGAGGCATACAAAGACCATAAAATGACAACAAAGAAAAAGATATACCCAGTATAACTACAAAGGAACAAACTGCAACTCCAAAAGGATGACGTAAATGGACACAAAATGAGGCAAAGCAATCCCCCGGGTCAATGAAGGCTTCAGTACCTCCAGTGAATGACGGAATGACTTTTGCTTTGACATTGTTTGGGAAGAGATACAGTTTGTTCAACTGAAAAAAAAGAAATCTGTGCCACAGCTTAAAGGATAACTTTAGTTTTTTACAACCTGGACCTTATTTCTAGCATCAAATACGATCATTTACTCACCCTGACAAGTTTGGTGTCATTTGGAGTCGTTTTGACGAAATTAGCCCCAATCCGTATAATGCGAGAACACGGGGCACCCAATGCAACCTCTAAATAACACATTATCCGCCGCAAAATGTGTTCATTTCGCCAATATTTTGTGATGATACACTAGTGTTATTCCCCTCCGAGCCCGTGGTGGCATGTTATCAACATCCGGCTCCTCCAGGCTGACCTACTAACCTCTGATCTGGATGATGTCAACTGAAATAATAATCATTCCGCTTCGGCATTTGGGTCCTTTAGCTCAACTAGCCAGAGCTGTAGTGAGGATCCAGGCTGAAGAGAGGAAGCCTGTGGATAGTGATGGCAGTCCGACACTGAATGACAGTAAACCAGTAACATTGAACCACTGTTTGATGTTTCATTAACAACCTGATAAATTCTGTTGATAACTGCTTCATGCCTGAACTCACACTAACTGAACCAAAGCTGGTTCCCAATCTACACTCAGTTTTGTAGTCAGTCTCATCTTTTCTGATCGTCATCTGTTTCTTGCGATGGAGAAAAAACAAAAAATCATCAAATTAAATTTGCAGCTGGTGTGATGTGGTCTGCAGATATCAGGTGAATAGGCCTATTTGACCGTGCAGGGTTTGACACTCAGGCTGTTTACAGTGTTGTGAATCCAAGATTTTTTTGAAAACTCAAAGATCCATTTTCAACTAAGAAACTTGAACAAACGTGATTTTAAAGTCATTTCACCAACTCTGTGTGCATGTGTAGGCTTAAAACCACCTTTCCACCCACTAACTGCCTAATTTTGACTGCAGCCTCGCAAACACCTCCAAAAGTATCAGAAATGAACCGATTTTCGAAACAATTGGCTCAAGTGGTTCAATGCTTCACAAAAGCTTCATTTGGTCATCACTACCTGTGGAAGCTGACCGAAGCTGAACATCATCATCCAGCTGCTCATTTTGTTCTGACGAGTCAGAAACATGCAGAAACGGACCATAGCATTAAAAAGTTAGCGCGCCGCGCCGCCGTCGGAGATGACATCATCCAGATCAGAGGTTATAGGTCAACCTAGAGGAGAGGATTTTAACATGCCACCACGGGCTCGGAGGGGAATAACACTAGTGTATCATCACAAAATATTGGCGAAATGAAAATAATGTGTTATTTAGAGGCTGCATTGGGTGCCCCCTGTTTAAAACTCGCATTTCATCCGGAAAAATCCGCAGTTTATCTATTGTAGAATAAAATAATAAAATTCTGAAGAATCTGTAAAGAAAGACTCCAAATGACACCAAACTTGTCAGGGTGATTAAATGATCGTATTTGATGCTAGAAATAAGGTCCAGGTTGTAAAAAACGAAAGTTATCCTTTAATGACAGTAAAATGTTTGATGTTTCATTAACAACCTGATAAAGTCTGTTGATAGCATGTGAACCACACTAATGGCCACTGTTTCCCCAATCTACACCAGTTTTGTAGTCAGTCTCACTTTATCTGATCGTACTATGAAAAAACAAAATGATTACAAGCAGCTGGTGTGATGTGTTACTTCAGGTGAATAGGCCTATTTGACCGTGCAGGGTTTGACACTCAGGCTGTTTACAGTGTTGTGAATGAAAGTTTTAATAAACTGAATGTATCCATTTTCAACTAAGAAACTTGAACTTGATTTTAAGTGCTCAAAAAACGGTTGGATAAAGTATCACTAAAAAAGCTGTGCCCTCCAAACACCTCCAAAAGTATCAGAAGAAGAAAAACCTTGTTAAATGACAGCACCTGAGGATTCAAGGTATGGATCCACATCCGGGATAGAGCAACAGAGCTCCTGGTGCCTGAGCTCACATGACTTCTAAAAGGCTTTTTCAAACATATCAAGATAGTCAGAGGCCTCGAACCAGGCAGCTGTTTCTTCAGGAATAACTATTTGTCCTGTCATGTCTGTTATGTTTCTCTTATGCTCTTTTATGCCTCATAATTTCTAGTGTCATGTTTTAGTATCTCATTCACAACAATAGGCCTACCTGGTTGTTGGTGAACACCATCAGTGTGGCGAAGTAACCTAATTTTTAATATACACAGCAAACATTGATCAAAGTCTCGTCGATTCACAGTGTGGAATCAAATGAGCTGCTGCTTCTCTGTATCACTGCAGTCACCACTAGATGGCCTTAGACTCTAGTTATGATGGATGCAGCCTGTGGAGGCTTTAAAGTTTAAAACCCTTTGAGATAGTAATGAAAAATGCTTCCAAAATTATCTATCTATCTATCTATCTATCTATCTATCTATCTATCTATCTATCTATCTATCTATCTATCTATCTATCTATCTATCTATCTATCTATCTATCTATCTATCTATCTATCTATCTATCTATCTATCTATCTATCTATCTATCAAAAATCATGTCTACAGCTTCTAGCTTCACTGACTTTAGATCGTCACCATCCTCCACAGGAACTCTTTAATCTAATGTTCTATTTTGGAGAAGTTTGTCTTAAATTCATTCATCAACAGCCTGTTTTGAAATGAATCACTTCCTATTCTCACAGTGGCCGAAACTTTGCCTGTGAAAGTTTGAGGATGAGTAAGGATACAGTTTTTCTCAGTCACTTTGGTGCATTTCTCAGATCACCTGTAACATTTGCACAACAGTTAGTGCATTTCTCAAAACAATTGGTACAAACTGCAAAACCTAGAACTTGAATAACCTGCAAAAGCGTGTTCAAAATGGATAATTCATTCCTCAAAAGGAATACAGGAAAGGAGAAACATAGTTTGCTCAGCTTAGCTCACTATTAATTTTCCAATACATTAGGCTACTGAATTCTGTCTATGCTGAGCTCTCAGCCCCATGCTGTTAGCAATGCCTGTTAGTGATCCTTAACCACGGCTCTACTGGCCAAGGCCCTGAGCCGCACTCTTGGCTGCAGTTTTATTGCCATCATGCTGTTGAGGCCATGTCTGTGTACATTCACAATCTTTTTATTACCCTACTCGACAAAACTGAATCAAATTAAGCTGCAGCCTCAGGGTTATTTTTGTAATTTCTTAATCATTATCATGCTATTGAAACCAAGTGAGCCCAAATTACAACATTTTCTGGAAAACTCGTTTAAGGTTGCACTGCTGAGACACCAACCAAACAGAACGCAGATTCCAGGTGACTGGCAGAGAAAACCTGGTCCAGAATGATTTCAGTCTTGTAACATCATTAAGATTGAAAAATCTAAATCTGTAGAAGCGTGACAGTAAATTTGTCAAGTAAAGATAAAAATACCTCAACACTATACTTGTGTAAACAAACCCTGAAATGTTTTAACCTCTTGTAGCGCTCTGTTTTCAACACTAGATGTCAGTGTACCACTACTAAAGCATCTATATAGCGTCCAACTGTTAAACGGAGGAGGTGTAGATGATCAGAAATGAGACTGAATAGACTGCTCGTCTTCATAAGAATAATAAGATGCTGATGTATTATTTGCAAGCTGCTTATACGAGAAGTCAATAATAAAGTAGTGAAGTACTACATTGATTGATATTTTTTATACCTCATGAGAATTTGTGCAGAGTCGTCACGAACATCATGTCATTACAGTAACAGCTGAGATCAAAGAGTTGATAGACATAATTTAGATAGCTTGTTATGACATCTCTTGTGAAAAAAACAGTTTCATAAAAGGTGTAGTGGAATTTAATGTGAATGGTGAAGAAGAACGGACAAGTCTGTCTGTTGCTCCATGGATACATCTTAGATGATCTTGTGATTTTTAATGAAGCATCCTTAAAAATGTCTCAATTTTCGGTTTCGATCAGGTGCCTTCAATAAAAAAACATATTCCCTTCTAATTAGCAAATGCTAATTCACATGCTAACACACTTAAACAAGATTGTAAAACACAACACCTGCTGAACATTAGCCTGCTCACTTCCTCACAGAGTGAATTACCATTCACCTGGTCAAAGGCTCAAAATGGTGTAAGGGGGAAGGACTGCTAACTTATCATGCTTATGTATAAGCAGCATGGGCAGGAGGACTGGTCAGCTCTCAGAAAGGAAAAATAAAACAAACGCAAAGAGTTCCCTGAAGAAAATCTGATCCAGAGCCAAGGCGACCTGTTTGACCTACCAGCTCATGAGAGACCTGAAGCTTCGGCACTCAGATCTCTGTCCGTCCCTGAAGTGGTCCAATCTCAGCCCCCCATGGTCTACCTGTGGAGAGATGACAGGAAGGTGACAGTTAACAGACACTTCTTGTCCAGTCTGAGGGGATTGGAGGTGATGAGACAGTAAATAAAACACTGTCAGTGTGTCAGATTTCACCAGTTTGTAACGTTTAGCTCTAGCAGCAGCCTGACAACTGGATGGATGGGAACCTTCGAATGCTACCTCACCAGCTACTTGCACACACACACACACACTCCTCTCGTGCAGGTGTCAGAACCATCACTGACTTCACCGTCTCTGTATTTTTGTATCTGACACTGGGCAGTGGAGAAAAACCACTTCATACTGGGCTTCACTGTTCCTGCAGTAGTCACATTTGACTCATGTATTCATCTGTGTTTGCTAAATTCTCCTAGTGTCCTTAAACGCAGCATTGGCTTCAACTGCTTGTTTTCAGTAACAGGAAGTGTGCATGTGCGTGCGTGTGATACTTAAATGTGTCTTTTATTAGAAGTCAAGTTGTTTGTGTCGATATTGGTTTGTGTCTTACGGGAGTGATCTCTCACTGGATCTCAGGAGTAAAATAGGAATGAATGAATGAATGGAAACCCGATAGTGATGGGCTGGTTTGTCCTCACGCCTCCAAACTGAAGTCATTCTAGGATTTCTGGACCAAATCCAGACAACACCACCCTTACCCTAACTCAGACAACAACAAAAAAACAGACTCACATTTTGACGATGTCAAAACTGACAAACAATAAACAAAAACTCCCATACCGAGAAGAATTGAACAGTAGCATGAGATAATGAGGAAACTCAAAAGAAAATAAAACAGAAAAGCTGAAGGAAGCTTAGCCTAAACACAGATGGAGGTGAGGCGGATTAATCACAGATGAACAACCTGAGGATATTGGAGGGAAACAGGACAAAGACACAAAAGAAAAAGAGACACACGAAAGCTACTTTAAAATAAAATGTGTAGCTTGTCCTTCAGCAAAGCATGATTTACTACTATGACAACACTATTTGTGCCAGTGTTTTAAACAGCTACCTTAACATAGATAGAATGCCTTTATTGTCCCATAGGGAAATTCGTTTTCACACTCGCCATTACCTGATGTAAACATCTACCTATTTAGAGCTATAAATGTAATAAATCCTGTGACCTCTGACCTTCAGCTTCAGAGGACAACAGAACATTTTTGTGGCTGTTGTCTTTGTGTTTTATGTGCAGGACACCAAAACAGTGTTTATGTGGTTATAACCTGCTGCAGCTCAGTAAACATACACAGAGTGCGCATGCACAGGCACCCAGGACCGTGCATAATGCCAACATACAAAACCAAGAAACCAAGAAAATTACTATGCCAAAAAAAAAAAACACACACACACATAATTTATGTGTGTGTGTGTGTGTGTCTCCAACAAGTGACCCATTGTAGAAGCTGAGAACAACAACAGCCCAGAGGAATCTGTTACACAAGCAGCAGAAAATACCACGAGGCCACAATCGTTTTATGATGCCAACTCTCTCTCTCTCTTTCTGAGTGTGTGTGTGTGTGTGTGTCTGTATGTGTTTCTTTGCTGGTTCCTGATCTCACGCTACCAACACTGAGCTGAACCAGAACCAGAAGCAGCCACAGTAGTTTGAGTTACAGTTGTTATATAATCACATGAGGAATAAACATATTGCTTGTTTCTCCACAGCAGAAACACACAGGAGCAGAGGGGCGGAGCTAATGGAGGGCAGAACTCAACCATTAAGTTTCCACTTCAGTTGACACTCAAGTTTATCTTTTTCCTTAGCTGAGAGTCAAGTGTTTTTGACAGATTTATAAACATTTTTGTCTGTGTCTACTATTTCTCATGAATTTCTAACCTGCTTTGCAGGAAGTTTGTCGCGTATTTTCTCATGTCAATTAACTTGATGCTAACAATGCATTGCAGTGACTGAGCAACTTAAACACCTTTGTTAATGACACCTGTAATTGTTATCACTGTTTTATGACCTCTGCTTTCCTCATTTCACTATGAGCCAATAGTGACTAAGAAAAACTCGCTTGTGATTTCATGGCTCAGATTGGAAACATTTTTTTACTAACAACATGTTTGACATTTTTAATCGGTTCTGTACAAACAAGTTCACAGGTCGTTAGATTCTGTTGCTAGGCGACATCTAGTGGTTGTAATGATTATGACAGGGGCAGAGTGTCTAGACAAAGTCCATGTCAGCAGGAGGTGGTGAATGTGACACAAGAGAGCACCGTTCAATTCAAGTTCAAAGCGGATTAATTCTAAAAACAGTGTTTTATTAAGAAACAGCTTAAAACAAAATGACTGAATTTATTATTATAAAACTGGTTCATAGTCTACAATATCACTCTGTTACATCACACATGGACCCAGGTGTGTAGGTGTGTTGAGGTCACAGCAGCAGGTGGACCTCTGTCCCTCAGAGACAGAAGGTCACGTGTCAGGAAAAGGAAACATGTGATGTGCAAATTAACCAAACACACGCACACACACACACACATTACTGATTTCGTACCAGCCTCTTCACCGAGAAAGGCAACCTAAAAGCATCATGGGAAAACAGATGAAAATTTTCACAGGTCAACATTTTGTTTAATACTTAGCTGAACTCGCTTGCAAATGATGTTTGAATGATGTTTAAGAAGCAGCACAGCATGGTTTTAAAGAGCAGGAAAAGCAGACCACGCCACTTCAACACAACCTGAACAACACATGTGTTAGTGAGCCATGCAATGTGTCTATGCTAAACATTTGTTATTGTTCTGTGGTTCAGCTCTGCTCTGGGTTAGGATTAGTGTAATAACTAAACAAACTGTGTAAACTGTCCGGGCTAACACTCACACATTAAACTCTAAAATAAAGGCACATGACATGAGATGGAGCCTGCTGACTGACAGGCCCTTCGGTGGGTTAGAGTTAATGTAAATAGTAAACAATCTGTTCATGTAAACAGTAAACGACTTAAAATTATAAAATAACAGATCCTGTGGGATTATGGACTCAGCTCTTGTCTTAATCACTGACCCTAACATGCTCCATCATGTTTGTTCCTCATGTAAAAACACTCCCTGAGTCTTGAAAATCTTGCATATCCCTGTTTATAGCTTGGAGGCGGTACACACTTTAAATCAATCTTGTCATGTTGTTACAGGGTTTTCCTGTAACAACAGCCTCTGTCTGACGTCGCCACGGCAGTGTGTGGTGGGACGTTTAACGGAAACAGGTCACAGGAACAACAGTGAGTCTGCAGGAGATCGTATGCTGCTGAGCTTTTGTCTCTGTCACAGGACAGTGAGCAGGATCAATTCACGTCGGCTGTGATTATCAGGAGATGTGTTTTTCAGCAGTGGTCCCACTGACTCCGCCCAAATAACAGTGGACATTTCCTAACTGCCAGAGTGTAAAAACATACTGTCATCAGGATAGCTCTGGTTCAAGCAACCACATCACACGGCCTAAAAGACACTCAGAGGTCACTAGAGGTCATTGGAGGTCACTGTGTGGGAGGTCGACAACTCTGTGGTTTTGTCTTATTTGTCTACTTTAGTAGTTGTAGTAAAGAAGGTCAACATGGACACTAGGTTGGGGTTAGGGTTGCAGTCAGTAATACTACAGTCCACAATGACTTACGGAAAAATTATTATATGTCACTTGTCACATGACCTGGTCTGGCCTGACAGTAGCTCCGCCTTCGACAAGGTGAACAGTGAATTTCAGTGCTACTAACAAATATTTTCACTGTCAAATGTTCTGACAATAATTTCTTACAACAAAACTATCAGCAAATCCCTACTCCAACAAGCTGCATTCATTAGCACATTTTCATAATAAAATCTTCAAGTCAAAACTCACTTCACAAAGTGTGTTTAGAAATATTTGAAATATCTTCAACTGAACTGTTGATTGAAATGGTGATAGTTGGTTTGGTGTTTTGTGAACTTTGTCATTCTTGAAAGTGTCGTTTGAAAATAGACTGAAAATGTACGTTTTAGACGAAGGAACAAGTGAAGGTTTGACCAGTAGAATAGAATAGAATATAATAGAATGCTGAATCCTGATTGATGTAGGTCAAGTTTAGTTACAGTGGGTTTGTTTGTTTTTCCTCTAGTTAGGGTTAATGAAGAATTAGTTGCATCCTAACCCTGCCCCTTGACCCCTCACCCCTCGTTCTTCACAACAACTCTAAGCAAAAAGAAGCAAGACAGCGCAATAGTTGGTGATGTGGAAAGAGCTGATGAATCAGTTCTTCGACACAGGTTTGACACTGAGGCCACATCCCGTCCCACTGTCACTACTCCTCCTCCAACATGTGGGCATCTCCAAGTGTGGTTCCTTCTTCACCTCCACAAGTGTGTTCCTCCACCACAGCTCCTCCACCTCCTCGTCAACTTGTGGGCATCTCCACTGTGGCTCCTTCTCCTCCACAAGTGTGTTTCTCCACCACAGCCCCTCCTTCTCCTTCTCCTCCTCCCCTCCTACACATGGGTACATCTCCACTACTGCAGCTATACTCCCATTCTCACACCTGTAGGCTGCTTAAAGACTGTGCTGCCCTACTGTGTCAACCTCTCCACTTGGTCCCCAGGGGAAAATTAATAAATGAGTTTCTCCTTTTCCACAGACAGATCAGATATACAACATGAACATGTAAGCAGGTGTCCACTGCCATCAGACTTTTTCATTCTTCTGCAAATGGTAGATGAGCTGACAGTACCAGTAGTATTGTATTTGTATTCATATCTTCTAACTTCTAACCTTGTTCCTATTTTCTGAACATGAAGTTGACGGAGTTGTTTTGACCGAGAGGGTTTGAGGCTTTGGTCTGAGTCACTGAGCTCAGACCACAGTTAACGATGTGGTCTGCCGCAGACCAGATGTAAACAATCTCTCTGCTGTTTACCTCAATCTGTGTTTTAGTGTCTTCCTAAGAGAGAGAAGAGTGATGGAAAGAAGACAAGGTTGCAACGAAGGCAAGAGGTGACGAAGAAGATGAGAAGAAAGAGGTGTTCGTGGTCAACATCAAACTCCCTGGTTTGTCTGAGGCTTCATCGGAGTGTGGTCTCAGTTGGGTGTGGCCTATTTTTAAAATTTCCATCCGTAAACATGGAGTGAAACGCATACATCCAAAAGCACTTTCACAGCTGGATGAAAAACACTAATATCTCCATTTTGCCACCACCATGTGCAAGTAATGTTTCAACTAAATTATACCTCTTAACCAAGCACACAGCGGGCATAATCCATGATGTTGTATGTATTCAAGACACAGGCTGTCATATATGGCCCTGGCATCATCTGGGTTGAGTCACCATCCTCCATAATCATCATCAGCAGCAGCAGCAGCATCCACTAATACTTCCCAATCATATTTTGACCATAGAATTTTACCACGATATATTGGAAAAATTTTTGAACCAAGCACCTATTGACTGAGGTGTTCACTAACTGGTGTGTTTACTGACTGATGATCTGTCTACTGACTGGTGTGTTTTCTTACAGATGATGTGTTACTGACTGATAATGTGTTGATTGACTGTTTACTGGCCGATTTGTTTACTAACTGAAGACGTGTTTACTGACTGATATGTTCACTGAGTAATGATGTGTTTACTGACTGGTGTGTCCACTGTCTGATGTGTTTGATGATAACACACCTGTTTTTGATGATTAAAAACAGCAGTGACGCACTTCTCTTTGTTGTGACATGCAAACTAATTTCTCATGAATTTCTAACCTGCTTTGCAGGAAGTTTGTCGCGTATTTTCTCATTAACTTGATGCTAACAATG
The DNA here is from genome assembly GCA_030347415.2 of Decapterus maruadsi. Taxonomy (NCBI): domain Eukaryota; kingdom Metazoa; phylum Chordata; class Actinopteri; order Carangiformes; family Carangidae; genus Decapterus; species Decapterus maruadsi. Next base: position 16,146,404 of record CM064896.1, read on the forward strand.
CATTGCAGTGATTGAGCAACTTAAACACCTTTGTTAATGACACCTGTAATTTGCCCTCAGTTCATTGATCAAAAACTCAAAAAAATCAAAAAACTAAAATCAAACAAAATCAAATCAAATGGCCACTAAGATTTACACAGGAAAACAGAATCCACGCAAAAAATTGTTGAATTTTCAGAATAATGGCCTTTGCGGCCTCTCTTGCCCTGGTAAAAAACCACCAGCCCAGCCAGTGCGCTGTAGCTACCCAGTACTTTCAAAGTAAAAGCATTAATAAATACCCAAATTAACCCAAACAACAGGCTACTAAATACAAACTAAAGATGTATTACTCAAAACTAAATGCACAAAATAAACAAAAAATGACTAAATAATTAGTGATTAGATATTACAAAATTAACAAATGGCTCCAACAACACCGCATGTTTCTGTTCAGCCCTTCGCAGGAAACAGGTTAAAATCAGGATCTGAGTCAGAGGACAGGGTGGGGCAGGGTGCGGGTGGTGGGGTGTTTGTCTGCGACACCTCCACAACACCTATGTGTTATGTTTGCTGTCCCCCCACCATCACCTGCCTGTGTTAGCTTTGTGAAGCTTGTGTGACTGAGTCATGTCGTGGTCTCTGCTCGTCCACCTGTCGTTGTTGAGTCTCCTGAGACAGATCTCACCCTATCACCTCGGGACCAGCACGACCCTCGACCTTCACCAAAATCATCATCATGCGCAAAACCAACGCATTTTGCAAGTTTGACGTTATCCACATTAGAAGAAACCCTGATGCATGATCCACACACAGCAAAAACCAGGCGACCGAACCTGAACACATGACCTGATTCAGGCGGTGTAACCTTAACCTGGCCCAAACCCTGACCTAGTTTCATAATGGTTTCTCAACGTGTGTTTATTGTACGTATGTGTAAAAACATTTCAGTAACCCTTTATAAACATGAAATAAATAACATATATGTTATTTGTTATCTTTACAGCTCCGTTAACTCTTATCTGCCGAAAAAAACCTGCACAGATTTACAGTCACTGAAGAGATAAGATTTTCTTTCACATTCACTCTGACACTCACACACACACACACACACACACAGGCCTTCCCTGCAGAGCTCTTTGTGGATCTGACCTCTTCATCCTGTTGTGTGTGATGTTTAAACAAATCATTTGATACCAGGCTCTCAACAGGGAGGGCGGTGGGGGAGTCCAGAGAGAGAGAGAAGTTCAGGAATAAAACACACAGTACGTGAAGGTTACGATGCATCCTGGGGGTGGGGGATGTAATCCAGGTTTAAACTGTGTATTTAGTTTTGTCAGTTTGTTGCGTATTAGCAGACTGCTGTCGGTCAGTCACTTGTTCCTCCTGACAGGTCCAGTGTCAGCTCTACTTTTAGCTGTGGTTTGGTATCCACAGTAACAGTAAAGTTGGGGCTGTAAAACAGTGCAGAGCTGACGGGAACTGCAGACAGAAACAACTTAACTTGAAATTAACTGGTTTGTGCAACAAACAACTTAACTGGTTTGTGCATGCAGCATGATGATCTATGGCTCAGTGTGATTCTGTGTGACGGGATCGTGGAAGGCGTCAACCAGCTGAGACAAAGGGACAAAAGTTGTCTCACCTGTGAGACAGTTTTATTATTGAAGGTGAGTTGTTGGGTCACGTTTTGGGCCGTTTTTCGCTTTCCTTTTGATGTTTTTAATTTGACCAATGTTATACACTGGAATTGAAAAGTGTTGTACAGTCAAAATATCATCATTATTTCCATTATTATGATGGTTATTATTATGATCCTAGCAGAATCTGGTTGAAGTGCTGCAGGAACTACCACATTGTGAGGGCTTTGGCCAATATGTGTTCTCCATACCTTTTAAGTACTAAAACCTGCTGAGATGTTACAGGGTGAAACATGCTCCTTGTAGCCAAGGTGGCTATTTCACAAGATGATGTCCAGTGTCACAACTACTTTCTACAGTGGTGCTCATGTTGTGGATCATCCAGGAACACTATGGTTAAAGGTTCTTTGAGGCTTTAAATTAAATTCTTTTTCTCCTCTGTGTTGGAGTGAATCTCAGAGACAAAAAAAACAAAACATTTCCATCTCTGTGAAGTCACTACTCAATCAAGCTGCGCCAGACAGTTCTTTCTCTTCAGGAGATTGAATGTCTCACAGTCGGCGCTGGTGTCAGTGTCTGTGTCGTACAGGACCTTCACCTGTCACCTGTCAGTGGGCCGGCCCTGCAGATATAACCTTACACTTCACTGACTGAGCCCGTTATTCTCTTATTCATGTAGTTACATTGTGGCGGTGGATCACTTTCCCTTGCGCGGTCCCCTCTGTCGCTGTCCCACCTCGTCCACTCATGGTGAAGGACAACAGGTGACTGACAGAGAGACAACACTGTAGCACACTGGAGTCTCTGAACCATGACCTTCACATGACAAAACCTTTGTTCATTGAACTCTCCATCAGTCATCGGGACAGATGGATGTTGTCTCCGCCCACAGGTTTCTAAAACTCAGAGTGAGCGGCTCCATGCAGCTTGGCTGTATCTGACTCCACCCCTTAACACCCAGTTAATGCAAAAATGGACAAAGAGGAGGGGTCTGTGTGGGCTTGAGACTTGCATGATGTTTAATTACTCTGTGGTGAGCTGAGTATACACACAGTCAGTGAGGCCCTGCCCTCAGTCCCCCATAACATTAGTGGTTAATAAAGTGTAAACAAGTGAGTTCCATAAACATTTGTCTTAAAGGGTAAGTGAAAGACAGACTGAGAGAGACTGCGGTGAAACATGAAAACAATCAACATGGAGGGAGATACAAACTAACATGAGATACACTACACTCTTCTACAAAATAAAACAAGAAATGGTCAAAAGCCCCTATGGCAGTATCATGGCAATGGATGTACAAACTGATTCAGGTCAGGTAAAAACTGGCTGTCATTGGAGGAACTTGACCTTGACGTTGAGGGTTCAGGGTGTTTCAGTCAGTGATGAGACCTGAAGATACAACATCTGGTGCTGGGCTTTGGCTCACCCTTTTAGACCACTTCATTGTAGCCCTGAGGTAACAGGTCATGCGATTTGTCACCACCAAGAAAATCTGGATATGTTTCAGTGTCCAGTAACATCCAGGGGGTCTTGAATCTGAACTGGGTTAAGGTCAAAACCTGCCCATGGTGGAATTCATTTCAAGTGTTTGAATTCCTCTGTGAATTCAGCTTTGAGGTCACGTCGTTGCGTTGTCTGGTTTTGGGGGTTGAGTGTCCGTTGTTCACGGAGATGGTGTTGTAATGTGAGACCTGAGCGGCACCTGAAGCTCCAGACTCAGTGTTGTTTACTCATTAAACTGTGACCTTGCGTAATACTGAAGAATTGTGACATAAGTTGACGAAGTGCAGCAGTTGTGTGAATTTGCATGGCCAGTTGTGTGATTCTGTTCATCCTCCTGACTTAAGATCATGTTCACACCCTCTCTCCTCTGGTTTCATGTTGCAGTGAAACTCTTCAGATGCTCAGCTGTTTATAGAAGATGTTGCACTTGATTCTTCTTCCATTAAGAGGGAGCAGTAAAAGCCCTGAAGCATGCGTCCACACACTCTTTCCCACATGTATTAGTGGCATCTTACTATTCATCAAAGCTTCGTTTCACAACCTCAGGGAGACATAAAGCATCCACAGTGAAACCAGTCATACTGCTGAAGAACTAAGGCTCCATTTTATTCTCAAATTCAGTAATCCATCATTTTATTTACCTGAGAGAGGTATTCTGTTTCCATCATTATGCAATTAAAATTACAGGCACAATGGCAAAATATGTTGATAGTAACAGGTTGAATTAGACACATAATCATTATTATAAAGTCCTGGATTAACGGTGTCATATGAAAACAAATCAAATCCATGTAATGGATGATGGTGTAAAACATTAGATGTTAATGTAAAATGAGATGAAAGCATAAGAAATTGCAACATACAAAGATATGAGATAAATAGTTGAAATAAGGGGAATAAACAGAGCAGGACATCATCTTATTGAGATTGGGATCTGACCCTCACACTCTCTCAAGAAAGCTGTGAAAAAAAATTCATGTAAGTTAATTAATCAACAGAGAGACCTGCTTGTAAATACAGGCAGACGCAGCAGGGTTACAAAAGATTACATGTGTTTATGTTTAGGATTTAAAAAATATGTCTTACAGTGTTTGTACTAGATTGGGATCCATTCTTTGGAGATAATCAAACACACACACACAAGTGTATATTAGCGTATCTGATATGTACTGGTCACAGCTGGGGGTTGAAACAGTGTCCAACAGAGATTGATGTTTGTATGCATAAGTGAGAGATATATATAATATCCTTTTCGTCAAAAGTGACAGGTATATTGTTCTATTGTTTTCAAATGACCAATGATGTAACCAATGATATTTTACTATGTCACCACCATTTCATCCAATGAGAATGCAGGATTGATGGGAAGTCCCACCCCCTGTTCATCCAATGATATGTTGCTACGTCATCATCTCTGTCATCCAATGAGGTATGATACCCTTTTTGTCAAAGGTGGCAGGTCTTGTTGTACATTGAGCCCCGTTCTCCTTGTTGTAACAAATGCCTAGCCTGTGATTGTTCCGCGTGTATGTGTTTAATCAAATTAAAAAATAATAATAATTTATTCTACAATTATGCATTAGAAACTGGATCTCGCAAAACATCGTAATCTGAGTGTGATGCTTTTTGAAACTCCGGTGACATGTTTTCAGGAAATACAGTGGGAAGCTCCAAAGAATGGGTCATTTACATTTAAAAAGGTTGTAAATCTAGTTCAAGTAAACGTTAGCATGTCATAGCTTTAATCATATTAAACATAATTACCCAACAACAAACTTGTGGCTAGTGAAATTGCTGACTGGCTAGTAGCTCTGGGAAACCAGTAGCCACAGTGGTTGGTGAGCAAAAAAGTTAATGACAAGCCCTGGTTGTACTGTAACCCTCCCCTTTATCAAGCTGATAAAAACATGCTTCGTTACGCATGTAACCCCACAAACTACCTTCTGGCAGCCATTCTTTATCTTCGTGTGATACACGCTTCTTTGGAGCTTCCCATATTTCCCGAAAACATGTCACCAGAGTTTCAAAAAGCACCACGTTCTGTTTAAGGCATTTTGTGAGATCCATTGTTATAGAATCTCCTAAATTATTCATTCATTCATTTTCTATACCGCTTATCCTGCACTATAGGGCTGGAGCCTATCTCAGCTGACTTTGGGCGAGAGGCGGGGTACACCCTGGGCAGGTCAGTCTATCACAGGGCTAATATAGACGGACAACCATTCGCAGTCTCATTCACACCTATGGACAATTTAGAGTCGCCAATTTGGACTGTGGGAGGAAGCCGGAGTACCCGGAGATAGAACATGCAAACTCCACACAGAAGGGCCGGCGGGTTCGAACACAGAATGCTCTTGCTGTGAGGCAACAGTGCTAACCACTGCACCACTGTGGCAATCATTGGATGAACAGGGGGCGAGACTTGACATTGGATGAAATGGTGATGATGCAGTAACATATCATTGGTTACTGAGAACACCTGTCACTTTTGACGAAAGGGATATTATATATCTCTCTTACATGTGTTCAACTCTGATCAGATTTATATTATCCAACAATCAGCTCACATCTACAGAACCTTTGCTGTTAATGAGTTTGACCATCATCATCAACAGCCTCATCTCAAATGTTCTGCTGTTCCCGGATGAGTATCCAGTGGCTGTGTGTGAGATCAACGTTTCAGAGCCACAGGTCACAAAACAGCTCCTCATTATAAAATGTGTGAATTCTTCTCATTGTGAAAAGTTCAGACTATAATCTAAGTCACACACCAGACTGACACTGAGGTCAGGGGGTCACTGGATCTGACCCTGTCTCTGACTCCTGACTTAGGGGACAGAGACTTAGCCACTTGGACTTTGATGATAAACTCCACTCTAAACATGTCTGAAGGAGGGAGGTTGCTGGGGGCGCGGAGCCATGCCCAATATTATAGTCTCTCCAGGTCACAGAGGTCACAGACATTTGACTCCACCATTAATAATGGGCATTGTAGGTGGCCGTTGCTGCTGCCTCTTCAGAGCTGAGGCATGTGGGTGGCTGAGGGTCAGGTCAGCTGATCCTGGTACTGTAAATCTCCAGAGGAACGTGGCAATGACAGACGGCATCATGTGTCTGATAGCCTGCAGGACGTACACACACACACACACACACACACACACACACACACACACACACTGCCTCTCACTCATTTCATGACTTCACAATGTGTGTTACAAGTGTGAATAAAACACCTGTAGCTGTGGGAGGAGAACCTAGCTGCGTAACCAAATTAGAGGGGCAGAGGGCATTATATTTTTAAAGGGATAGTTTAGCCAAAATTCAAATTTCACTCATTATCTACTCACCCTCATGTCGTATATGTCATTATGTCATGTCACGTCATACGGCAGTGCAGTGCTGCACGGAGCTCCGCTGTAACTCAGGCACGGAGGACTCTGAAACTTATCCCAGCTCTTAGTCGACATGAGGATGAGTAGATAATGAGTGAAATTTGAATTTTGGGTGAACTATCCCTTGCAGATTTTTCAACCAAACAGGTTTCAACCTTCAAGCACACTAATGTCAAAACCTTATCTTGAATTATGAGAAAGTTGCAGAGCGGCTGACACACAGCAAAACCACCAGACTGTGCACAGCCTGAGAGAAGCTTCACAATGGGAGTAAATGACAATAACAGCGTTTCATCACACAGTGACCTTAAATTCATTACACAGCATGAATGATTTTACCGAGGGTCAAACAATACTATTCACTCTGTTGGCTACAGTGTATCTGCTGCTCATATGTGATCAGGTTTATTATGGGGTTTAAAACATACAAGTGTGATATGATGTGATAATGTTGAAAGAGACCGGGCTCAGTTCTGGTAGGTCTGGTCCAATAATATCGCTTACTCAGTCATAGGCAGAATTGAATCTGTCGATTTCACCTACTCTCTGAAAAGAAGAGGGACGGGTTTAACGAGGAACTATACAAGATTTTAACCTTAAAGGTAGGGTTGGAGATCCTATTCTGGAGCATTTCACTGTTTACATAAGGCATTTTTAATTAAATATTGCTCAATGCGAATAAAAACGTGAGGATGGAAAATGATTTTGTTCTCAACATAGACAAAACAAAAGAACTCACTCTGGATTTCAGGTAAACAGCCCCCCGACCTTAAAGGGACTCAGGACAGAGCTTCAAGGGACAAACATCATCCTGCCCCCCCCGCCCCCCCCAAATTTTTTTTTTTTAATGTTTTATTTGGATTTTTTTTAGTACTTGTTTTAAATTTTGAACTCTATTGTATTGTGTTACTTTCTTCTTCTTTCTAGGTTTTAAATGCTCTGAGACGCAAACACAAGAATTGTGCCTGTAGCGTGACGTAGGCTACTTGTGCAATTGGCAACGAAAATCTATTCTATTCTTTTCTATTAAAACAACATGCAACTGGAAACATGTTCACACCACAGGACAGGTCTGCACAGAGAGAGAGAGAGAGAGAGAGAGAGTGTGCGTGTGCGTGTGTGTGGTCTACATTGGTGGTAGAACAAATCAAACACTTCCACAGAAGCTTCTTTGTTTGAACGGAGAAATGCATCAGTGATCTGTAACTGTCAATGACCACGCCCACTCATAATGGCGCCACTCACGTTGCAGCAGCCAATCAGCAAGACTGTATATTGTCCGACTCTATCGCACAGTCTCTATTTAAAAGCTCAACTGTTGTGTGTCTTCTCATGTTATGTAACACAGTAAATGCACAGAGAGATGTAATGTTGCATCGTTGCAGTGGGCATGCCTGAGGAGTGTTCCCGTGTCCAGTAAACGTGCCCGATGAGTGTGCCAAGATGCATTAGTCAGTGAAGCTAGTTGTGCCCCGCCCCATTTGAATGTGTGTTCATTTTCTGTTATGCTTAGAGAACATGAGGACATGAGGACAGTGTCCAGTGTCCACAGTGACCTTTAGTTTCAAATGATCAGTTACTTCATGAGTCCAAGTCCACTGTTTGTTTTAGGTTTGAGGACATGAAGACGGAAGGACTGAGACATTATGTCCTTGAGAAGGAGATGGACAACCAGAAGATGAGATGGCTGCCACTCAAGGGCAAAGGTCAGGGGCTTATTCATGAGTTGTCCAAGTAGTCACTTGATGCATATCAACAGGAAGTTCAAGTGAAAGGCCATGTGTGAGATGTAGGTTCAGGTCAACACATATGCTAATGTGCATTTTACTGCACATGTGTCAGATGATGCAGACTCGCAGCTCAACTGACCAGACATGTTCCATGATGATGTCATTATCACAGTTACCCACTGACACCTGTCATTTCTCAGTGCACGCAAACATGGCAGCAGCAGTGCATAGGAGGTGGGGGGGTTTGTGGCAGTGTGTATGTGTCTATGTGTTATTACTCGAAGCAATGACTGGATGAAAATAGCTGGAGCCGCACCCAGGCTAGATATGCATGGGACCCCCACCCCCCACCCCCAAGTCTTGGTAACATGTCTGTGTGATTTACTACAGTCTTGTTAACGGTTCGATTCCCAGGCCTGGGGCCTTTCTGGAGGGAGTTTGCATGTTCTCCCTGTGTTTGCGTGGGTTCTCTCAGCTCTGTGATAGACTGGCAAGCTTTCTTAGGTGTATATGCACCCTGTGTCAGCTAGGATTGGCTCCCACTCTGCATGGATAAGCGGTTTAGAAAATGGATGCGTGGTTGAATTTAGTTAGCTAGCTAACCCCTCAGTTTGTGAAACTACACTACCAGTCAAAAGTTTTAGAACACCCCAGTTTTCTTGTCTTTTATTGAAAATGATGCAGCATAATGCTTCGTCCTCTGAATGAAATGAGGGCATTGAAGAACAATGAAGTTGAAAAAGAAATCATGAAATTAATTTATAAACTAAAATGTATCTTAAACTTTTGACTCATTAAAGTATCCACCTTTATGCCACCTCGTGGCATTCTTTTTACAATGGAAATCAAAAGTTCTTCCCTACTGTTGCAGAGGTGTTTTCAAGCTTACTATCTGGTTCTTTATTCCTAAGGTAGTTTCGGTAACAGTTTGGACGTGTTTTGGGTCATGATCTTGCAGTAGGATGGACCAGGGACTAACAAGTCCAGCAAACCCCCCCCCCCCCCCCTTTTTTTCAGTTTTGGGTAACTTTTTTTTTCAACAAAAAAAAGGACCATTTCAAGCTATTCATTGGACCTGAACTGGTTGAATTTCAATAATAATAAAAAACTGGAAAAAATTGGTGTACATGTTCACTAATTATAGTGTGTAGGGGGTTAATTAAGGTCATAGGTGTAAGCCAACCAAACTTCACTTTGAGACAGGTCAGGGACAGGTAATGTCTGTCACATCCTATGTGCTTCTATTATTTTAATGTGTCCAAATCAAACTCACACATTTCAATTGTTTTTTTTCTTCTCTTCTCTACTGTACTACTGTAAAAATGTTCTTTCAGACCCCAAACCTGAACCTGACATTGTAGTTTGGGTGACTTGGGATGAAGAAGACTGAGGAATGTGCATCTTCAGGCAGGGGGGGAATAGTGGAGGTTGTTTGACGAAGGAAACAGGACAAGCAGGCTAGCAAGTAGGTACAAAAGGAGCACATACACACCACATGAACGATCCCTTCGGGTAGAAGAACAGCGTGGAAAAGGGTTATAAGGAAACCTGAGAGGATAGGACTCTGGTCAGCTGGCGGCAGCATCAGGTGGACAGGATCATGTGTGATAACAGAGAAACCAAAAACTCAAAGAACAAAAGCCATGCGCACCTGAAAAAGCCAGGTTTAAACTAGCACCACCACTGGCACTATACGCAGTTCAGACGTATCTTATCCAGGATGACTCAGACAGACTTGCATAGTCTTGCTGTGTGCATTATGAGAAGCCTAAACAAAAGGAGGAATGACAAAAAAAATCAAGGGAGTCACAGAAAGGGAAAAGTAAGAGTGTTATTTTCAGCGGCTGGTCAAACAATTCTGATGAAACTGTAATAATAATTAAAAAAAAACAATTTAAGAATCAGTTTGTTTTTTCACAGGCTGGAGAACAATTAGTCACAGTTTTTCCAGCAAAACTCTCTCATTTCATATAATTTTGATGGTTTTTCAAACAAGAAAGTAACTAAGACTCCAAATGTGTCACTATAGTTGACAACATACAGTATTTCATTTAAGTTTATCCATGGAATTGGCTTGGGTGTTGCTGTCCTATCAGTTTCTCCAGCAGGGACTCTTAACAGCTGCTGCCCAAATATCTTGATGACCCAGTGGTGTGCTGTCAGCTTAGAAGAAAGCTTTCAAACTTTTGTTAATTAGGACCCGAGGGTCTAAAGACTCCAGGACCCTTTGTTTTATAATGCACTGTGCAACACAACAACCCCTTTATATTTCCTCTGTATATTATTATTATTCAGCGGAAAAAATACTAAAAAAAATAAGCAATGGCGCAAGGTTTATGGCACAACATGTTCACATATGCTAAAAGATGCATGGCCCCACATGTTGCATCATGCTCCCTGCCAACCACATTAACACCTGAGCACGGAGTTTGCCGTTTGCTATGATATGTGCATGCTTCGTTTGGCGAGCTGTGAGCCCCTCTAAAGAAGCGTGAAGCCCCATTTATTGCTGCTTGTTGATTTGATTTATTGTTTGCCCTGTGTCTTCTTCTTTTCTGGAGGAGGGTCTGGTGAGCGAGACTTGTCTTTGGTGTCTTTATGTCTGTCCATTTGATTCTTCTCAGTCTTGTCTTAGTCAGATGATGCTGACTAAACAGTTCTTTTGCAATATGGTTAATGTTTTATTGATTTTGGAGACATTTCAAGTGTTGACACATGAGTTTCATGGGCTTTTTAAATTCTTATTGACTTAACATGATTGATGTGAACACAGAAATGATTGAACCCACACCTCCCGGGTAAGAGTCACGCGCGCTTGCCAGTCAGCCAAAGGGACATCCCCTTGGCTAAGTAGCCAGGGCGCATGATCAATTGGAGGCATAGTGACAGGAACCTCAACTGTCACAGTAATAAGATAAACCAGACTTATCATAATAAGTCAGGCCTTTCTTAAATCTTGCTCCATTGAATACCTTCCTGCTTGTCAGCTGAAAACTGTAACCATCATTACATAAGAACAGTTTGAATCCTGTTAGACAAGGACTGAAGAGTTGAAGATGATATATGAAGAAAGAGCTATCTAAACACTGCACTGTTCTTTTAATAAAACCAGGTGGGATTTTTTGTTGTTATTTTGTTTATCTTGGTCTTTTGCCACTTCACCCTCATCCTGTAACTTTCCTGAATAACACAACTGTTCCGTGACCTTGACACGAGTTTGAACACATCTCCAGCTTCGAATTGTTTTCTTCACACAAGTCTCATCATGATGGCCCCAACTCTACCTCCCCTTTACAATGACACACTCCCTCCTTTCACCATGTTCATCCAACCACACCCTAACATCCCTATGTTCAAGAAAACAAGTATTTCCCTCTCTCATTTCCTTTCCTTCCTGTCTCCTCCCTCCTCTTCTGCGCCTTGTGTCCTTCTGTCCATACGTGACCTCCTCTGTCCTTGTCCTCTTCTGTTGTTGTCCTCCTTTGTGCTTGTCCTCTACTGTTCCACTGCCCTTGTCCACTTCTGTCCTTTGTCCTCGTCCTCCTATGTCCCAAGCCTCCTCTGTCCTTCGCTGTTTCCTAGAAAAGGTGATTACATAACAAAAAAACGGGTCCCACCATTTCCAAAAATGAAACTAGCCTGTTCTTTTTATTTTAGAAAGTATCTTTATAGTTCCATGCCCCAGCACCAGCGACTAACTACAGCAGTTCTACCATCACTAGGTATTTAGTAATATTGTAACCATGACAACAAAGATCTGGTTCTAAGGATGCTGCGGATGATGCTAGAAGCTTGACGTTCTACAACTTCATGACCTCTGTGGTGTTAGGAGGACGGCTTCCTTTACAAAAGCTTAATGCAGAGATGTTTCCTATTCAGACATTAGAAAGTGATTAAACATGAGCTGCCCTCATTATTTATTGATTTTCATTTTGAACTGTACTGCAGTTACTGCACATTGCTAATGTAAGAAGAGTATGTCTTCGGATTAAAAAGAGTAGTTCCCACTTTCAATATAAGGAAATGTGTGTTACTCAACAGGTGACTCCCTTCTTTAACACATGCAGCTTGATAGAGGAATACCCACATGGTTGTGCGTAATTATGCAGCAGAGCGCAGACAGGGACTAGACTGCCTGTCTAGCCACTACCTGGTCTTTTTTTTACTAAACTTAACCAATTCCTTCTACATTGCCTAAGCCCAACCAGTGCAAAACCTTTTGGGGAAAAAAGTATGCTATCAAAGTCATTGTCGGAAAGGCAGGATGTTTTTTGTTTTTTTTAAAAGGCAAAAGTTGTCGGAATGTTGGGACATATGATAGAAAAAAGTGTTGCCATTTAGACAATTAGAGGTCTGTCAGACTGGTGGGATGTCGAAATGGTGGTTGCCCCAACAGCAGCTATTAAGACTTGACCTGTGGTGTCATACAAAAAACATTCAATTAAAAGCTTCTGCTTCTGCCTCCTTAACTAATTTTTGAGTTGGACGCAGTGAATCTTTGGATATAGGTAGCCTACTGTAGAGCCTCTCATTGGATCCATCAGTGCCTAGAAAACAAAAGGTGCAGCGTAGCTAAGGGTTAAGCCTCTGAAGGAGAAGAGCCTGAATTTAGACAAAGAATTAACACTGGTAAACACGTTGGAGACACCTGGCAACATGCTAATGCAGGATACAAAGGACGTGCTGATGTCTGAGCTCTCACTACATCTAGTTGATTCATCCATTGAGTCCATGAGCACATCATCACCAGGTTTAAGAGTTCAAATAGCACGTTAATGAAGTTGCTGCAGTCATGGTGTGTTTTCGCTGCCTGGATAAAAGCATTCAGACTGATGTGAATGCTCCTGTAAGGAGGGAGTAAGGAAGAGCTTCCAGGAACACAGAAATTACCAGTTAACTGTCCATCAATACCAGGCTGGGCAGTGGGCACAATATCTATCTCACGTCTGTAAACAGCAGGGAGCTGCTCTCACTTCTGTGAATTCATCTCACGCTGCCTCTGCCCATCAACATCCATGCTGTTTATTGTTTATTATTTATTGTACATTATTGGCACTTTTTAATCACATTTTATCCTGCTGTAGGTCATTTTAATCTGCCCATTATATGTTACATGTTATTTGGTGTTGTCTTGTATGTGTTTGAATGTGTGGATCTTCCTGGCTGCAAATCAATTTCCCCTGTGTGGGACAAATAAAGACACTTTGACTTATTGTACATCATCACAGTGTAATGTATTCTCACTGTGGAGCCGGTCCCATGTTTCTCTCTGTCTACTACATGTAAAAATGTTATGATGTGCTTCGCTCCTGTCTGTTGCATCTGGCATCATCACATCATCACATTATATGAGACAAGATATTCTCTCAGCTGCTGTTTTGAAAGAATTTTACCATTAGGCTACTGCAGCTAAAATGACGTATGACAAGGCTGTTAGCGTGCTAACATGTGTAGGAGAAAATAGCATAGTAGTGAACACTGATGTTTGTCTCCATTTCTGCAGACAGATGTTGGTGAGTGACAACACTTCTTCAAACTTCTGCAAATGCTAACATTAGCTATGCAGCAATAGTAGCTACCACAAAAAGAGCGTAGTTAGTTGTGTGAATTAGTTATGTTTTGGTGTTTGTCAGCTTTTATTCAACAGTAACTCTCGCCAATCCAGTTTCCAGTGGTAGCATCCATCAACCATAAGCATGAACACAGAGGAGCATTCAGCAGCCGGTAAGGTGGCCAAGACCAAATAAACTAATTACAATACAGCTTTAGGCTGCTACTTATTGGAGATTAAATGTATGTAGGTGTAGCTGACTGAATTTGGGCTGTTCTGAACAGCTATGTGAATTTATTTCAACTTTGGTTGTAAAACAAATAGAGTTCAGTCAAAGAAATACGTGCACCAAATATTGTCAGCTGCATGCTGTGATGTCAGTGCAGGTTTAGAAAATGTTGCTTTGTTTCAAACAGAACCACAGTGACGCAACTCTTTGTGCTCATCCTTGGCCTGCACCCAGCATCAGCAGGTTAATATATTATGACTCAAGGCTTAGGAGGAGATTAAAACAGTCTGAACATGAAAAGTTTATTGTAGGCCTACTGTGTTCATTGTCATTGGAACATTTCTGTCACAACAAACTTCTAGTGCAATCACTCAGTGGTGCAACATACAAAAAACTGCAAACCGAGCCTATTTTCAAGGCCTTTTCTCGAAAATTGCATATCCATAATAAAATGAGTATATCTCTGCAACCACAAGGTCTATTTGAATACTTTTAGTGTCATAGTAAAGGGAACAAATTAGAAATTGCTTAGATGTATACATTTCAGTATATGTGTGTTACTGGTGAAGAGAAAATGAAGATGTCACACAGATTAATATAAAAAAAATCTTTTTTTTCCTACACAGAGAAAAATTGGGGTACAGAATTTCTGTGGTACAGTTCTGTCCTACTATAGCCTATAGGTCCAATTATTGTACTCTGGAGTACCTATGTGTACCTTTTGGGGGTAGAAAAGGCACATATATGTTCCAGAATGGCAAAAGGTAAATATATGTACTCCTAAGGTACACGTATTTAGACAGTATGTTATAAAAATTAGTAACCTAAGTAAATAAGTCAAAGTTAATCAAAAAGCTTCAGAGTAATTTGATAGTTAACTACATGACTTGTTATGAGTGAGAGTGGAGGCTCTCTGCCTTCACCTGGCGTCTCACAGCTGAAAATCAACCTTGCAGCATCCATTACCTGTCCGCAGCCCCCCGGTGACCCAGCTCTCCTTGCGGAATTCTAACTAATTCTTTGTTTCTGCAAAATTATGCACTCAGCTGAAACAGAAGGCAGAGAGACACTGATAATCCTTCATGGTTAAGGAAGTTGGACCAGATATAACTCACAAGAGATCAGGTAAATCAGCCAGAAGGGTTTCGGGTGTAGGATCAGAGCTGGAGGGTGAGAGAACCAATTCTTTGATTCCTCGCAAAATAGGGTCACTGGCTTTATGCACAACTGTCTTAAATGAATGAGTGTCTATCAGGGTTAACTGGCTAGAGTTAAAGGTCAGGGTTAATTGGTTAGCGTTAACTGGTTTAAGGTTATAGGGCTAACTGGTTCAAGGTTAGGGTTAACTGGTAAGACTCAAACCTTCAAATCCACCTCTACTGCAGCTCTGCAGCATGTTAGCAGTGTAGATAACACAGTGCTGGTCCCTCTCATGACAAACCTGCTCCAACAAAACGGAAACTCATGACCAGGACTCAGCGGCTTTAGCTGCTAAGATTAATTAAGAGTTCAGCCTTAACTTGTCTGTTTTCCGCTAGCGTGTGGCACACTCACAGCATGGGCCCAAACTAGAAGAAAGAAAATCTGCAAAGGGGAACAAGAGGGAGAAAGGGTGAACATGGATGGAGGGAGTAATGTGTAAGGGATGATAGATGAGAGGAGACAGTGGACAGCAGAGAATTTGGAGTGGGTGGGGGTGCATGAGACCAAACACCACCTCGGGGTTATGTTCCTCCACCAACCAATCCAGTGATAGCACTGAATTATGACTTAGCAGAACATAATGACCACAGTGAAGTTGATCCTGGTTTGAATATGAAATGTGATCACATGATCATTTTACTCTATCAGGCATTTTAAGAGTTGAAGATGAAGATGAAACAGGGGATGTGTGTGTATGTGTGTGTGGGGGCAGTGGGCAGTGAAGCAAAAAGAACAACAACCAGGAGGTGAAGTAGAGCCACAAACAGGGATCAACAAATTCCTGAGGGTCTTTATGGGGGGGTGAGGGGGGGGGCTGTATTTTTCCCTAACACAGCATGGAGAGATGTGGTGTCTGTTTCCACGGAGACAGAAATCAGCGACTGCAGCGTTTATCGTGCAACAGCTCAGCCAAGCGGATAAAGCTTCGTTAAGGAGACGCTGATTGGTCTGTGGGATAAATCCCCACAAGCCACATGGAAGTAATGAGGCCGCTTGTTCTGAAACAAGTGAGGGATCGAGTGGACACATCTGAGACATGACACCTAGTGTTCACTGTGTTCATGAGGACATCCAGCGTGTTGATTAGTTTCATGGAGCTAATTGGCCGAGACAGAAAAACCTTTCTGGTTTAACGTTCATGGACCAGAGAGATTCAGCCTCATGACCCTCAGAGGGTGTCGGTGAAATGCTACGGTCTTTAAAGGTGTGGTCTGTGAAGGTGTGTTTTTTTTTTAGGTGTGGTCTGTGAAGGTGTGGTTCATTCATGCCTAAATGACACTCCCAAATTTTAAAAGAAAAAATTTCTGTATACTTTACTGATCCAGTACAAGAAGCAGAGGTTTATTTTGAATGCACGTGCACATGTTTCCATTATAAAGAGTCTGTTGTCACAGTGATGAAACCACTTGCAGGTGAATCGGAGAAGTTCATCAGTGAGCAGCAGACCGACGAGAAGCCAGGTCGTTGGTGGTGGTGAGAGGTTATCCACAGGTAGCCTTGGGTCAAACCTCCACATGAACTGAAATCTGTAGGAGAAGAAGTGATTAAACTCTCGAATCTATGATAAATTACTTAACTTACTGCAGGAACTTCGGGATAATTTTATAGGGCCGGGACCGTTGGTGCGTGTCTTCACTGAAGGTCAATTTCAGCCCTATACTGCAAGTGACACTTCACTCATATTCTGTTTTAATGTTTACAGGTTTTTTTTCCCACGCCCCGCCCCACCTTAAAATCTCTGGCGCCACCGAGGGGGAGGCACGCCCCACAGCTTAAAGTTTAAAATTTTGCTCTTACCTGAAAAAGTTACTGAAGGTTGCGGTACATAGGCTACTCTCTTAAAGGTCACTGTTCGACAGTTATTCCGGGTTGTTTTTGTCCTCAGGAGAAACCAGTAAAGATCAATACCCACTCAGCATATATAATAGCCTAATGTAATAAAATGTTATGGTGTGTGTCACTGAAATTAAGATAATTATGATAATCAAGAAAATAATGTCACTGTGCTAAACACTCACACACACTCACGCGCACAAACACTCACACGCACATGCACACACACACACACACACACACACACACACAAATGCGCACACACATGCACACACACACACACACACGGTAACTTGTTTCTTGCATGCAGGCTCAGGGGCAACCCTTTCCCAGAATGCTCTGCAAAACACAGCCCCTGTCATGGTAACGGATCGACTCATGCTCAGCAGCAGTGATTATCTCCATGGCAACAGTTTTCAAAGTTGCATGGCAACAATCATAATCTGAACAGTGATGCTTTCTTTGATCGTTTCAGTCTGAGGTCATGTGTTTGTTGTTGAGCAGCAGAAACCAGAAGAAAAAAAAAAACATTGGGAACCTTCATGACGTAATTGCGTCACTGAGGTGACGTTATTTCACAGGAGCAGTGAGGTTAGGTCAGCATTATACTGAATTTTATTGTACATGGTCTCTTTATTCAATGTTGCTTTGCTCCTCTCATAATCATTGCGACCACTAGATGTCGCCTAGCAACAGAACCTACAAGTAGGAAGACAAATCGCCAAGATGGCAGCCGTGGAGCAGCTCAATCTGAGCTCGAGAAGCCTGTGGACATTGTGGGTAGTGTCAGTGGAAGCTGCTGTTACTGATCCTCTGTCACAGCAGACACTAGACACTGAAACATCCTCCAGTCAACCAAACCATCTCATTGGTTCTTACCCACAAACCCTTTTTTCACTGTCTCATTCTCACAGGAAATACTTGACACGAAGGAAGCGATGCTTCAGCTTCACAAGATCAAGTGTCGTCCTCTTCCTGTGTAAACAGTCTGCTATCATCTTCCTCTCTCTCTCTCTGTCTCTTCATTTCCTCTGATTTTGTTGTCAATACAACAAAGACAGCAGCAGCATGTGGAGACACGTGTTTCGTACTCACAGTAGCTGAGAGGTGATCAGATGTAGCTCAGGAGAACAGCATGAAAACGACAGGAAACAGACTCAGACTAGATCAAACACATATGAGACATTATCCTCTTTCTCTCTGCCTCTTTTCAGGAAGTCGACCATCGAGATGTTTGTCTCGTTTCCCGTCATGACTTTCGATCACTGACACTGACAGCGTCGTGTTAGTGTATGTAGAAACACACGGCGCAGAGAGCTGAGACTGAGTCAGAGATTGAAACTAAGACTAGGACCATGGCCAAGACCAGAATGAGGATCAGAATCAAGTCTGGACTAGAACTCGACCCAGGATCAGGAGTGATGGTGCCTTTTGGTCCTGGGGTTTTCAAGTTGCCTGAAATTCACTGTATGTGATTTGCATATGAGCAGAGAGTAAACAAGGTTCAGCACTTTGATTTGCATCAAACTAAATGACTAACAATCATCTGCAATCATTTGCATGTTTTGCCAGGGGTGAGGCTGCGTCCGCGCTGACCCCAGAAGCTGCACACCCAACCAACAGTGAAGTGACAGTGAATAATGTTAGAGGATTATCTGCAGTGCCACAATAAAATTAAGGACCGAACGTCAAGTTACAACTTGCACGGCATTGTCACTAACCCTGACAGACGGGAACATGAGCTGCATTTTTTATTTGAGCATTTTTATTGAGTTACGGTGTATTTACCGTATTGTGACTAATGAGGGATGATTACAAACTTCACAGCTTCCTGTTAGTCAGTGTTGAGAAAGAGAGACTTTCAGTTACAGATTAAACTATTAAGGTTGTAAAACTTGACCCAATTGTTTCTGATTCAGTAAAAGGTGCTGAGAGGTCTGCCCCCTGACCCAGGCCGGTTTTACTTATTGAGTGTGCACACGTGCCATGTGCTGCAAATTGCACATACACACAAAAACAACAACATGCTGCATGTGTGTTGTTAGAGAGCTGTGGAAAACAACTGGTTACAGAGTTGTGACTGATAATGAAGGTGATGTCCTGTCTCTGGTGGACATGAGGACACAAAACATGAGGACACGAGGACCTGCAGACTGTTACCCAGTGATCCACACCAGTGTGCTTGGGTTCCTCCCTCTTCATTCTGACTCATTTGGATGATGCAAAGTGGCCTCAAGGAACCAGTGTGTGTGCATGTGTGTGTGTGCGTGTGTGTGTATCTGTTGTTGGTTTTTGAGAAAAGTTTTTTTTTCAGTCAGTTTGTGTTTATATAACAGGCAGAGAAACAACAGTGATGCATCTGCTTGTCACTATGTGTGTCTATGTGCTGCGTGTGTGTGTGAACTCTGGATCCTATAGCTTCAAGAAAATGGCAGTGATCCATTTACATCAACTGACAAGTGTGGTAACCGTGGTTACAGCAGTCATTTATTAAAACAGAGCTCAGAGAAAACAGATGTATCAGATAGAGAAACTCCTCTCTTTACAACCTTTTAATTAAATGGCCTCAATCGCCTGTCACACTCTCGTTCCAGCTGAAGCAGCTCAGAAAAGTGTAAGTCTCCAGTTCTTAGTGACAACAACACAGGAATCAAGCTTATTTAAATCTGTTTCCACAATTTGAGTAAGAACAGAACTAAATGTGTGTGTTGTCTGTATGGGTGTCATGTGACTGACCAACTCATGTTTGCATTTGTGACAGTTGAGGTTCCTGTCATTATGCCTCCAATTGATCATGTGCCCTGGCTACTTGGCCAAAGGGATGTCCCTGACTGGCCACATTCTGGGTCGGCAGGATCCATGTAGGGGTGGGTCTCTTATCTGGGAGTGCTTGTGAAAAGTTCAGTTGATTCCCCACCTGGGCCCCTGGGAGGTGTGGGTTCTTCACCTTGCCACACATTGTTTTTCTCAAATTTATTGCACCACTTATTTCACTCATTATTTACTCACCCTCACGTCGACCAAGGGCTGGGAGCAGTTTCAGAGTTATCCGTGGCTTCTCTGATTTACAGGGGGTCTTGGCGTAGCAGTGCATGTCCATGTTGCAAATGGACACCGGCGGTCTTTGTCACAAAAAACACACCAAAAAACATCCAAATACCTCCATGCTGCTGGCATGTAATGTCCGTCTTGTATTGAAGCACCAAAATGCGAAATTGTCCCGAAAAAAAATGAAATAAGTCTATATTTCAAGCTTGTTTGCAGCGGAAGCTCCTCTTCCTGGTCCGCCCAAGTCTCGCGAGATTTGCGTCAGCATCAGTTAACCACAATGACATCGCCTACAAGAAGTTCAAGAGTACAATATAAAGTAAACATTTACACTGCATCAGCTGGTCAGAAAAAAAAGTTTGTTTATCTGGAGCTAACCAACTCACTCAGTACTCCTCCATGCAGGCAGGCTCTGGGACGTAGGGTATCACTCCGCCTATCAGCTGTTTGAAACAGCAGTGTGTGTGGAAGAGGCTACTGCAGATATTATACCGTACTTAGTGGCATTTGTACCTCAGAGAACCCCACCTAAAAGAAAGCTGAACTATCCCTTTAATTCTGACTCTAATTCTGTCTTACCAGTCAGTCTGATTGTTCTGTTATTCAATGTTTTTAAACATAAAGACATTTACACCAATATAAAATGTCAGTACAGCGTTATGTCTAAAATGTGCCGATAGACTTAGAGAGGTCAATGGGTTCATCACTGACCCCCCCCCTGCTGCAGGCTCAGGATTGGTCACGTGATTGCAACGTAACCACACTTGACTCCAAAAAAGAACATTTTAATCAGGCTGAACATTTGTTTTGTTTCTCTGGTCTCTCTCTAACTAACGAAACGTCTTCTCAAAGCCAAGAAAATAGAGTCCTTATCTTCACGTAGCTGCTTTGAGGAGCGACTTCGTGCCAGCTTCTCAGTTAACTTCAACAGCACATGGGCACTTCCCATTTGTCTTCAATAGATAAACCTCCATTTTGGGTGCATGTGTTTGTGTGTGTTTGTGTATAACCCTATTCAAGGTATTCTCAAAATTTTCCACAATTCTAATTTGGGTCATTTACATACTTTTGAGTTTTTTTAATCCTGCATTTTAAAGACTCTGATTTATTGACTGTTAACTTAAACTATTAATGATTTATATTGTCTTTTTTAACTCTACAAGGGATGATTTTATACTTGTTTTCTTCCTGTTTTCTCAGCCATTACCCCCATTTCCTCACCTTTGTGTCTCACAATCACAACATCCATGGGAGGTTACACTCAGTCACCACACAAGCCAAAAAACATGTAAAAACAGTGCAGGAGGCAGTCACTCCAGTCCAGGGTGGAAATAAGACAGTGAAAACTGAGTTAGTGGGACAGAGATCAATGCTGATGACACGTTACCCTCAAAGTCATAAACCATTAACATCTACGCCCATTTATGATCCATAAAGGCCTCAATGAAAAGCTTGTGAAAGCTGCCGACGGTGGATCAGCACAGATCTGATGGAATCCGATAGGAGGGAGGTAGAGCTGAGCAAATTAGCATTACACTCACAGGAAATGTCACATAGATTTATTCCAGTTTAAAAAATGAACACAGAGAGAACAAAGGTCGAGCGCCTTCAGGCTGCAGCACAGTGGTCATGTGACCAGTTGGGTAATAACTTTATGTGCTTTCCCTGTCATTTGAATTTAGTATGAGATATGTAAACAAGCCTTAGTCGTTGCTCGTCCTCTTCCTCATCATACGCTGAGCCTGCATCAGCAGCCTGCCCAGTATTCAAATCACCCCTCCCCACACACACAAACACAGCACATGCCTACAGCACAGAAGCAAAAATCTCATTTATATCTTATTTATTTGTCATGTTCATTGTGCACATTGAGTTTAGCATTGACTTTTGGGCCATGTGTGGCATTTAGCTGTGGCATGGCAAAATGTATGTGGGCCA
Source organism: Decapterus maruadsi (assembly GCA_030347415.2). NCBI lineage: Eukaryota > Metazoa > Chordata > Actinopteri > Carangiformes > Carangidae > Decapterus > Decapterus maruadsi. The sequence continues at coordinate 16,168,450 of CM064896.1, forward strand.
ATATACGCTTTGCCATAGGCCCAAATAAGATACTTTTGTGTGATACTGGCAAATGTGATTTGGCAAAACACATGAGATTTGCCCTGTCATTTACCTCTGGGCCAGATGAAAGGTGTGGTAAGTATAATTTGTATTTAGTTTACTCATTGTAAAGTCTGGTTTTGTTATGCTTCAGTTAAGGCTAGTATGGGGCAGATATGGTCCATCATCCAGTAACAAAAGTGGGCCAGGTTTGGTATTAGTTTAGGTTCTTAGTAAAGTCTGGATTTTGGTCTGTCAGCCACATGGGGGCCGCACAGGAGACCATCAGACTTCACCAGAACTCAGCCATACAGGCATGCTGCCATATTGTAGTTGGTTCTGGTAGAAGTCCAGCTATTTTATGGTTCAAACATAGCTTTCATATAGGCTACTTGGGCCAGATATGGGCCGCCATTCACTCATTTGCCACTCTGGCCTAACCGTGTTGCAGATCAGCCATTAGCAAGGAAATATCTCACACAGATTCAATATTGACATGATTGAATAATAATAATAACAGCCTCTTGTAAATTCAATATGCTTTTCATATTACGGTAATATATTTTCCTGTTATTCCTGTTATTGAAGGTGAAGGTTTTTTGCACAGCCTGCAGTGATTCTTAGAAAAGATGACTTGCTCAGACAGGGAGAGGTGCAGAAACAATGTCCACACAGCAGCAAGATGCAGAGAGGCTCCCAGCAGCAGAATACAGACAGGAAGTGCATGAGACAGGTTTGCTGGTTTGTGTCCACCTGAGTTACACAAATTCACCAACACTAAATAGCTACTGAGTGAGTGACAGCGAGAAGATTGAGACATCATCCACCATCATGAACATCGGCTGCACAACAAGCCACAGAATACTGTTGATGCTGCTAATTTGACATTTTCATGATCTGGTTTCTATTTGATTTAAAACTGTTAATGGCTGTTTTGTTAGAATATTTTACACCACTAATTAAAACTAAGCACTGCCAATAGCCAAGGGCCTGTTTGCCAAGTTATGTGACTACTAGCCTAACATCCAGTACAATAAAAATAAATAAATTGACTACTGCTACTTTTATGTAGTATGGTAAGCAAGTTGGTACTACTTGGATACAGCCTCGCCTCAGGCTGTATCCTTCATCAGTTAGATGTCTCTCTGCTGCTGCCTTTCACACTGTGCTTCTTTATTTCCACCGCCGCGCTCGCGCCTTAGTGAGTGGGGTTGGGGGTGGGTGGGGTGCCCGGGACCGCGCATTGGATCCTGAGCGTGTGCCCAACCAGCTCGTGAAATGGGTGGAGGGAACTGCCACTTTAATGCTCCTTAATGCTGCGTTCACTTGCAGCTCGTGAAGCCCAGTTAATCTGATTAAGTTGTGCGCGTTTGTGGATGGTTGTTAGAAAACGAGGTGATCACAGCTTTTTTTGTTGATGTTGATGATCACAGCTGATGGCAGGTATTGATCTGGGATAATTCAGTCAGATCAGAAGTATTAGATTGATAAATTGTCTCCCATTGGCTCATTGATCCTGCTGCTGCCGTGTAAAAGTGTCACTTACCTGAAGCAGCAGCTCCTGGAAACAGCTCATTGGAAACTGTGGAAATAGCGAGAGGTATTTTTTTAACACTTCAATCTGCATTAACCATCAGAAGAGAAATATTCGCGTGGAGCCACTTAAACAGCCGCACGTTTAGTAATTCCGACGCTATAAGCGGTCCCTGAAGAAACACGTGGAGGCAGGCCGGTGATTTTCCACTGCCGCTGATGTCTATGGTCCCCATGTTAAAGACTAATGTCAGAAAGAGAAGCTTATAAATAGGCTCAAACCCGCGGAGCGACGCGTCCAGTCTCAGTCGACTCACCGACACCGGAGGACACGGACACGACGAACCGGAGCAGAGACCGCGGTCTGAGGACATTAAAGGACAAAACGAGACAAATCACATCATCAGAGCAGGTAACGGACATTTGCTCATCCTCGTTGCACACCTTAGATACAGACAGGGCGGGAACGCACCGCGCGGCTCCTCCACAACGTTAGAAATAGATTTAACGCTTTTCCCCGCGTCACGAGCGGCTCCGTTAATTGAAGAAAAACAATTTAACAGAGTTTAGCTCGTTAACGAGTTTGGTTAATGAATAGACTTCAGATGAGTGTTTCCTGGTGTGAATTTGGTTAAACAGGAGCTGCAGGGTTTGCCTTTTCCTGGAGGCTTTGCGTGCAGCACGAGCTCGACTAATCTGTCATATGTTATTTAATTTATTAATGAGTGTGTTTGGATCATTGATGGACGATTTAACATTTATTGTTTTAAGATGCGACTCGGATCATTGTCAAGACTCTGGTGCTGTTCTGCACCTTCAGCCTGTGCACATTAAATGTATTTATCTAGTGCTTACATACCAAAAATTTATAGAGATAAATATTATGTATGAGCTGTCTTTGTTTTTGAACCGCTTTATCAGAAAACGGGGAAGTGAGGCGGAGACGATGCTCAGGCGCGTGCTGCACATCGTGCGCTGCTTCTGCAAACCACGAGCCCCCCCCCTTCTCCCCCTCTCCCCCTTGCTCTGTCTTCTTCCCCATGTCTCTCTATCTTTTCTTTTCTTCCTCTTTGTGATGAACCACTTGTTGTGACAGTAGCTCAGTGTTGTTGTTGTTGTTGTTGTTGTTGTTGTTGTTGTTGTTGTTGTTGTTGTTGTGCTCTGCGTCTCGTGCCTCAGACATAATGTGCCATCTTAATGAAGCATGTGGTGGTAAGGATCAGCGTGGTGGGGGTTGATTGTGTTGTGTCGGAGGTCGATGGGGGTGTGTGTAGTTGAGGTTGATGGGGGTGTGGTGAAGCTTGATGGGGGTGTGTTGGGTTTGATGACAGGTAGCTGGTTCCATTTTGGATCTGTTTCAACACTGGGAAGTTACAGAGGTTTTAGCTGAAATGTCTCCAGGCACAAAGGAGAGCCGTCACATTTAGACTTAATGTCAGTTAAATCTAAATGAGCTGGAACCAGTGACCCCTGACCTCTGTCCTCTGACCCCAGCCCTAGTCAACGGATTTGGGGGGAATGGTGTGTTTGTGTGTGTGTGTGTGTGTGTGGGTGGAGAGGGGGGGTTTGCTGGGGTGTTGTCAATGGAGCTTCCCCCTGGTTGTTCGTCTTGCTGTTGGCACTGCAAGCTGCAGTAGTAACTGCAGCCTTGTATGTTGTTAAATCATTTATTATGTCAGTAACCTGAGGTCAGTGGAATGTATGTGTGTGTGCGTACGCTTGTGCATGAATGTGTGTTTGTGTGTGTGTTTGTTGGTGAAATCTCAGCCAGATGAAAACTGAGCTAGTGGTGACACAGTTAATAAAAACATCATCGTTACTGGAGTTGCTGCCAAACGTTACAACCGCGTCCCAGACTCCACTTCATTACAGCTACACACACACACACAGCCACACGTCTTACACTCACTCATCCATCTTGGCGGTGGAGGTGATGTTGATTTACTGGTGACACTGGTCGGGGGAAGGGCTTCAGTTTCTAGCCTGTAGTTGTCAGGATGGTGGACGACCTGCTCATCAAAGAGATGTTGGAAGAAGAAACAGGTAGTAGATTTCCTGATTTTTTTTAATTTTTATAGACAATCATACAAACTTGCAGTGCTGTTGAAGACCATGTGACACATGTAAGAACTTGTTCTTAATAATTTTGCCTAATTAAATAAAGGTTAAATTTAAAAAATTAAAAACCGCAACCAGAAACCTCCAGAGCCAGTGGAGTCATCGACTCAGGGTGAAAAGTCTGCTTCACCCAAGGTCAACAACTGAACCAGCAAATGGGAGGGGTTTGATTTTTGTAAAAGTTTTTCTATTTTACTGGCACCAAAGAAATTCCACAACATCGGCCAAGAGTGAGAGTGTTACTGTGGTAGTGAGGAGCACGGTGCAACGGTTTGGTGCATCAGAGGCAGCAACGGCCCCAGTCAATGGGCGACGTCGTGGACCAGGTCATGTCGCACAGGTGGTGCGGTGAACAGTCCTGGTGGAAATGGGCAGTGCTTTTCTCCAGGCCCCCACTAGAGGGCAGCACAGTGAGTCATGAGTCACCTGCACCAGGAGCATCACTGTGACCCTGCAGTGACCTCTAAGACCGACCAGCCCTCTCCCGAGTGGTGTTTCATCTTGTGCAGTTTTAGTATTCTTACTAACTTGTCATACAGGTGAAGCGCCACCTGCTGACAGAGTCGGGGCGGTGCACCCGTTTTACCATTAGCCAAGTTGACACAGAGCTGGTGTGAGATTAGCTCTTAACTCCACCCCTCTCTAACAAAAAACAAGAAATGCAAGCCCCTCCCTCTGACCCTTTGACCAATTGTGGCTAAGCAGTGTGTGTGTGTGTGTAATAACCTGTAAACTTGGAGAGTCAACAGTGACTGTTAGATTAGACTGAGCCCCTCCCCACCCCCCCTGCCTGGTTAACTTTTAACAGCTCTATTATTCTGTCGCTCCCTCTCACAGTCACAGAGAGACACAGAGAGAGAACAATGCAGGAGAAGAAGGAAAGAAAAAGAAATAGAAAGAAAGGATGAAGGGCAGAGTGAGATGGAGGAAGAGGAGCAGATGGTTCAGACAACTGAGGAAGAGCCTAGTGCTGGTCCTGGTGCTACTGTTGGTGCTCTTCCTTGGTCGAACCATCTTCATTCCTTGGCAGCAATGACATCAGGATCCGTTTCTTGTTTTGTAAATCTGAGGACTCAGCATTTTAACTCACGCCAACAGCAACTCAACCTGATGCAAAGCTCACACTAACTCCGACTGACTGACACCAACACACTGACTCATATTGACTTAAACTAACTCTCTCACTGACCTACGCTAATTCAGCCATGCTCACACAAACTCACATGGACTTATACACCAACACTCACTCACCTTGACTCACTAACTCGTACTAAATCACGCTTACTCACACTTAATACCACAAGGCTCGAACTGGGTCCATGTTTACACAGCGAGATAGCACAGGCCCCGACCCCCTGGCCCTGACCCTTGACTCTGCCAGAGATTGAAGTGTTTGTGATAATATAATTCACTCAGACTCACAAGCTTCAGTCAGGGCCGTTGCTATCTACTCATCGTCAGTGTGTTGCATATACACAATGAAGTCAGTGTGTCACAGCAGGAAACACTCGGCCTGGCTAGTTTCCTCTTCGTGTTATTAATTAACTTTCTAGTGTGTGTGCGTTTGTGTATGTGTCTGTGTGTGTGTGGGCAAAGTGTTGCTATATGTAAGCTAAGTGGGCGGGGTCTGGACACTATGTTGACAGTGTTGGTGGTCATTTGAACGGAAAATAAACTGTATGTATGTGGGCACTGAGAGGAATTATGGGAGTTTATCTCCGGCCCTGTGTGAACATGTTGGAGCCAGAGGAGCTGAGCTCGGTGCCAGATGGACGAGATAAAGACGTGACATTTTCTGCAGTGACAGACGTCTGCCCCCCTCCCCCTTTCATTTCATACAACCACACACACACACACTCTTGTCAGGTGGAAATTTACAGCTCATGTTGGTCGTTGATCTCCTTCCTGCTCAGATCAGGCACACATTTAATAGTTTTCATGAGGAAGAAATGGAAGGAAGAAGAAGGAAATGATGAAAGCAGTCGTCTTTTTTTAATTTTTTTTAATTGTGGCGGAAGGAACTGGTGTCGCCGCTCTGATTCAGATCAGTGATGCGACACCAGGACGACGGCGTCTGTCCAAACTGAACGTGATGTAGTGGCGGCAGCGTTCATTACCTGAGAGGCCGCAACACGAGCTGTGTTGGCCAGGAGATACCAACACCAGGACACATTAATCTGACCAGACTCACCTCATTAACATTTTAGATATTTAGCCAGAGGATAAAATCGAGCTGCACATTCAAACTGCATCTAGTGTTTTGCATTGGTGCGTGTGTGCCTAAACCAGCTATAACGGCCACGCCCACTTAGGAGACAGGAAGTTCAAGCCGTGGAACGAACCACAGTAGATGTAATGGCATCCGTTGAGGAGAAATTGGAGCTGCTTGTGGGTTTGCAGGTTGAAACCTCCATTTCCAAAACCTCAGTCTCCGTCTCTGTTGCTGTGGGGAGCGACGGCAGCAGTTGGACGCCTGTTCCTCCTGGATGAACCTGAACATCAACATCTGGAGCTGGAGGACGTTGACTCGTGCTGGCCGGCTGGTCAGAGAGAGAGAGAAAAAAAACAAATACAAGCCAATTAGATCGAGCCAATTAGATCGTGACCTAGTGAACTGAACTGCTCAGGATGTATAGTAAAAGTTGCTGTGGGTCAACTCTGACTCTCTCTGTCCCTCTCTCTGTCTCTCTCAGCATGGCACAGAAGGAGAAGCTCCAGTGTCTGAAGGACTTCCATAAGGACACTCTGAAGCCGTCTCCCGGTAAGAGCCCCGGTACTCGGCCTGAAGACGAGGCAGAGGGCAAACACCCCCAGCGGGAGAAGTGGGCGAGCAAGTTGGACTTTGTCCTGTCTGTGGCTGGAGGTTTTGTTGGTTTAGGGAACGTCTGGCGTTTCCCGTACCTCTGCTACAAAAATGGTGGAGGTGAGTCACTGCGTCGTTTGCTCGTCAGAGTGAATCTGAAAAAATCACTTTCACTTCTCGTTTTTTCATCTGCTGTTGTCTGTCGGGCCCCGTCTCCTCCTCTTTTGACGTTGCTCTGCCCTTCTCTCTCAGGTGCATTTCTCATCCCCTACTTCATCTTCCTGTTTGGCGGAGGCCTGCCGGTCTTCTTCCTGGAGGTCGCCCTCGGTCAGTTCACCTCCGAGGGTGGCATCACCTGCTGGGAGAAGCTCTGCCCCATCTTCACTGGTACGTAGCCACTGAAGCCTCTGCCTCAGTCGTCTGAGATGTAACAAGACTGCGAGGTCGTCAGGTACAGACGCTGCTGTGGGCGGGGCCAACATTCAAAACCTGCTCTAGACTAAACCCCAGATGTTTCCTCAGCAGCTGTCAGGGCCAGGGAGAGTGAGTGAGCGCGGTGCTGAGGTCCAGTCCAGTCCCAAGTCAGAAACACATCTGCGGCTCCGGTCACATGATTAACTTGCATCCCATCATCTCAGCCACAGCTTCCCCCCCCCCGGCCCCCCCGTCCGTGTGGCCGTAGCGGCGTGATCCTCTCGTCCAGCGACAGTCCGACTTTAAACTTTTCCACAGCGTCGGTGTTTTTCACAGAGGAACTGAGTCACAGCGATTCCCCATCACACAAACCAGACTTCACCCAGCAACCGTTACCAGGCAACCAGGCCTGTGCTGGTACGCTGCCACACTGAGGCTCAGCTCTGCTCTCACCTCCTCTCTCTCTCATATTTCCTCCCTCGTTTCCCTCCACAGCCCCTTCCCTTCTTTCTTCGGCTCCTCCCTCCCGTTCGCTCCCCGCCGAATAAGGTTAATGTATTCATTCAGTCTTAGTCTCTCTCTTTCATTCCTCGTTCCCTTATAAAAATTTATTTTAGTTATTGAATCGTCTTGTTATCTTGATTTAATTATTTACTTATGGTGCTGTTCTCACTTTCACACGCACACACGCATGCACGCACACGTTCTTTCTTCCTCTCAGACACATTATCCTCCTCTTGTGTCTCTCTCTCTCTCTGTCACACACACACACACACACACAAGACAGTGTACAGAGTGTCCTGAATCACACGTTGCTACGGCAACAGAGCTGCTACACATCAGAGGGACGAAGAGGGAGAAAGACAAGAAGCAGGGCAGAGAGATGTGAGGAGAGAAGAGATTGGCTGACAAAGACGAGACGAAAAAACGAGAGAGGGGAAGAAAAAGAAGGGAGTAGAAGAAAAACAATGAGAGGAGGAGGAAGAGGAGCGAGCTCCCTCTGTCTTCAGGGTATCGCTTCAGCGTCGTCGAGTAAATAGATAAAATGTGAAGCTTCGTTGTGCTTAATGCCCTGTAGCGTGAACGGACGTGTGAACGTTCAAACATCAAAACAAACGAGTGTGGGTTGCCTTAAGAGGAAAAAAGACAAGAAGCACCGACGAAACGGGTGTAGCTGCGCAAATAACAACAGGTGACTCATCAGGTTTCATCATATCGCCACAGCACCACCATTACCATGGCATCTATTTGTCAGATCTTCTCATGGATAAAAACTGTAATGTTACAGTTCACTTGCAATTAATTGAACCTGAGCAGACTGATAAGCTTCCAACTGAAAACCTGGTCGTTCAAATTCACATTTTAAATCAAGGTCAGTAACACCTTGTGACATCACCTGACACCGAGTGACATCACAGCCCGAAGCCTCGTGTAAACAGCCTGAGGTCAGCCAGGGTCAGCGCCACAAATTACATCATGGAGGGCGACGCGTCTGTTTGTTTGATCAGCACTGTTCCATGTGATCCCAGCAAGTGTGTGTGTGTGTGTGTGTCTTGTGTGGAGAGATGCAGATGCTTAGCAGCTGCTAATTAGTCGAGTTATTAAAAGGACATGATGCGACACTGAAGTAGTTCATACACACACACTCACTTACACACTCAAACAGATGGCCAATGACGTTGAAGGACATTAATTTGAAAGAACGGCCTCTGTCAGCTGCGTGCTGACTGATAATGCCACACACACAAACACATTAATATACTTATGAGGACCTTCAGTCACAACAGTCATTACTTACCTCCTCCCCCCATCAGCGCTTATTTTGGAGGATTCACTTATCTCTATGCACACACGCATACACACAGACACACACACACACTAGCACAAGGTCAAACTGAATTGAACTGCAGGGTGACAGTAGTGTAGGTTTCTTTATGCAACGCTTCTTTATCACAGGAGAAGAAACAGGAAGTGACACTTTTGAAATGAGTGTGAGCAGACTCAGGATGTGAGCGTTAGTCTGTCACCGTCGAAGACCCAGCATCAGCGCAGACCTGTTTCCACGGAGATGTTCTATTTTCGGTTTTTCTCCTCAGCTCCCGAAACCCGTTTTCTTTTAAATGTATATCGCTGTGATTCAACTGACATTCAGCCGTCAAAACGTGGCCTGTGTGTTCTCCTCTCCTGACACATGACACTGGTTTCGTTTTGAGCTGGTGCCTGTTACATCCCGTTTTCGGGCCAATCAGAATCCAGCGGTAAAGGCGGAGCAGAGACTTATAAGGTGAAACATCTGGAGGAAATGGAAGAAGTCAGTCACACAGAAATAAAGGGAAAGTTCGCTGTCAAACCACAGATTTTCATGTTCATGTTGGTGATAGTCACAGAGGTCACCTTCACCTTTACTTTGTCATATCTTCCTGTATTGTCATCATTGTCACAGTAATTTCTCTCCTGTCTAGGTATTGGTTACGCCTCCATTGTGATCGTTTCTCTGCTGAATATCTACTACATTGTCATCCTGGCCTGGGGCCTCTACTACCTGTTCCAGGTAGGTCTGGGAAACAAACGCCAAGATGCCGATTGTGCAGCAGCTCACTCCAAGCCTTAGAAACCTGTGGGGGCAGAGTCATTGCAGAGTCACAGCATTTACAGTGTACAACATTTAGTGTAAGAAACCCCTACTTCTAAAGATGTGTTCACAACGGGCCTTAGATTTTTTTTCCACCCCTTTGTTATCGCTACATCGCTCAGCTGCAATCGCTTGTCAGTTTGGCACAATTCAACAGGCTCGGACGACACAAGAACGCCACTGCCATGTCTCTCTGTATACATCGGCACCACTGGGATTATGGCAACCAATCAGCGATGAGAGGCAAGCGACTGACGTCAACTTGGGATTGGGATTTCTCATCTCAAGCGATGAGTGAATTTTCGCTCTGTCACTATTGCTCGGAGCACCAGCAATTTTTCGCCTGAGCGAATATTCACTCAATCGCCTGATTGCATTGACTTAATGTAAACTCGTCACCAGAGAAAAAAATAAAAGGTCCGGTGTGAACGCATCTTAACTCAGTGTCTGAATTCAGTCTGAGGAACATTTGGTTTAAAGCTGCAGAATCTTCATTCTGAGCTTTAAATCATGACATGACTTTCCTTCCCAACCCCCCAACCCCTTCCAATACACACGCACACACACAATATGATTATGCAACTGCTGAACCCGTTCCTCTTACTTAAGCTCAGACTTATATGGGTTGAGAATCGAGGACAATTTGAGAATAACGTTTTTTTTTTCAGGGTTACAGACTTGGCAGCAGCAGCAGAACAAATGTTCCTATTAATGTCCCCCGGCAAGAATAGAGCTGTCAGTCATCTGCTGTGCGGCCGCCTTGATGTCTTTGAAACTGGTGTAAAGCAGATCAGTAACCTGTGAAGCCCTTTGAGGTCTTAAACCCAAACAGGTGCCTGTAAAGGCTTGATCAGCCCTGTTAAATTCTCACAGACCCTCAGCTGCTAAATGGAGTCAGGTTTATTTATATAGTGCAGACTCTACACTGGACATGGTTAGAATTGTTATGTCATTATTATAGTGACCTAAATTCTTAATCACCGGTTTTACTTAAGTGTCTTTGAAATGTGCTGAAAATGTAAAAAAAAAAAACTTTCACCAAATTTTTATCAATGTGACTTAAAATAACCACATTATATTCCATGATTATTAAGAAATATATTGTAACGCTAACCATCTGACATCTCTACTGTCATTTAAAGCGACACTATGTAGGGTTTGTGGTACTGGTTGAGAAGAACAATTGTCTTCTACCTGTCCTTCCCAGAGAAGCACAGAGCCTATGTAAATTTGTTGCCGGTGCCATCGCCGCCGCCGTCTCCGTTGCTGGCGGTCCTGGCACCGGTAGCGACCACACCACTGGTGCGTCTGTAGTCAAGGGAGGCTGGCCGACCGTGCAGCCCAGCACAGGCTCAGTCTCTGGAGCTCAGTGGAGCTGTGTACCAGGACCACTGTGATCCTTCCTGCTCAGGCACCGTTCATCCTATCAACCATTTTCCTACCACTTTAATGAATTAAGAAACATTATTTCAAAGTTGAAAAACTACATAGTGTTGCTTTAATGTGATGCCAGAAACTGTTTCCTGCTCAGCCAAATTGTAACAGAGGTGTTCTTGCTGTGAGTTTGAGCTGAGTGCAGTACAAAGACTGGCCTACATGGTTGCCAGGCCAGCCTGTCTGTAGTGAGCAGGTCCAGAACGTAGGTACACTAACGTAGTATGTGATTGTTTTGCATTTCAGTGCTTTCAGCCAGAGCTGCCATGGGCCAAGTGCAAGCAGCCATGGAACACCGAACACTGCATCGAGGACACGTACCGCAAGAACAAAACCCTGTGGGTGGCTGCCAACGCCTCCAACTTCACCTCCCCCGTCACCGAGTTCTGGGAGTGAGTTGCATAAGAGCGCTATTGCTCACCTTCATTATAACTCTTCATTTTCATGTTATTTTGCACGTGAGAAATCCAGTTCAGATAAGACTGATTCATGATCTGAGATGTAAATGAAGGGTGCAAGAAGGAGCTGGTGTGCACATCTGCCTCAACATCTGTCTCCCTGTCTGTTGCAGACATAACGTGCTGGGTATCACCAGCGGTATAGAGGACATTGGTCCTGTTAAATGGGACCTGGCTCTTTGTTTACTGCTCGTCTGGGTTATCTGCTTCTTCTGCATCTGGAAGGGAGTCAAGTCCACTGGCAAGGTAAAGCTGTTGGTCCTCTGCTGGCCACCGTCCTGTCGTGTTGTGTTACTGCTTGTGTGTTGTACGTTGTTCCAGGACAAGATTATTTTCCCCATGAACTCAGTGAACTTTACACAAGTACAAAAACTGTCTTGTGTGATTTTATCAACACTGTATCATGCTGCTGAAGCCATAACAAGAGTGATGCTCATATGATTTTTCTCTGTGGTCTGAGCAGGAGAACAATACAGTGCTGTGTTCACACAGAGGGCAGCACAGTACAAATTAGTTTTTTCAGGGCCGTGGGAGGCTGCAGAAGCTGGGAGTGAACAAATCCCTTACCTCCTGTTCAGCAGGACAGAAATAAAATGATTCCATACATCATGGCTGAGAAAACATCTGCACAGTTTGTTCCGCCCAAAACCTGTTAAAGGCTCTGAGATGGTTTGTGTAAAATGCTGGATCTGAGTTTTAGTCTCTCAGGAGAAACATCTGGTTTCACTTAGCTGTTGTGAATCCGCCCAGAGATTTGAGCTTCAGCATTATTTCCTTAAACAAAGAAGTGTTTATGACTCTAGATTGTTAGCAAGGGTTTAATTATGAGCAGTTACAGAACAGCTCGCTAAGTTAGCTTACCAGGAAAAAGACAATGTTCAGAAACTCCAGGCCTCTGCATAAACTGTGAGATTTTATTTAGTTTATTGCCTTGCAGTCAAAAGACAACTTTCATTGATCTGAATTTAGAACCATGTCAATGCTGAAAATCCTGTTTCATATTTTTTTATTAATATGTATACAAGAATAACAAAGGCACTTACATGGTACATTGGTGTCAGCATTAAACATGTTTGTATACACCTTTGGATTCAGAAATGGTGTTATGAAAACAATCAACAGTTACAGAATTGAAACCAAGTAAGCTGTACAATGTTTAGATACTGAGATATAATCTATATAAAATGATTAGACTGACATGACAGAAGAAATACATAAATGATAATAAAAAAGAAAAAGAAAAAGGGGAAAGAAAAGAAAGAGGGAGTGTGTGTGTGTGAGGGAGGGGGGTTACATCGATGCAAAAAAGTCCATAAACGGTTGCCATTTGTTGTAAAATTTGCTCAGGTTCCCCCTTCTTGAATATCTGATTTTCTCCATTTTCAAAAAGTACATAACTTCTGTAATCCATTGTGTACTGGAGGGAGCAGTTGTGGATTTCCAATTCAGAAGGAGGTGGCGTTTAGCAATGAGTGAGGTGAAGGCTACTACTTCCAATTCTTTAGTAGAATATAGGGTATAGTCATCCGGAAGACCAAAAATGCCAATGTGTGGTGAAATGTGAATAGTTCTTGAAAATATCTTAGACATGGTGTTGAAATAAATTTGCCAAAAGTTCGACAGAGCTGGGCAAGAGAAAAACATATGCGTAAGATTGCAAGGTGTGCCTCCACATCTGTCACAGACATCTACCACATCTGGGAAAATCTGTGCCAGCCTAGTCTTCGAATAATGGCATCTGAATACAACTTTAAACTGTATGAGGGTCAGGCGGGCACAAATAGAGATTTTGTGAATGACCTTCAGTGCAGATTCCCACCAGTCTTCATCAAAGACCAACCCCAACTCACGCTCCCAAGTCTCCCTTGTTTTGATGGGTAAATGGTCATCATAGGATTGGATAGAGCTGTAAACCTTTGAGATTAAAGACCTTTGTAAGGGATTAAATTGTAAGAGTTCACCCCATGGCTGCTTAGGTGGGAGGTGAGGGAAGTTGGTAAATAAGGATTTTGCACAATTCCTCACCTGGAAATATCTAAAGAGATGGGAGGGTGGAAGACTGAATTCAGTAACTAAATCTGCAAAAGAACAAAAAATCCCTACCCTATAAAAATCCTCAAAACATTTCAGTCCCTTATCATGCCATAAGGAGAAAGTGGGATCAGTGAATGTGGGTTTAAACACAGGATTTCTTAACAATGGGGTTAGGGCTGTGGGGGCAGTAAATTTAAACTGTTTTCTAAACTGAAACCATATCTTGAGTGTGGCGTTAACCACTGGGTTGCAGGTAAGGCCAGAGGGGTTAGCTGCCATCGGGCCGGTCAATAAAGCAGAGAGAGAGACTGGGGAGCATGACTGTGCTTCCAGCTGATACCAGGGTACATCAATTGACTTGGACCAGAGTATAATTTTAGTTATGTTCACGGCCCAGTAGTAGAATTGAAAATTTGGTAAAGAGAGACCGCCGTAGAACTTACAATTCTGAAGTATTTTTTGTTTAACTCTAGGTGTTTTGCCATTCCACAAAAAATGACAAATGATTGAATCTACCGTTTTAAAAAAACTTTTTGGCAAAAATATAGGTAAACATTGAAAAAGAAATAAAAATTTTGGCAGGACACTCATCTTGACAGTATTTATTCTCCCAATCAAGGAGAGAGGGAGGGAACCCCATTTTTGAAAATCTGTCTTAATCTCGGCTAAAAGGGGAGAGAAATTTTCAGAATAAAGAGCTTGGAAGGACCTGGCTATGTTAACCCCAAGGTACCTAAATCCCGAAGTACTCAATTTGAAAGGAACGTCTGACTGGGAAAGCTGCATCGCTAGTTTATTAACAGGATAGCATTCACTCTTGGCGACATTAACTTTATACCCTGAAAACCGGCCAAATCTATTAAAGAATGAAACAATAGAGGGGCAGGCTCTTACTGGATCTGTGACATATAGTAACAGGTCGTTTTAAACTCTGTATGGGACCTGGTGATGCCATTAAAAGTGAGAGAGGTCCTCAAATACATAGACAAGGGCTCTATTGCAAGTGCAAACAGGAGAGGAGAAAGAGGGCAGCCCTGTCTGCAACCTCTATTTAGAAAAAAGTAGCCGGATTGGGTATTATTAGTCGTAATACTGGCACAGGGAAGCGTATAGAGAAGGCGTAACCATGATATAAAACTTTCACCAAATCCAAACTTAGCCAAAACTGCAAATAGATAGTTCCACTCAACACGATCGAACGCCTTCTCAGCGTCGATCGCAATCACTACTTCAGGTGTGGCTCTTGTTTCTTTAGAGTAGATTATGTTTAACAAAGTACGAACATTATAATAGAGCTGACGCCCTTTTATAAAGCCTGTCTGTTCCTTAGAAATAATTGTCGGAAGGACCTTTTCAAGTCTGCGGGCCAAGGCCTTTGCAAGAATCTTTGTATCGACATTCATTAAAGAAATTGGCCTATAGGAGGTACATATATCTGCATCTTTGTCCTTTTTTAAAAGAACACTGATAGAAGCTTGTCTCAATGTAGGAGGGAGAGAGCCAAGTGATAAAGATTCAAGATAAACAGAGTGAAGTAATGGAGTAAGTTTGGCCTGAAAAGCTTTAAAAAATTCGACTGGGAGCCCGTCGGGTCCCGGGGCTTTATTATTTTGCATACTTTGTAAAGCTAAGTTTAATTCTTGAATGGTCAGAGCAGAGTCTAATTGATTAACCAGTTCTGGGCTTATGGAAGGAAACTGAAGTTCGTCTAAAAACCTGTGCATATCAGTTGGATCTGATGAGAATTCAGACTTGTACAGAGATTCATAAAAAGATGAAAAGACAGAATTAATAACAACCGGGTCCTCCTGCAACGCTCCTGATCCGTCTTTAATGCGAGGTATTAGACGCGAGGCTGCTTGACGGCGCAATTGGTGAGCTAGTAATCTACCAGATTTGTCGCCATGTTCGTAGTATCTGGAACGAGAATGAAGCAACAGGCGCTCAGCCTCATTAGTTGTGATGAGATCTAGCTCCGTTTGTAAGACCACGCGCCTCCTTGAAAGATCGTCAGAAGGGGCTGTTGCGAGTTGCTGGTCTACTGATTCTAAATCAGATGAGAGCTTCTGAATGTTTGACATCCTTAATTTTCTTATGTGTGCAGAGTATGAAATTATCTGACCTCGCAGAAATGCTTTTAAAGACTCCCATAGTAGTGCTTTAGAGATGGGTTCCGAATCAGATTGGTTAAGAGCAATAAAATCCTCTATTGCACTTGTAATGAATTTATGAAATTTTTCATCTGACAGAAGTGAGGTATTGAATCGCCACTGGGTGGGATAGCGAGGTCCGGAGGAAATCTGAACATCTATGGACACCGGTGAATGATCTGAAACAATAATTGGGTGATACGAGACATTTGTCACTTTTGGCATAAGTTTAGCGTCTACAAAGAAATAGTCTATTCGAGAAAAGGTCTGATGCACATGCGAATAAAAAGAATATTGCCTACTCCTCGGATTCCGATGTCTCCAGGGGTCAACATAGCCATTGCTAGACATGAAATTGTAAAGAGCCTTAGCCATTAATGATTGGGTTGAGCTGGGTTTAGAGCGGTCTAGTTGTGGATCAATAGCACAGTTCATGTCCCCTCCAAAAATCAAAAAACTGTCACTCAGAGAGGGCAGATTTTCAAACAACTTGTTCATAAAACAAGGATTATCAAAGTTTGGTGCGTAAACATTGACTAACAGGACAGGCACACGAAATAGAGTACCTAAAACTATCAGATATCTGCCATCTCTGTCGGAAATGATATTAGTCAGGGTAAATGAGACTGATTTACCGATCAAGATGGCCACCCCTCTGGCCTTCGAGTTGAAACTAGAATGGAATACCTCAGCAACCCAGGGGCATTTCAGTCTGACTTGATCTTTGTTCCTCATGTGGGTTTCCTGCAAGAACACAATGTCAGGTTTCAGCCGCTTCAAATGGGAGAATACCCTACATCGCTTGACAGCACCCCCTAGACCTTTAATATTCCAACTGATGAATCTTACATTTGAGCCTGAAACATTAGCCATATGGAAAGTGAGTTAAAATAGGAGGCAACCAGGTTCCCTACTCCACACTTCAGGGGCAAGGAGGGGAGGAAAGAGAAAGGGAGGAAAAGGGAAAGAAAAAAAGAAAAAAAAGAAAAAAACAAAACAAAACAAAAAACACACACACACAGAGCTAACTTATCAAACTCACCCCAAAACCCACACCCTCCCCCCACAGCACCTACCACTATCCCATCCCCAAACGATAGGATACCAGTGCTAACTCCACAAGGAGTCATGAACAAAACAAATAAACTCCAAGCTTTGGACCAAACAGACATCTTCACCTCGCTCCAACTTAGCTGGAGCTCCTGGAAACATTGGGAAGATAAAAAAAATATGTAGCAAAAGACAGGGCCTAAATATTAAACAACACAAGGCTCAGAACCGTCTAAGAGATCTGCACATAAGTACATAAGCATAGTGACTGCTTATTAGAACAGCAGGAGTTATGGTGCCATTTATGTCAAAATTAACTAAACATGTCAACAGTAATGATATATTACTCAAAGCTGTTTCGTAGATCATGCTGTAGATCAAGAACCGTTTCAGCTTTATGAAAAAATAAATAAATAATAGCAATCAAATAAGCATAATAATAATGCTAATAATAATAACAACATAACTGTAATGGCACCTACACTCAAACTTGTGTTTTAATAACTATGCTGTAACAAACCCATGTTTACTTGAGTGTTTTCACAAAGGCAGCGGCATCCTTCGGTGATGTAAATTCCCTTGTGACATCCCCTCTGGTGATTCGGAGACGCGCCGGGTGCAGCAGCCCAAATCTTATGTCGGGAATGTCCCTGAGCTGGCGTCGGATGTCATTGAAGGCTGCACGGGCTTTGGCTGTGCGTGCAGTGAGATCCGGGAAAATGGAGATAGTTGAATCCTTCACCTTGATCTGCCGCTGGGTTCTAGCACGTCGTAGGATGTCGGCGCAGTCTGCATAGTAGTGTAAACGTGCTATTATGGGACGAGGGCGTTCGCCGGGTTTCGGCTTGGGCTGTAGGGATCGATGCGCCCGGTCCACCACTGGCTCTTTTCCCAAGCCGAGAGCATCCTTCAGCAGGATGGAAACTGTGGTCGCGTCGACTGCGCCGTGCTCCTCGGGTAGACCTATTATCCTGATGTTGTTACGGCGAGATCTCGCCTCCAGATCTTCACATCTGCTGTCGAGAGTAACAAGCTGGGCCGAGAGTTTGTCCACTTTACTCTGAAGTGAAACCACATCGTCAGTGCATGTCGACAGCGAGCCCTCCATGTCCGTCACAGTTACCTTTAGCACATCCACCTCCGTCCGGATAGCCGCCATGTTAGCATTTAGCTCCATTTTCACACTCTGTAGCTCGGACTTTATCTGAGTGAAGTTATTTGTCATTGCCGTCTCCAATTCTGTCTTAAAAATGCCTACCACCTCATCTCGAAGAGCGGCGAGGAGTTCAGCCTTGAAGCCCGGAGAGGCCAGGTTCGAGACGGCGGCGGTTTTCTCTGGAGTGGGGGGTTTAGCAGGCACACCCCGCGGCGGGGTGGCCCCACTACTCCCCGGGGAGGCTGCAGCCTGGGGGGTAGGCCTCGCTTGCGTAGCCGCCGCCGGGATGTTCGTATTTTTCTTTGGAGGCATAACGGGCTGTAATAAAGTCACAACGAGCTTGCGGAGTCAAAATGTAGAAACAGAGAGTACACAAAAGGCCCTATATGATCATTTAAAAGAGTTTCACAGGAGCTCCCGCAGACACGTCTCACTCCATCAGTCGCTAAACCGGAAGTCGTCAATGCTGAAAATCAAAAAAAAAAGTCAGTCACCTGTGGGAAGGACCATCCTGTAAAAACGGTATCCAATCATCATGAATGCAATGGAAAAGTCAATTGTATCGTGATGTGTCAATCAAGCTGCGGTCTCTGTCCCTCCCTCCTTCCTCTTACGTGCCGCTCTTCGTGCACTCTTCAATGAGTTATGACCGTGGAAAAGACAACAGTGACCTAATATACTGCACTGAAGTCTAGTAGGTGGTAATGTATGTAAAGTTTGATGCTAGGTAGTTTATTATGATGTTAGGTGTTTGCGTCGCTAACATTAGGATTACATTGGGTTGTGCCGCAAGGGTGATACCTTCGTGATACTTGTCACAGTTATTTTTCAGGGAATAAAAACGACTACTATGATTACTGTTTGTAAATCTAGGATTAAGCCATTTTTAAAGTTCATAATCTATGTATCACCATGGGAACCATACCATAAAGTGGACCCTGCCTATTGAGCACAGTTTTGTTGGCTCAACTTTTCAGCTCTGATGCTACTCGCAGTTTGTAAGTATACATGGTTGTATATTTTGCTTGATCTAATAACAATTTATTGGAGTTGGCGAACAGGTAGGCTATTATTAAAATGTAATAACAGTAAACATGGCGTCAGAACAAGCTACACCTGAGCTCTGGTAAGATAGCTAGTTATTCAGTCAGTGGACAAGTAGTGGAAATTAACTAAATGTACTCAAAAATTGAATATAATTTTGAGACTCTCTTTATTATGCTCCACTACAGTTCACAGCTTTCATTGTTTTTCATAGCAGAATGTAATATTTCAGATGTTGGCAACAGCTTGTTGCAATAAATATCCAGTTGTTTTACCAATAATTAAAGACTGGAGAAAAAATCATGAAGCTGAAACGGATTTATCATATAATTTATTTCCCCAACCTCTGATTTATCTGGTGCTGCTATTGGAGGGCCACTGGACTAGACTAGCTCGCTGTATAAAGTAGATTAGCTCACCCCAAACACGATATCAAACTGTTGGGTCACAGCCCATTTAAAATGGAGGACAAGTCCATGCAAACTATGCAGTTCAGCATGATTGCAGTACGTGCTTCCAGTAAAAACATGTGGCTACACCAACACAACGTCTATGCGTTGGATTAACCAGTGACAGAGCCAGGGCAACAAATGAACTGATCCCAACAAGGAAGCCACACAGCCAGGACAACTGCAGTTTTCAGGAGGTTATGTTCATGTTTTATTGATTAATGTGTCCAAATAAACACCTTTGAATATTTTGCTGGTCTGTTTAATATTGCACTAAAGTGAATCTTGCCAACCAATATTGATATGTTAATTTAACAGTACATAATGCTTGAGATATAAATTTAATCATTAATCCATGTTCCAGGTTAATAGTTAGTATACTTTTATGGGACTGATTTTGTAAATTGGCTACCTGGTGCCACAAGGTGAATTTGATGTAAATTCCTATTACTTGATTGTGCCCTCCGTAAGTAGAACCCAGCATAACGGTGCTCCATGCGGGGCAATGCACAACACAAACACACAGTATCCAGTACATTTCAAAATATTATACAATGCATCAATTCACACTTGAAATTATCACTTATGTTACACCTGGTAGCACTATAGCCATCAGTCAGTTGCAGTGTCTTCAAGCTAACAAGATGACATGGATGGATCGCATGGCATCCAACATGGCACATTAGATGTCTGATTGATCTTGGATAATTTGATTGTTTACTTAACCATATGTAATTAGAGAGACCAAGGGAGATGATAGTTGTCTGGCCGCTTGCCAGGTCATGTTTTGTTTGAATGTGTGCTCACTTTGGCATTGACAGCCAGGGGAAAACTGAAAATTGGTTTAAATTACACTGGCAGCCCCCCCCAAAATCGGACAATAACTCAATAGATACATTTTTGTAACCAAATTTTGCCAACTGAATGCAGGCTGCATTACAGTTAGCAATTGTGTCATTAGCCTTCGTTTTCTACACACCAATAGAGTTTTTAAAACCCATTTACACCATACATTAATGAGGGCTTGATCCTGTCACAGTTGGCCCTGTTTGAGTTCCTCTGTTCCTCCAGGATTTCTCTTTGTGACTAGTTGCTTTGCCGACAGTGTAATAAACCACAGACTTTGTTCAGTTGCTGTTACAGCAGCAGCAACATCTCATCACGAGGCCAGAGGCAGATCAATCAATCCCAGACAACTCTTTATAGCCTTAACACTCTGTTTTGTCTGGCCCGATTTGTGCCATCTGGTTGCTTCCTGTCATAAGCCCAGTAATAAAGACTCCTACAAGGACGAGTGTGGTCACCGCTTTCCAAAACAACAGATACTGATTCACTGCTATTGATTGGAGAGACGGTCTGTGGCCTGTCCTATCAATCAACCACAAGTCCCTGCACTAAAAAAGGAGAAAAGATAACAGCTCATTGGTCAAATAACAAATTAACATCATTTGTAGTGTAACTGATTCTTCTGAAGAATAATACAAACCAAAATAAAGAGTCTTGTTTCTTGTCTCTTTGTGTTGTGGTCTCTTAGGTGGTCTACATCACTGCCACATTCCCGTTTATCATGCTCATCGTGCTGCTGATTCGTGGCGTGACGCTGCCGGGAGCCTATGCGGGAATCAAGTTCTACCTGTACCCTGACATTAATCGCTTGAAGGACCCAGAGGTAGGTGCCCCCCATGAAGTACCCAACTATCATGAATAAATGAACGAATAAAGCCACTTTAAAGTTTGAAGGTATACTGAGCAATATCCTGGAGGTCTGAGTAGAAATCTTCGAGTGGGCCTGACGGTTTCTAGGTTTTAAGGTCTGTCAGAAACTGAGCAGTCAGTTAGAGAAGTAGCATCGTGGTCCACTGGATGTCTATCTGGAAGTTTTCAGTCCAAACTTTTAATGGCTAAAGTCTACCAGACCTCTGCAGCTCCATCGTCCTTGTTCACATAGGTTTTACCTTTGATGATAGGCTGTACCTTCAGCTCCTGTACATCCCCTCATCAGCAGGCCTCAGCCTTTCTGTCCCCACTCTCTCCCCCACTTCACAGGTCTGGATTGATGCTGGCACCCAGATCTTCTTTTCCTACGCCATCTGTTTGGGTGCCATGACGTCCTTGGGGAGCTACAACAAGTACAAATACAACTGCTACAGGTGAGGCGCCAGTTTCAGTGGGGAAGCGTGAGGGAGGGTTAGCAGTCGGGGAGAGAGGGGCGGGGGTGAAGGGATCCTTGTGTGTTCATTAACAAATCCTCCTCATGACATATGTGTGACATAGGGACTGTTTGCTGCTGGGAGCCCTCAACAGTGGTACCAGTTTTGTGTCTGGCTTCGCAATATTTTCCGTCCTGGGCTTCATGGCACAAGAGCAAGGGGTGGACATTGCTGATGTGGCAGAGTCAGGTACGAGGGTTCTGTAAAGGCGGCAGTGATGGTGGGCGCTGCTTCCTGGTTAACAAATTAAATAACAGTGAATATTCAAGAGAAACATCAACGAAATTGTGGACAATACGTTTAATTTCGAATTGAATTGTAATTTGGAATTAAATGGATTCCCTGATAAATCATTACATGACGGCATCGGTATATGGAAGTTTCCGCAATCAAACACTCCTTGACGAAAGCAGAATGAGACAGAATGTGAGCACATCTAGTCTGTTTACGTATTTACTGAAAGCAAGGTGTCTTCCGGGCAAAGGGACATTGATTATAGAAAATCCAGATTCAGAGACGTTACGACAAGGATTAGGGAGGCAGTGTGTCTTGTGCCAGTGTGTTAGCTTTAACATCCAGTCACAGGTGTTATTTGAGGTTTTCCCTCTTCACAGGACATTAACTGATGGGACTTTTGTTGTGACAAATTTCATTTGGTGTATAATGTCTAGTCATCTCTACCAAAGTTTTTTAATACCTCTGCAGTAGAAGTGTATGTAGTATGTAGAACTAGCAATTTGTGTATTATCTGTTAGTGTATTTATGTGCAGGAACTGAACCATTAAACTTGAGTTTCAACCCATAGGAAGGAAAGACTTTAATATTTGGTTCGATTGACCGAGGAAAAAAACGTAAAAAAAAAAAGAAAAAAAAAAGCCCTAAGCCATTAAGCCTTGAATCATCTTTTCGATGCACCTGCAACATTTTTACAGGATACATCATTATGTACAATGTTTGGTTTTCAATTCAGATGCAGATGAAATCTTAACAGTTAAAGTGTTGATGAGCCAACAGCTGTATGTAAAACCACCTCTGGAGCTTGTTCTTCTCCATCGCTCTGCATCATGTTCAATGTCAAACTTCTAATTGATGCTAATAACAGCATTGGGTGTAAAGTGTTTTACTCCGCCTCCATCTGTCATCCTGACTCATGCAAATTTGGCTTTAGCACAGTGAGCTAACCTCAGCAAGTTGGAGCCAACATTGGGTTAGTGTTGTGCTTGGTGAATGGGTTAATGCATCACGAGAACATCAGTTAGTGTGTTAGGTGGAAATAGGTGGACCCTGGTAGGTACTAATTCCCTGCAGCAGCTCAGGTACTTATATGCCCATGTGCTGCAAGTCCAAGGAACAGAGCAGATAAAGAACATCCTCAGGTCAGACAGGTAACGTCCTTAAGTCAGACAGGTACGGTAGATGTCCTCAGGCCAGACAGGTGAAGGTCCTCTGGTCAGACAGAGAAAGTCCTCAGGTCAGACATTTGAATGTCTTCAGGTCAGACAGGCGAACGTCCCCTGGTCAGACAGGGAAAGTCCTCAGGTCAGATATTGAATGTCCTTAGGTGCTGCCAGGTAAGAACCTTACCACAAGTCAGTCTGCCTTAACTGCGGCTGCTTGATGCTGTTACTTGCATGACAGATGACGTTGATGTAGTGACACATTGTGCATCTCAGAAAAAGATCAAAGTTTAAAAGTTGCTAGTCAACGAATGATCTCAAAGTTCAATATGGATCCATGAATGAAACTTTGTAGGTTTGATAAACAATCTGCTATAGTGCCCCTTTCCCACCTCAGAGAACTGGATTTGGAGGTATATTTGGAGTCAACGTGGTGTTTGGTTGGATGCCCTGTCATAACTCTCAACAAAAAAACTATCATATTTACACATCCTGCTGCAGTACGAACAGCAGCTCTGTTTCGCTGTCACGGCTGCTTCTTCTGTTCTTGACCTCTGTGCTACGGCTCAACGTCAAATTAGACCTCCACAAAAATATCTCCCTGCACAGTTTGCTGCAGTCATGTTGGATTCCTAAGCGCAGAGTTGGCTGGAATGTAAAATGTCTGCAGCAAACAACAAACATTAATGATCTGTAATTCAGCAGCTGATCGTCTCTATTCAGAGTCAATCAGCCTCTTCTTCATCAGGCAGTCTACAGGGCTCAGTGCTCTCACACATCTACCACACACTGTCATACATCCACATACAACATGCCACATTCCTTCTCTCACGACTTCTTCTCAAGTGACAATGTATATTCACACGGCTTGTTTTTTATCTCTTCATGTTTTCTCTGCTTAGTGTAATAAAAAGCTGTTATGTGTAAAGTCTAATGTCATTAGTGATGTATGTGCTAAAGGATGTGACGGGTAAGTAACCACTTGTCAGGTCAGATGCACTAATTGGCACATGCAAACATGCACGCCCACACACACACACACAGACACACACGCCCACGCACACACACGTTCACATCTGGCTCTGCGTCTCTGATGCTAAGGGCCATTTCTTCCCACAGGGATGCAGATCAGATTAGCTCATCACAAAATACTAATGTCATCCCTGCCCCTCTTCTTTCTGCTCCCACCTTCCCTCCCCCTCCTCCCCCTCCTCCTCCCCACCCTGCAGGTCCAGGCCTGGCCTTCATTGCCTACCCCAAGGCTGTAACCATGATGCCTTTTCCTACAGTCTGGGCCATTCTCTTCTTCATTATGCTGCTGCTGCTTGGCCTCGACAGTCAGGTGGGCACACGCACACACACACGCATCATCACAGGAAGTAGCGAGCCTCTTTTGGAATACCCACAATGCTCCACTCCAGTTGGCATGTTCTCAGTGGGCGGTTTGTTTTCTGTCTGCAGTTTGTGGAGGTGGAAGGGCAGATCACATCACTGGTGGATCTGTATCCGTCCTTCCTAAGGAAGGGTTACCGCAGAGAGGTCTTCATCGCCATCATCTGCTGCATGAGCTACCTGCTTGGACTCACCATGGTTACCAAGGTAATAACAAACTTCTCCCTCCCTCCTCCAGTATTAGTTGATCTGTAAGATTTTCCTCCCTCCTCTTCCCCTGTTTTCTGATCCTCAATGGTCTGATGATGGTGAGAGTCAGATTCACCTGTGACTCATCATGATGCAGTGAGAAATCACATAGTCTGGACTGGCCTCACCCCCATACATCAAGGATAATATATGCATACTATATGAAATATATGTACATATCAACTATCAGCATGTACTGTACGTAATCTGAAGTTATATATGGAACCTGGTAGAAATATTATATCTAGCCCACATGAATCTGAATGTTTATTGTAGAGGGGTCATGGGGGTCATCTCTAGGTGATGCAGAGCAGCGATGATGTGAGACATCTGCAGCCCTTACCTTTGTCCATCCTTACCCTTTCAGTCCTATTTCTGTTCTCACACATCATCCAAACCCCTCGATGTCGTTCTATTTCCTGCCCCGCCCCCCTCCTTCTGCGGTTCCCATGACAACATCTTTTTATGGCTGCAGTGGCCTGGTTCAAGTTTAGGATTCCCATGATTGTTAAAACAGTTTTCACACCGGACACACGCACGCACCGACGCGCACGCACATTCAGTTTAGTCTGAACATAACTCTGCATCCTCACATACATGCCTTAAAGAATTGTGGGTGGAATTTATTTTAGTTTAGTAAACTTAACTAAACCATGAAGAGACATACTGTGATTTTTAAACTCTCTCTCTCTCTCTCTCTCTCTCTCACAGGGTGGCATGTATGTTTTCCAGCTTTTTGATTACTATGCAGCGAGCGGTGTGTGCCTTCTGTGGGTGGCATTCTTTGAATGTATAGCTGTTGCCTGGGTTTATGGTAGGTAACAACAACCTTAACTGTGGCTGAGATTCCTGAGAATTAACTCTTGAATGTATCATCTAAATATGTGTATTGTGTGTGCACAGGCGTTGATAATTTCTACGATGCAATCGAGGACATGATTGGCTACAGACCAAATCCCTGGATGAAGTGGAGCTGGTCTGTCATCACTCCTTTACTCTGCATGGTGAGGACAATGGCTCACGTGATCTCTATACTCTGATGATGTCCTATTTTTAGTGGGACTCATCCGTCACCGTTTTTAAAGCTTGAGTAAACTGATCAAATGTGAACTTTTGTTGTTTTATAGTGATAGCTACAGTCACTCCTGAGTGCATGCGAGTGTTTGTTGAGCTGGTGAGGTTCAGTGATAACCGTGCTGAGTGTTTTCTGTGTGCTTCTCCTCAGGGCTGCTTCATCTTCTCCTTGGTCAAGTACAAGCCTCTGACTTACAACAAGGTCTATGAGTATCCGGACTGGGCCGTCGGTATTGGTTGGACTCTGGCTCTGGCCTCCATGATCTGCATCCCCATGGTGGTCGTCATCAAGATCATCCAATCTGATGGGCCCCTCATTGAGGTTGGTGGTGTGGTCAGCCGTGGGGCTAGGCTATTACAATTGATGATTAGCTGTGATGAAGTTCAACAACGAGGTGATGCAGAAGATAAATGTTGTAAATTATGTGGAGGGTTTTTTATTAATTAAAACATAATATTGTAAGAAGATCCACTGAAGGAGCAGACAACCAGTCACACCATAATCTCTGTCATTAATTCTTCATGCTTCCCTCCCTCCCTCCACCCCCCACTCTGCAGAGGATCAAGGCGGTGGCTGCCCCAGTTCGTGGTGGGGCCAGCTCCCGTCCCGCAGACCACCGCGGCCCCAAGGATCTCACCTACCCGCTGGACCCCAATGGGAACAAGGGTCTCCTGATGAAGGCCCCTACCCACACCATCGTAGAGACCATGATGTAAAGGAATGAGGTGGAGGCTCTCCATGAGATCGCTCTCCGGTCCTCTCCTTCCTCTCCTGTCCTCACGCTCCTGAAGCTAGCTAGCTCTGTCTCTGTCTGTCTCCGTCTCTGTCTCTGTCTGGTGGACTCATAAGGGTTTTAGAAAAAAAAGCTCCTGTTTCAAATCTTTAGCAGTACTGTGGCACTATGGTACTGTAATATGGTACAGTGAAAAGTAGTTTGCTGTTGGTGTTTTCCTCATAGGGCAGCAGTCACATTTCAAATCTATTTCTACAACACTCACTTTGTTTAGAATTTGTTGTTTTCATGTTATTTTCATCTTCATGTGACTGCACACGACCCACTGTCTTCTGGCTCAAAGGCACAGTGGAAGATTAGCACCAGCCTCTGGTTAGACGCTGGTTCCAGTTGTTGTTCTAAAAAAAAAAGAGAAGAAAGTTATTTTGTTGAGTCTTGGAATCAAAACTGCCTTTTGTAGCTTGAGGTGAAAACAATTTTCTGCGCTGATCATCAACCAAACACTGTTTTTTCTGACTGAGACACGACGAAGAAGCTCAGATAACCTCCAGCTGCCACTGATTCTGTGCAGCTGCATTCAGCTGCGACAAAGCCCAAATAAAACACTTGTCACCATATTAGAGGTGTACACAACAATTCATCCAAATCAATGTGGCCAAGTGCAATAATCAAATCACAGGAGCTGTAGTCACTATATTAAGGTCAAATGCCTTGTGTACTATTAGCACCATTGCCATTGTGGGGCTTACAGTGTGTCACACTATAGCCTATTGACAATGATAATTATAGTGTGCATTATAGTATAATGTGGTGCAGCTTTGTTGTAAACATCAGAATGTCTGAAAATAACTTTGTTGGCTGTTTCAGCCTCTAAAAGAAGATTTTCAGTGATAAATAAGACCATCTTTTCTATCCCATATTACAGGAGCTAATTAAGTTTGCCTAAGGTTAGCATTAGCATCTGTTTACTGGTTATGTTGTGAGTTCAACATTAGACTTTATTCCCTTATTCGTCAACAACTGTCTCAAGTTCTAGTGCTTCAATTCTTGTAATAAAGTTAGCACCCTACTAGCTCTATCCTATCACTTTATGATACCAAAAAAAAAATACTTACATGTTTGGTTCGCCTTAAAAATAAGATGATGGGTTATAACCTCTGTCGTGTAAAGACATTGATGGCTAAATTGCTTGGAAAAACTAGTAACCTAAACAGATACTAATGCTAACAGCGACAATAAACCTACAAGAGGCTCCAATGAATATGGATAATTCCAACAAGCCAAAACTCATGAGCCACCAAAACTAAACTCCTTTCATTTGTCCAGCTGTTTTGGTAGCCATTAGCGTTAGCTGCTCGTTTTTACCGCTTAGTCTGGTACAGCTAAAAAACTAAAAACTAGAAGAAGAATCAGAGAGGGTTCAGCTTCGTTTTGCTGTGGCAAAAAACACAGAAACACCTACAGACCAAACTCGAGTAAATCTCATGTCTTTATTCTGTTTTTGATGAAAAAAACAAAAACAACTAAATCTCATGAGCCACCAAAGCTAAACTCTCTTCCTTTGTCCTAGTGTTAGCCGCTCCTCTTAGCCTGGTGCAGCTAAAACAGATGAATCAGATGATTGACGCAGCCCTCACCCCGATGCCCTTACATTAAACCAGGATCCTGGTTTTCCTAAATGCACCTTAGCACAAACATCCCCATCTTCCGTGAACTATGGGAGGAGTCTAAAAGTAGCACTGAAACAGCGGTGGGAAAAAACCCCGCCCCCGTTCAAAGACAGGTATCTGAAAGGATTTGAAGTGTGGAGGTTGAACCCTTGACTGTGTTGTCTGTGGCGTACTGTACAGTAGTAGCTAATCAGTCTGTATCTGTGTCTCTGTGTCGTAGAGCAGTTACAGTAGTGACGGCTTCAGACTGGGCTGATTTACTCTCTGCAGAGGAACAGACATTATTATTATTATTATTATTATTATTGTTAGTTTCTCCTCTGTCGATGTTTAGATTTTTTATTAAGACTATAATGTTATTATTGGTATTTACTATTGATGATATAATTGCTGTAGTTTTACATAGAAGAAGGAAACACTTCTTTCTGGTGATGATACTAAGCTCATATACAAATCATTTATCCACAGTGGCAGCCGTTGTAGTTCCATCCTGCATTTCTCTAGTGTCACAAACAAACAATGCAACTGATATTTCTCATGGGGGTTGGCGACATTTAATGAGCAGTTCAGTGTACAGTAAAAAAAATGGGAATTCTACAATGGCTCCATGTGCGGTCGGTGTCGGGTTTATAGCTTTTCCTCTTGTGTAAATACCAGGAGACAGTATTTCTCTCTCATATAGATGAACTCACAGCGCCGTAGCCAGTGGTCAGACACATTCCCAACCAATCAGCTGCAGTCCGTCAGTCAGACTCTGTCCAGACACAGTGATGCAGTGACTGATAGCTGTCGTGGTGCATCACCTCGCACAGAACAACTCGGGTCTTCCCTTTAAGTCTGACAAGGTTTAATTTCTCCTTAGCCAATGGAGTTGCTTAAGGGTGTTGCACAGAATCTCTTAAGAAGTTAAGGTTTTTGTGGTCTGTGACAGTTATACTATGGCTTTAAGGAAACATCGTTATCATCATCTCCTTCTTTAGTCATATTGCTGTTCAATTTCCATCATTTTGGCAAAGAGCTTTGTGCAATAGTAATACCGTAAGTGATTTCTTAACATGAGGATAAGACCTGAAATACTTCAGTGAACATTTTTAAAAAATCATAAGGAGTTGACTTAAGGTAGGCTATTATGCAACTGCCGTTATTTAAAGAAAACCTTTCGTCAGACTTTCATGGGAAACCTTAAGATGTTTTGTACCTATGATCTTTCACACATTTGTGTGTTGCAGCTCATTTTACTCCCACATCATCATCATAGTCAGTGGGCGGTGGTCATAGTTACAGACGGACTCTCAGTCACTGCTGTCTGATCTTCTGGCTGTTTTCAGCAATTTATTTCTAACAAACTAAACTTTGTCACATTCTTAATGATGAGGGGCCATGACACTGACGATGTGAACTGGGTGTGACATCACTAACTTGCTCCAACACGTCCCTGTAACGAGGGGTTTCCTATAAGGCACCAGCGACGTCCACTCAGGACCTTTTCTGTAGAGCTGCATCAACCCAGCGACCAAACGCAACTAGACGTAGTAAAGCTGTCGGTGGGGCCAGCCGAGCTCCGCCCACAGTCTGAGCTCTTCCTGCACCTTATTTGTAAAATCTGGACGTCATATCAACGACGAGACCAAAACATAAAATAATAAACACTGCCATCTTCTTCTTCAGGTTCTCATCAGCCTCTGTGGTGAAACATCTGAGTACTGTGGAAATGTCTGTGACATTGTCAGATGTCCAGTCACACAGTGACAGGCATTGCAGGAAGTCTGACCAATAACAACCCGTCACATCGGGCGTGATCATGTGACCAGGGTCTTGCCGTGTTTCGTCGAAGCTTTATCACGTTTTCTTCATGTAGACTTGTTCATATCATTAAAAGGGATTTGAGGAACCAAATCCAGCAGCACATCTATTTTCATACAGTAACAAACTTTTCCTACGATGAGTTGTCTTTGTACAGCAGAGCTCCGCCTCTCTCCGCCGCGTTGCGACGACGCAAAACTTTGTTTGACTTTTGTACAGATTCTGTTACCCGACACGACACAGAAACGCTGAGCTGCTCCATCACTGCCCCCCTGAAAACACAAATTGATTCAAACAGGCACAAAATATGGAGGAAGACAAAAAACCTTAAAGTGGGAAGGAAACAAGCTCAGCTTTTTCTGTTGTCATGTAAACGAGGAGCAGAAGTAAAAACTGATGCAGTCATTTATTGGTTTATTTTGCCTCTTTGTTATCCCGGTGTGAACCGGTCCCTCACGTCAGTTAGCTTGTGCTAACTATGTTAACCCACTTTTTCTCAGATCATGATTGCGAGAGAATTGAAAGCATTAGCGATGCACAAGTTTTTAACGCCGAATGTTGAAATGTGAAAGTCGCCTGTGGGCGGAGCTAAAGGTTTCTGAAGATTTATTTTTTAGGTTGAAAGAAAAAATAATTGTTTGTTTTTATTTTTATTGATCTTGTTTTATTGAATTGATCAGTTTTTGTCTTGTTTCGTTTTTGTGTGTCACATTTGCCTTTTGTAAATTCTACATCTATGTTTTGAACCTGTGTCATTGGAGAAACATGTAAAACTGTAAACACACGAAACAGAAGCTGCGATTTGTTACGTGCAATACCTAGATTTTTCATGCTGTTTTTCCAAAAGCTGGTACTGACGACGACGATGATGATTATGATGGTGATGATGATAATGATGGCCTGTGAACTCTTGAAGACCATGACTGGTCGGGTCGTTGTGGGCGAGCTCTGTGGCGAGACCACTGTGGTTTCAGATGCACTGAGATTAAAGTGTTGAGAAATCAAACTGAATTTCGCAGTGAAAATGTTTGTTTCTCCTGCTACCAACTGTGAGCAGGTGAAACTGTGATACCATCAAGAAGCCAAGCAAACATCAACATTCACAGCTAAAGCAAATTAGGCATGTCTCTTAAAAACACTGCCACAGTCAAACCCACGACAGCAGCAGCAACGTCTGCGTCGTCCAACCTTCTCCGATTTCTAATCTGCTTGTGATGGAACAAAAAACTTCTTGGCCGCTTGGGGGTGGAGCCTGATCCTTGGCAGCAAAAGCAGCAAATCCGATAAGACTCAGATTACATCATATTAAAAATGGGTGTTTATTTTTTTTGTCCAGTTACCACACTGCTGATCCGAACCCTGACACATCATTTAAATGTATGTATCGGCAGGAATCTGCTGCTGTGATGTCACTCGTGGTTGCTTTCGTAGATAACTGAGACTTTATTTTCTGTTGACTTTGCCTTCAAGGTCTAAAAATGTTTTATTTTCATTTCTATCTTTGATTAAGATAAAGAAACCAAAGCAGTGAAACTGAGTTTCTCTTTGCCCTCTGAAACCATGGTGATCTCAGCGCCATGCCTCTGGGAGTCCTGCTCGTCCTACAGTCCTCTCTCGTTCTGAGCATGGTCTCCAATGACAACGCCTCTGTCTTTCCTGCATTAAACTGAATACCAGCCCTCCCGCTTTCCAGAATGTACATGGGAAAATGTTTTTTAATTCTTGGTGAAGAAAAAAACATTTTTAAAAAAAGAATTTGAAAGGTTTTTATTTTTTATTTCTATGGCCAACCTGTAAGCTAGAAAAAAACAAAACAAAATAAAAAAAAACGTGTGTGAACAGGTTTTACAAGGATGTAAAACTTTTTTTTATTTCTTAATAAAAAATTTGTCTTCAGAAAACGAGCTTGTGTTGTCTGTCATACACTCACACACAGATAATTCTTTCATGTTCATTTTCCCAACTCGTGGGACTTAACAAGGTTAAATCCCCCCAACATCATAATGAGCTCTAATCCCACAAAGCCTGTAATTCTAGACTGAGGGTCCATGGAGCTGGGTTCATGCTCAGCCACTTCGTCCTTACGCTGGAAAAATGTTACCACAGGACAACGTTCACCTGTGTGTAGCTCAGGTAAACTTCACCTGTTTGTTACAACTGCTGTTTTTGGGCCTGTAGCAGCTTCAGAAGACACGCTGAACAAATGCTACGTGTGTGTAAGGGCCTCAGAGAACAAAAATGTCAAAATAAAAGTCTGAAGTGGGTGTTGAGTCTGGGTGTCTTATCTTCTTAGAAACACTTTCGAAGATGTTTACTGTAAATGCCACATGTTATTTTACTATGCATTAGGGTTTGATACAGTATGTAGATGTCTACGTTAAAGCTTAATATGGTAAGAAAGTAGATGTCCATGTGTCGTGTGATTATAAAGCAGGTTTATTAACACTGTGAAACTACCACAGTGACTTTGTGATGTCACAATAAAGCTGTCATCAAGCCTTGTCCACCTGGACCCACCATCCAACATTTGTAGGATTTGGTTTCTCTGAGTAGGCTACTTTACCTGAGATTTACTCTTTACTAAGAAAGTCTCAGAGCCTCCTCTCTTCTGATTGGCTGACACCAACCTGTTGCTACAAGGGCTCCAGAGAGAAGCTGAGACAGATGTAAACCTACATTGAGATGGTTCGTAGAGTTTCTCATGGAATTAATCAAAGCTCAGAGTTTGTGTTGGCCTTAGTTCAGTCTTATGTAACAAACCAAAACAGAAATCACTTACCTCAGCTCCTAATAACTGAGAACAGGAGGCAAACAGTACACCCCCCTGCCCCCACCCCTCCCACCCAAAAAAAAAAAAATCCAAATTAAGCTACATGCTCTGAAACAATGTGAGTAAGCAGCTCAGCAGGAAGGGGCTTCAGTTTATGGAATATTTTGACCCAAACATCCGTTTCACAACAGGGAGGAGGGAGATGTGTGTGTGTGTGTGTGTGGGGGGGGGGGCTGCTGATTAACACCAGCTAATGTTCCCAGACTCAAATTTTCCCTCCATCACTATAGTTACACTAAGCTTTTTTTTTTCTTTTTTTTTGCCAAATCAACAAATTCCCATGAAAATCTGAAAGCCGATGTACATGAACATATAATACTAATGCACACACCCACACTCATTATGCATACTAGTATTATAGTTAACATGCCTGCAGCATTTGAAATGCTGATGTTGAGTAAGCACACAGAGAAACTTACTGTTTGTTTTCACTGACAAATATAACCATGATTGTCACAGTTCTGGCATCGATTAGGCCTGATGGTGGCCCGGGCGGAGCCAGAGCAGGTGGTGCTGTGACCCTGCAGTTGGATGATGTGAATGTTGCTGTTGTAGCTTTAAATAACGAGCATGCCGCCACTGACATTTCCATTCTCTGTCCGTCAGCTCCAAGAATAGATTCAGCTGCTGAGAAGTTTTTGTTCCACTTCATCTTCAAGGCACTTTGTTGGCACTGACTCAAAGCAAAAAGCAAAAACAAATGTGTTTGTGTGTGTGTGTCTATGTGTGTGTGTGTGTGTGTGTGTTATATGATTTGTGTTTCATGCTCCTTCTTTTTTTTGGTTCTGCAGTCAAAAATAGATGGAAACAGGAAATAGAATGAGGCGGAGCTTGAAGACGGACGATGTGAAACTCAGATGTTTTGATCCCAGGATGTTGTGGTCATTTCATGCCTTCAGGGACTCTGTGTTTGCACGTGACTACCATCACACTGTGGACAGTTGGTTTGGTGCATTCAGGCATCAAACCAGCACTTCAAACTGTTTTACATTAAGGCTCGAAGCTCAAAATTTCTTCCTCTGCTGTTTTATCTGAAATTCATCATTGTAGAAGCCGAGGAAGGCGATGTAAAAGAATTACAATGCCTTCCTCAGCTTCTCTCTGGAGCAGGTCAGTGTCAGCCAATCAGAAAAGAGGAGGCTCTGAGTCTCTCTTCTGATTGGTCGCCTGCTTTCTGGGTAATCCAATACAAATAGAGCAGATTTCAGGTAAAATACTCAGAAGAACCAAATCCTGCAAGTGTTTCTAGACTCAGACTCCATGAGGACATGACAGAGTGAGGAGCGAGGAGACAGGTGAGACGGAACAAGGGTTTTGTTAGACCCCCAAGCAACACAGATCCCACCATAGTTAACCTGTTGAATGCTGGTGGATGTCGTCTGCAGGCCTGAGGCCTCTGGTGTTTAACTACTTCCCCATGTGCTTGTGTTGTGAGCACATATGTGTGTGTGCATACTGTGTGTGTGCGTGCATGGATTTTATGTGTGCTGTGTGTGCTGGACCTGTTATGTAACAGTAGACTCTTGGGGATAATTAAGTCGGCGAAGGCAGAATGTACAGTACATACACACACACACACACAGAGAAATGTTATTTAGGCACTAGAGGATAAGAAAAGTCACATGAACTGAAACATGCAGTGAGGAACACAATTCACAGCAGCTTCTTCTCACAGTTCCTGATATGTTGTTGGAAATAAGTGTGTGTTGTGTGTGTATGTGCAGCCTAGCTATCCACACATAAACCTGTGGTATCAAAACAAACAGTGTGTAATGTGAAGAAACAATGACACACTCCAAAGTAAAATTAGACATTTTATTTTTCTCATGTCTGATCTTTTCTCAGGTTCTTCTGGAAAATCGAATTGGAGCCATTCACTCTCTGTTTCATAGAAAAAAACTAAACAGCGACAACAACAAAGTTATACATTTTATTTTCCCCTTTGTCTTTTTTTTGTTTTCGTATTTTCTTCCCATCTTTCGGAAGAGTAATACAGTCATAGAAAAATACTATATTACATAGAATAGAACTTTACACAATCTGAAAAAAATACACAATATCACCGCATACGTTATTAGAGGCCCAGTCCAGAACCGCAACGTGGTCACACAGCACTGGTCACTGCAAAACGTCAGAGATGGAGCGCAGAGACCAGTTACAGTCACATGACAAACACGCCGCACACAACGTTAGCTTCCCTCCACAGAGTCACAGTCACTGGTGTCATCATCATGGTTAGCGAGCTGACTTTCTGACTAGCTATTGAACAACTGAGCTCAGCAATAACTGAGCTTCCATTATGGGTTGTCAACTGATATTAGCTTAATGAGTGGCCTGTGTATTCAGCGTTTATTAAACCAAGCTCACAGTTAAATGAGCAGGTAACAGTTAGCCGAGGGTACAGTCAGTAAAACTTACATTATCTGTGCTGTGGGGTAAGGGATAGCTTTTTTTTTTGGTTGATATTGGTAATAAGAGCAGGACAAACCACAGGGTCACAGTTTCTGTCAAATATGGAAAAAGCATTTTGATAAACATGTGGCTAATACTGAGGCTGTTTTGGACGACGCAGCTGATGTGATGAATGACAGCGACATTCCCGCATTGCACACAGGAAATGATGTGTTTCACCTTCCGACTTAGGAAGGGAGAGGAGAAGGAGCAGCGAGTCTCCTCTGAGAATTAAAAACATAGCTCTACATTGGCTCGTGCTACAGTCTTACCGACAGATTGGTTCAATTTGGTGCTGCATCTTTTCCCTAGTCCTGTTAACAAAAAAAACAAACAGGTAAACAAACATTACTGACAACGTAACGTACTTGAGTGTTAGGGTGAACGATGTCTGTTGCTTGAGGCTGCAACTTCGCCAGTCAAAGTTTCCCATGGCCAAGTAGCGGATTTGCTTCGCCACACGAAGTGAATGTTTTCACTTTCTTTCTATGAACCTATTGCACATGCACATAGACTGGAAGTGAGCGGAAATATCCGTCACTTTAATTTGCAAACTGCAACCTCAGTCTCAGCCAGATTCACCAACAGCTGCATTCGTGCACGTGTGATCGCAGCCTATAGCTACTGCCAGAAACAACATGTTGGCAGTGTTTTTGTAATTACGTGGAAATCCTCTAGGGGTTGAGAGAAGTTACAGCTTTAACAGGCTAATGACAGATCAGAGTAACTAAAAAATAAAAACCTTTAAACAGTTTTCCACCATATTCATCAGCCGCTTTCCTTACAATAATATTAATGTTTTGTTTGTATTTTAAACCACTTGAATGTAGATAAACAACTTTACATTTATTGCATTAAACCCTTTAATTGCATTTTCTTCAACAGGCTGAACAGAGGTTACGGTTCTGGATTGGGCTTTGAACTGACCTTTGACCCAGAAATGCATAGGGAGCATGGATGACCACACACACATATGTACATACATACATACATAGATAAAAACCAACTGAATATTGTTGAAGGCTTTTTTCTCTTTTGTTGCTTTACAAAAACATTTCTCTGTTGTTTTTTTTTGGCCACTTCAATAAAAAAAAACACTCAACATTTGAACATGAAAATTCTTTACAGTGCACGGTTCAATTCCCAAAGCCCTGAACACATCACCACTGTACAGTGAAATGTACACCACCTGGCTCCCATTGTCTCCCACACACACCCACACACACACACACACACACAGGCTCATACATGCTCCAAAGTGGATAAAACCATAGCTTTCCACACAAACATGTAAACACACGTATGTGTATGAGACACACACACACTGTTCTCAGGGTGCAGCTGGATTCTGACTGTATTATGTAACAATATGAGGAAAGAGCTAGAGCAGAAACTGAGTGAGAGAGAGAGAGAACAGAGGTTGTGGTTGTGTCTGTCAGTTTTCCAACCGTCAGAGGACAAAGGCGATTCTGTCCTCACACACACACACACACACATGCACACACGTACATGTATTATTCCCATGTGCTGCATGAATTGTCTCACGTTTTTTGCACCCCCCCCACACCCACACACACACACACAGGCACAGGCACACACCCCCACACACATGCAGACAGATCATATTATCAACTGTCTCTACATATAAACGTTACCGTCTGGGCTCACAGCAGGAGGGGGTAGGGGGGTAGGGGGGGTAAGGGACAGGGGGGGAAGCCAGTTTTTCAGTTAATCCTCTGGTCACTGAGGTGAAGAAACGTTTTGGCAGAAACAAGAGAAAATGATGAAAAACAGGAGGTGAAGGAATTTTTGCTGTTACCAAACAGACTGAAGGTTTGTCTCACTACAATACCCACAATCCTTAAAGTTCTGTGATGTTTGAAAGCGTGCCCCCCCCCCCTCCCCTTATAGAAGCAGACACTGTTCCTGCCATTATAGTTGTGTCACAGAGCATGGTTGTCAAGGTTGCTAGCAATCAGGACACGTCTTGTTTTAGTCTGGTGGATGTAGCAGTTGTACAAACACTGACCTTCACTAGTCATGTTTCCATCCAATTTGATTCGCAAATCCTAAGCAAATTTTTATTAATGCGGCAAAAGGAAGCTGCGCTAATTCTCGAGTCAGCTTCCAATCTGCAGGAGAAAGAAAAAGGCACACATGACTACAAAAAGGTAAACAAACGGGAAATCAGGGCGTGAAAAGAAAATAAGTTGGCAGAAGAGAGAAGATAATGGAGAGTTTTAAAGAAATAATATTCCAGATGTGATGTGGTCTTGGAGGAGTTATAATAACAGCCATGTCTGCTTAAATGGCAGTGTTATAAGCAGTTCAAGTTCACGCCATCATTTCCGGTCACTAAGGTGCATTTATCTGCATCAATATACCAAATTTTCCACCTCCTCATTGCACAAAAAAATGTGATGCACATTTTTGGCATTTACACTTTTTGAAGCACAAATTCAAAATGCGCATTGAAATAGGTGGATTGGAAACATGACATGCGTGCAATGTTGTTCCAGTGTCACTGTGCTGCAGCCGCTGAAGGACACAACCTCTGACCTGGGACACAGCTACCGTCTCCAATCATCTCTGCTAAAATACACTAGACAACATCTGGTTCTTTAGATGAAAGGTTCAAAGGTCACAGTGTGAGAACATGTGCAACATGACTGAGAGTCACTTCGGGTTGTCTTCTCAGTTTTAACTGTGTCAGCTTTTGTGTAATGACACGGCGTCAAGGCAGCAACAAAGGCTCATGGGTATTGTAGTATTTAGAGTTATCTGCTACGTCAAACTGATGCAAACTGAGCAAAACATGACATTAAAGGTTCAGCAGCACTGAGGATGTCAGACTAACACACATCGCACACACGCGCACACTGTGAGAGTGTGCGTGTCACCATCATCAGGTTTGCAGACGATGTCATTTACTCTGGTGATGATCCTTTGAGAGGGGGGGAAGGGGGCGGGGCCTAACAACAGTAACACTGAGTAATCACAGCTGATCCACAGACGTTACCTGAAGGTGCTTTGTGTAACCACACCTGGGAGAGTCAGTTGTCATAGCAACAGTTAATAACTTTACATTGTAGAATATTTATTCCTCCGCGCTGGTGACAGTCAGAGCGGACATCTTGTTTTCTGGTCGTCACATGAAGGAAGCACTGAAACTGACCCTGAGCGACACAGTGGTCATGAAGCGGTAGAACCTCTGGGTTCTGATCAGGGTCGCAGAAGTTATGTCCTTAAAACTGTGTCTTTGTTGTCATGGTTACAATAATAAATACCTGGTCCTCCCACTCACTGAGTATGAAGAACTGCACCACCAAGCTGGTGTTCACACCGTAGTGTACGTGAATCAACAGCACCAGCCTCCGCGTCATAGCCTTCCATTGTATTCTGAAGAGCTGCAGTGTATCATTCCAGTATTTCCAGTAGCATCCAGGTGTTTCTCACGTACACATTCATTTACTGGGATGTGAACGCGCCTCACACTCACTTTCACGTCACAGTCGGTGTGAACAATTTGTCAGTAACCACTACAGTGCGAACTATGTTTACAGATGTTTTCCTGTTTAAGACTGAGTGCCTTGTTTGCCTTGGTTTTTTAGTTTAAATTTATTCTTACAGCAAATGTAGAAAATATACATCAATGTTCGCATTGCTGCTGACTTTGCTAAGAGTCTGGTCATAGTGATTACAACTGAAAAGTGCCATTGTATAGAGAGACCAAGTCCACATCAAGAGAAGGTTGAAATGGATGAATGTGACATGAGAGAGCGATGTTTGATTCCCTTTGAGTGTTATAGCAACCATAGACACAAAGGTACACTGCTCTCTTTGCAGTGTGTTTATTATTTTAACCATGACAACCATGGTCTAGTACACGTTTAAGAAGGACCATGGGCGTGGACCGGGGGCGTGGACTGGCCGAGCTCCCAGTCGTTGGCACAATGAAGAAAAATCTAAACTCTCTGATGTTCTTCTGATGGCGACACAGTTTTCTCCGGGGGCGTGTCCAAGAGCTCAAACGTCCCTCCCCTTTAGACGTATCCACTTTACAAAACGTTTGGCAGTTGTGATGACATCATTGTCTTGACTTTGTGGTGACGGCACGGCGGCAACCTCGTGGCGTGCGGCCCTCGACACGACCTCCACCACATGCATGCGGACACCGTACAAACGCAGCTTCCTCGTCAGCAGCTGGCTTCGCCCTCGTTTGTTTGTGTCTCTTAAAATAAATCTGAAACTTGTGTTTTCACCTCACATCTCAGTCATAAGGCAAAAACCTTCTCGGTGGTTCTATTAACCTGTAT
Source organism: Decapterus maruadsi (assembly GCA_030347415.2). NCBI lineage: Eukaryota > Metazoa > Chordata > Actinopteri > Carangiformes > Carangidae > Decapterus > Decapterus maruadsi. Next base: position 16,207,872 of record CM064896.1, read on the forward strand.
ATCTCTATGGATTTATGTAGATACACAGGTTTATAGATATGTATCTGTATATATCTACGTACACAAGTGTGTAAGTGTGTATCTGTATGGTGTGTAGCACAGTTTTGTATCTGTGACCCGTCAAACCTCCCTCACATTACGCATTCATCTAGAGTCAGAGAAAATGGCTGCTCAAAGTGTGAATGGGAGGGACAACTGTGTGAGCATGCACGAGTGTCTGTGTGGTTTTCTGAAGTGTTTAAATTTAATTATTGCAAGCCAATGGAGTTGTGTGTGAGTGTGTGTGTGTGAGTGTGTGTATGTTACAGGTCCAGTGGCTGCTCTAGACTGTTGTTATTGTCCTCTGACTCGTCATTGGCCAGTGGGTTGCGGCTGATCACCAGCTCCAGTCTGTCTCCGGCCTCCGTGATGAGTGGCACGGCGAGGCAGCAGTCGAAGTCCCTCGTCCTCACGTGGTTCACCTGGATGGAGGCAGAGACACAGACAGAATGACCCCTCCCCTCTCCTTAAAGTGACGCAGACAGAAACATTAATTTTTAAATCATCAGCCATATCAACCCTGTTGATATGGATCACATCAAACATTAAAGCTCCACCTTTGTCTTTACCTGTAGGATCCTGTCGTAGGGCTTGAGTCCGGCTCGGTCGGCCGGCCCATCGGGTCGGATCATGTTGACGTAGACGCCTTTCTCGAGAAAACCGTCCGACACACTGAAGCCGAAGTCATCACTCTCAGGATCCTTTATCACTGTGACCTGCAGGAGTAGAAGACAATGAGAAGAGACGGGGGGACAATGAGACGGTGAGATGAGAAAACAATGGGACAAGGGGGAAAATGACACAAGGGGGCCGCTTAATACAGGGTAGCGATGTGTTACAGAGGTAACTAGAGACACATGTTCAGAGCTCCAGTGTGATGAGACTGTTAGTCAATGGCTGGTTAATGAGGATTCCATCTGTCATGTTGAAGCACAGTACGACTATAAATCTACAAAAGAAGAAGATGTGTCGCTGTCAGCGCTCCGGTCGCCAGGTTGCCAGGAATGGGTGTGTCTATACATGCACAACCATCACTGTGTTACATAACAGCACTGTATAATCTAAATCTAATATCAAAGTAGGTCATTTTATGGCCCTGCAGCTTTTTCTCAGGAGTCATTTGACATGTTTGACAGGCAGTTCACAAGTAGATCACTATTAGGTCATTGGTAGGTCACAGGTGTGAAAGGGATGAACAGAGCCCGGGGATGTTGATGTTGTTCTGAAAAACATTTATTAAATTATGGAAATGCCTTATAACCCTCTCATGCATTCTGTTCTGATCCCATCAATGCATCACAGCAGTGCCTTTACACAGGTGGGGGAGGTGGGGTGAACTCACCTTATGCAACTCAAGAGGCGTTGGGGACAGAATTCCCTGCATTTCCTCCTTGATGCGACGGGACTCCCAGGTCCTCTCTGACACCCTCAGCGAAGCCTTGGGCTTGGGCTCGTGGTGCAGGAGGGGGGACTGGTTGTCCTGGTGGAGGTGGACCTCCTGGTTGTAGTGGGCCTCCTGATGCAGGTGGGAGTCTGGGTGGAATTGAGGCGTTTTGTTTTTAATTCAGTTTTTCAACAAATGAGTCAACAGCTTTTATCTCGAGGTCTCTAGGTGGCGCTGCAGAGAACCACAACATCTAGTCTCCAACCTGAACAACCATCCGCGACTGACTGGACCTACAGCTGTGTCTAAACATGTATCAGACCTCAGTGCTGTCAGATCTGCCACTGACCGTGGTGGAGTTGGGCCTCCTCGTGCAGGTGAGCCTCCTCGTGCAGGTGGCCCCCCTGGTGGAGCAGGTTCCCCTGGTGCAGGAGAGAGTTCCTCCGCAGCGGGCTCATCCTGCTGTGGCTCAGTATGGGCTCGGCTGTAGTCTTGTTGACACCGTCTACACCCAGACTGATGGCAGTGCCCGTCATGATGGATGCCTGAACATATTACACACAGACGCAGGTAAATCCTCTACTTGACATAAGTGTTTGAGAGTTGGGCTGCTGGAGGGGGGGCTGTTGGAGCCCTCTGGTGTTAGAGCAGTATCTGACTCACCTCTATCTCTCTGAGCAGCTCTGATTGGCCGCAGGTCTCCAGGTCCTCGAGCGCTTGACACCAGAAACTGTCATCTGGATCCAACAAAATACCATCTGGCTGTTGGCCAATAAATCTGAAACACACCCACAAACGCAAACCAAAACCCCCACAAACACACATTCAAGTTGAGACACAAACTGGTTCAGGTCTCTTATGTAAACTGTTTTTTTGCAGTGATGTGAGTCAATGTTTCATGTTTCCTTGTCTTTACACCATGTTGCATTATGGAGCCGCGTCATCTACGGAGTCGTTCTGAGCACAGACTGTTGGTTCACTTTAAATCCAACATGAGTGAATCTGTGAACACTGAGTGTCCCCGACTGACAAGATTAATTCACATTCATTGTGCAGATGATTTTTCTCTCTCTCCTCCCCCAGCTCTGTTACATAACCTCAGCCACTGTTACTATCCTCACAAGGCTTAACCTCCTGACTCATCACACACACACACACACACACACACACACAGATCCTGTGTCACTCTCACTGACTTCAGCCTCCACACTGAAAAGTCCACTTCACCACAAACTGCTTCTGAGACCAAAACCAGAGAATCAAAAAGTAATTTATAGTTTTATAGCTGCATACAGTATAAAGATAGATGTTTATATTAAAGCTGCATACATTATGAAGGTAGATGTTTATATTAAGGCTGCATACATTATAAAACTAGATCTTTATATTAAATATGTATACAGTACAAAGGTACAGTAGATGGGCCAAACCCCAACACTATTAAAGCTCTGTATATAGATGTTTCTATTATAAATGTAGATGTTTCAATTTAAGCTCTGTAGGCTATAGTGTAAAGCTGCATACAGTGTAAATGTAGATGGTTATAATAAAGCTACATACAGTAAAAAAGGTAGATGTTTATATTAAAGCAGCATGCATTATAAAGATGGATGTTTCTATTAAAGCTGCATACATTATAAATTAAGGTAGATGTTTATAATAAAGAGGAACTATGCAGGATTTGTATCTTAACTATGCTACATTTTTACCTTAAAGATAGGGTCTGGAGTTTTGTTCCTTGCAGTTTGTAAATAAAACATTGAAACTCAGCCCCTCCTTTCGGGCTAAGCTGTGTAGCCTCCTGCCCCCTGACAGCAGCCGTTGTCAGGACCACAAAAGAAAGGAAATACAATCTGAAAGAACCACTGGAGCCGTGGGCCAATTTGCCGACCTTTCGCCAACACTGGGAGCCTCTGTGTATGTTTTTATGCCGTTGTGGTGAACTAATAGAAGTGGGTGTTAGCTGCGGATGCTAACTGCTAGAGCTAGCTGAAGTTAGCATCGAGCTAGCTCACTACAAAGGCCCTAATACACACAGCTCCCACCACACAGGACTAGAAGCCCATAAGTGATGATTAAGATGGATTTCATTTGTAAAAGTCTAATCTTTATTTTTAGCACTTGCTGAAAACCAACTTTGAAACATTGGGGCACATCCACACAAACGCACCCCATAACCGGTAATCTCTTGTGTACAACAGATTAAACTACACAAATATACAGTACACGTCCTGACATCGTATAAAACTTTATCTACCGCTCTATTGATTGATTTCTCACCGGCTTCATTGTAAACCTACTGGTTTGGTGTTTCCGAGCACAAGGTTGTGTCTGTGGAGCTGCCTTTTCCTTCTCCCTATGCCAAACCCAAGCCGCAGATCCACTTCAGGCCCTGGAACATCAACTTCAACTGGCTCCACTGAGTCAGCAGCAGAGAGGAAGTCAGTAGGGCCAGAAGGTAGTTCTGGCCGTACTGATTTCCTTTCTGTTGCTGACTCAGTGGATTCCTACAACCAGCCCATGAGCGGTCTTCTGGACCTTCACATCCCCTTAACATCTAGGACAGACTCATTCTCGCACTCAGCACCCTGGTACACCTGCAAGCTGGGAAAGATGAAGGCAGCTGGGCGTGTCCTTGAGCGGCGACTGACTGTTCACTAACAGGCATACAAAGAGCACAGGAAGGCATATAAGGCAGCTCTGTTTAACCCTGGTCACTCCAACAACTATTGTGCAACATGCACATCACTTTTTTCAGACAAAGAGTTGACACCATCCACTCACATATCTCCACCACTGCTGTCCTAGACCTAACAGCTGCATTTGATACAGTGACCACAACATCCTCCTCCGCCGCCTGCAACACACCATTGGACTTTATAACCTTTATTTATTCTAGAAGACCATTGACGAAGGTCCTCATTTACAATGGTGTTGAGAGAACAACAAATACAGCAAAGAAGAACAAGAATTTACATAAAATAAAATATTAGAAAACAGGTAAGAACAGTGAACACAGTCAAACAATCATTATCACTCTCAGTTCTCATTTGCTTTCCCCAGGGCTCTGTGCTGGGTCCAGCTCTTTTCACCCTCTATCTGCTTCCCCTGGGCAGGATCATCAGCAGGCATGGGATACCATTGCTGTGCTGATGACACTCAACTGTATCTAAGAACAACTCCCACTTCCACTGCTCCCTTGCCAACATCCACACTGACCACCTGCCTGGAGGAGATAAAGGCGCAGATAAAGCTCAGTTTCCTTGAACTTAACAGTTCCAAAACAGAAACCATTCTAGTTGGAACTCCAGATCAGCTCCGCTCTTCCACCATCACCTTCTCAGGCCAAAACAACCCCCTTTCCGCTTCTGTCACCAACATGGATGTTAAAATTGACCTTCAACTCACTTTTCTTTTGGCACCGACATCAATCATCTCTGTAGGACATCTTTTTACCAACTCAGGACCATTGCCCATTGCCAGATTCCGTCTGACACTTATACTGGCAGATGCAGAGAAGCTTGTCCACGCCTTTGTCTCCTCCAGGCTGGATTACTGTAATGCACTCGGATCTCTGGCAGGAGCATCCAGAGACTGCAGTACATCCAAAACAGCACTGCCAGGATCCTGATGAGGGTGCACAAATATGATCACATCACCCCCATCCTCAAATCTCTCCACTGGCCCCCTGTCCCACACATACAATGTCTCCCTACTCATCCACCAGTGCATTCACGGACATGCCCCCCAATACCTCAAGGAACTCCTCACCCCCCAGCCCTCCTCACACACCCTCCGTTCTACAACCACAAACACCCTTCAAGCCCCCAGAACCAAGCTCCGCACCATGGGCGACCGGGACTTTTCCTCTGCAGCTCTGGAGATTGTTTTCGATAACCTTTTAAGTAATTCTGCTTTGTAGCACTTTGAGATCATCTAAATGTAAAGTGCATTACAAATAAAATGTATTCATTTCATCAGGTTAACGAAAGCCAGCAGTAAGTTGATCAGTGTTTTTTTTCTTACCCTGGGGGTTTGTCCCAGTCGTCCTCACTGAATCCTCCGTCGCTGAAGGGGTAGTTCTTCCGGCGTCCTGGAGGGGGTGTGGTGCTGCGCTGTTGCTTGGCACTGCGCCACTCATGAGGGTGGAGGGCGATACCAGCTGCTTGGTTGGTGTACGTACCTGCAGGGGGGCAGGGCAGTCAGTTACAGACAGCAGCTGCAGATTGAGTCAGACCACTTGATCGAAACAACAAACTGCCACTGTCAGAGCCGCCACTTTGCTTTCAGGTGGCCCAACATATCCCAAGAGCATTTAAACAAAATGTTTTTGTGAAATAAAAGTTATGTGTTGTCATGGTTGCTAGCATAATCTGTGTTACACATGCATGGGTAACTGTGGGAACAAGGTGATCAACAGCCAACATCTTTGTGCAATTCTTTAATGTCACAGACAGCTATTAGAGGCCACTGATTCGTCAGTTCAGTCTTGCAGAGGCTGTGGCCCCTGAATTGTGCCACAGCTATGATGTCACACAGGCACATCATGTGAACAGGAAGTGACTGAAGCCATGAGGTGAGTCCATGCCGACCTTTGTTCACTCATAGCTTACCCTGGCTACCATAGCCAGCGTCCATTCCCGAGCCATCCCACGACTCCATGGCTGAGTCCACGCTGGGGATTGTGGTGGAGTAGAGCTCGGAGAGCTTGTTGGTCTGTTGGCTGTCGGTCAGGTCGTCCTCCTCGCCATCACTGAGCTCATTCTCCGTCGTGTCTTCGATCTCTGCTGCCTTCCTGTCTTCCAAGTCTGGGAGACGTGAAACAATCGTCAAACAGAGACATGTTTAGACATCACAGGATACTACATCTACTAGCAGAGACACAGGACAGGTCTGTGTCTGTCCTCACACTCACTGTCCAACTGCTTCTTAATCTTCAGAGTCACCGTCTCTCCAGCCATCTGCAGCAGGTGAATCGCCTCGCTCAGCGGCTTCCCCTTCAGACTGACACTGTTGATCGCCAGGATCCGGTCCCCCACATGGATCGCCCCTGTCCTGGACGGATGGACACCCAACCACACACACACGCAGAGGTATAGAGTAATGCTGCATGTGAGGTTATTGTAAATAAAGATGGACATCACATTGTCCTTGTGATGGCACACACAGATCTGAAGAGTGAGCTGCTCCACTGTCGTCACTTTGGCAATGTCTGACTCTGCTCCCTAAACTAAAACTGTTTCTGTACCAGACTGTAAGCATGTTTATTTTCTTTCTGCTGTAAAGTCTATGGGGACTGCCTCACTCTAGTGGTCGGCGGGGTAACTGCAGCTTCATGTCTGCAAGTTGATGACTTGCAGACAGTTTTCAGTCAGTTTTGTGAACTGCATTATTTTGCAATTATTTAATCAACTGCTCTCAGATCAGATCTTAACTTGATGAATGACATCATCAGGTGCATCTTAACTTGATGAATGACATCATCAGGTGCAACGTTTAAATCAAACTGTTACATTTGCATCTGCTGTTGTCAATGGGCTCTATGCACAACTCCACTACTTCCTGAACTTAAACAAGCTCCTTTATTTCCTGTCTTACATTATTGGACAAATTGATTAATCCAGGTGTGTCTGAGTAGTCACAATGGTCAGACACACCTGGATTAATCAGTTTGTCCAATAATGTAAGACAGGAAATAAAGGAGCTTGTTTAAGTTCAGGAAGCAGTTGAGTTGTGCATTGAGTTGTGCATTAAGCACACACTAACATCATGTGCACGCGTGTTCAGAGAGAGGCCAGGTTTCATATCTGCACTGTCCACTGACTTAACAAAATAAAAGCACTCAGAGACGTGATGTTGATCTGATCCGTGAAGCTGCTCTCAGTCTATTTATGGAGCTTTTAGCCGCCAGGTTGACAACAGGAAATAGAACAATTACATCACAAACTGCAAGAAATGAGGTCACAGTGTGTGTTGTTGTGCGCTTGTGTATGCATGTCTGTGTGTGCGTGGCAGTAAGCTATAAGCCGACTCTCAGTGTGTGTGTGTGTGTTTGTGTGTATTTTGTGAAATAACACGTGAGCTGCTGATAAGCGCTGACATTTTATTGTGAAATCAGCACTGACTGGAAGCTGAGCTCATTACGACTCAGTGAAACCATCATGTCCTCGCCGCCTGTCGACTCACTGCTTCATCATGCTTTAACCTCAGGTCACGTGACTCAAGCTGCCTTGTCTACCTGTCTTTTGATCTGCAGCAGATGAGATGATTACTGCGTCACGACATGCAAATAGGGATAGGATGGTCTTGATAGAGGTGGGGTTCAAGGGTCAAAACATCAGTCGGTTTGGTGTCAATTAAGTGGCATAGTAAGACAGCCTTATGCGTGGTCAAGACGCATACAACCCTAACCAAACAGGAACGCACATACATACACAAGAAATGTAACTGAACTGACCGATGAGCATGATGTTGGACAGACCCCGCCCCCTCCTGCTGGGACAGGTAGACAATAGTGGACGAGGTCCACTGGGGGTCAGGGGAACGAGTCAGTGCAGATGAAATGATGGATGTTTGTCTTATTTCATAATAATAAAAACACATGATATGGTGTCAGCAGGTTGATGTGGCAGCGTGTTTGTGTCGGCGCCAGGTGAAGGTGTAAATTACCCTCAGGAGCTCAACCTCACATCATCACTGAGCTCTTGATACCAGCACGAACTGAGACAGTGAACACACTGAGGACACAGGTGAGGAGCTGGGTGGAGATCAACAAGGCAGAGGAGAGTGTGCGTGTGTACCTCTCAGCCAGGCCTCTCTTGGTGAGTCCAGAGATGGTGATGGGGTCAAACGGCTCCTCGGTGCCTGAGATGGTGATGCCCAGTGGGCCCCCGTACCTCTTCAGCTCCACCGTGTAGATGATGCTGCCTGATGTCTCCTGCTCATCTGGTCCACACACACACACACACACACACACACACACACACACACACAGACACACATCCCACAGATATGTTAAACCTTCCTCCAAGACAACACAGTTTCCATGGCAACCAAGTAGAAGATTGCCCTGTCATCATGTACCATTAGCACGCTCTATGTGTGAGTGATTGTGTAAGTTAAGGTTTCTGTAAAGGGTTACTTTAAGTCCTGAAGGTTTCTCCTTATCTTAAGGAAGTGTCACAGCAGCCATGACCCCTCAGAGGCCAAAGGTCACTGTCAGGTTCCTGCTTCACTTGAGGTCAGATGATCACAAGACCACAAGGGCAGCTAATCTGCTTTAAAATCTCTTTCACAAAAAAAAATCCTTAATTGAGGAAAAAATTTAAGAGATTGTGTGAAGTAGCCTCAAGTCACTACCTCAGCTAAGGGGAAAATAACTTAGGGAGAACTTCATGAGTTAAGTACTACTGGCTGCAATGTTTAACGTCTGATTCTCCTCTGTGATAATTTTCTTTGACGGTTGTTGTTGTTTCTGTTCTTCAATGCTTCAGTCTGGAGGCCTCAGTGCCCGAGTCTACAGCTGTTGTTGTGGTCAGCAGCTCCACCTGGTGGATGCAAACTGTCACTGTGGCCTCACCTCAATTCAGCCAATACATGTGTGCATATCATCATCTATTGATTAGGGAACTTCCACTGACACTCTTTTTAAAACTGATTATTCACTGATTATTTTCCCTCTAAAATGTTTTATTTATTCATTTTTGATTACTCTTTCTGAAACTTCTCTTCTCTTTTATCATTTCATTACATCATCTTTGTTCCTTTTATTATATACAATTATGTTTGTGCAAATCTGTACAAGTAAAGTCTGACTGATTCACAGGTTGATTCATTGATTGACAGATTGACAGATTGATAGATTGATTGATGGACGGACAAATTTGTGACTGATTAATAGACAGATTCACTGATGAATGGACTGATTAAGAGACAGCATGACTGACATATTGATTGATGGACAGTCTGGTGGACAGTTTGATTGACAGACAAGTTGATTGATCAACAGACAGTACCTGAGTTATCCTCGTCTTTGCGGATCTTGAGCTTGACAAGCTCCTCGCACTGCTGCAGGATCTGCTCAGCGTCGTCTTTAGAGCAGTTCTCCAGCCTGATGTTGTCGATGGCCAAGAGCTTATCGCCAGGCTCCAATGTACCTGTTCTGAGGGGCGGGGCAGAGGGGGTGGCGGTGGGGGTGGGGGGCGTGGGGGGGTGGAGACAGGTTTATTTCTACAACAGTGTCAGACTGAAGCTGATTTACAGACACACTGAACAATATGGAGAGTTCAGAGCCATTCAGGAGGCTGTAAGGTGTTTTTTAGTTGAGGACTGAAGACTCCTCTGACTCTGAACCCGTCTCTAATCACCTGACCTACAACATCATGTTAACAGCAAAGAAAGACTTGAGAACCACACAGAGATTCAGGTAAGGTACCTGTGTGCCATACTGCCCTTCTTGATGTCAGAGATGATGAGCGGCTCTCCTGACTTCTTACTGGCTGCAGAGGTAGATGACATCACAAAAAGCAGCAGCAACAACAGGTTTTTATTCATTCATACAATTACAGCATAATAATAATAATAATAATAATAATAATAATAATAATAATAATAATAATAATAATAATAATAATAATAATAGCTGCATATGACTCATTTGACTTTGTGAGATGTTAAATGTGAATATTTTGCGTGTTTGTGAATTGTCTGGAAATGAATATGTGAAAAAAATGAAACACAGTTTATAGTGAAGTAACATGATGTCACCAATAACTAATAATCGTATTGCATGTTGCACTGATCCCAGGCCAGAGGCAAAAACAGTTCTCTGTTTCTGACGACGTTACAGCTGCAGGTGAAGCAGATGCTGGTGAACAGATGTTGTCTTTGGTGACCACACGATGGTGCCATCGCTCCCCCCTCTGACTCCACACTGTAGCTGTAACCTACATACACAGGTGGTTAGCTAAAAATAAAGGTTTGTGCCAAATGCGAAGAAGTTCTGTGAGGGTATTACATCGTGTTCACCTGATGGCATCACGCTGATTTCACAAAGAGATGTAATAATGTCACATCCATCCGTCAGTGGGGACTAAACAAATGAGACTATTGGCTTTAATTGGTCTTCCAGTTCTTAATCTGCTGAACAAATAAACAAATAAAGGAAAAATAAAAATAAATAGTATAAAGTTAGAGGTCAGGCCAAAGAGCTGAGGAGGCTGAGGCCACACAGGGAATGTTGGTGGTGAGTGGTGAGGGACGAGAGATAAGCAGTGTGTGTGTGTGTGTGTGTGTGTGTGTGTGTGTGTGTGTGTGTGTGTGTGTGTGTGTTTTGTTGCTACCACTGATGGTGAGGCCCAGCTCCACTCCTCTCTTCTTGGGTAGCTTGACGTGGAAGGTGCCGCTGCTGGGCACCACTGACTCTGTTCACACACACACATACACAAAGTGCTGAGTTTTAATATAAACATTTTCCTTTAGACTGTATGCAGCTTTAATATAAACATTTTCCTTTAGACTGTATGCAGCTTTAATATAAATGTCTTTAGACTGTATGCAGCTTTAATATAAACATTTTCCTTTAGACTGTATGCAGCTTCAATATAAACATTTTCCTTTAGACTGTATGCAGCTTTAATATAAATGTCTTTAGACTGTATGCAGCTTTAATATAAATGTCTTTAGACTGTATGCAGCTTTAATATAAACATCTTCCTTTAGACTGTATGTAGCTTTAATATGAATGTCTATCTCTCTGTAAACTGAACGACAGTGAACTCATCAGCATCAGCTTCTGTGTCTCTCGTGGCGCTAAGAGCTGGTAGGCGGGGCTGTTGCCTGTAATTACTCTGTCCTAATCTCTGTGGTGACACTAACAATTTCTGACCCCTTTGTCCTCGCCCACCATGAGGGCACATTCAAACTGTGACTCTTAGCAGTGTCTAACACCTGTTGATGCTCTTGTCATGTGGTTACACCATCACAGACACAAACCTGCAACATCAAACTCTATCTCCAGTGTGACCTTGTTGGTCAGAGCAGCGTCTCTGAGCAGCTGATTGGCTTCCTCCAGCGTCCCGTCCTCTGTGGGGATTCCATTGATTGACAGGAGGCGGTCTCCGACCTGAAGCAGGCCACACCTACGGCAACAGGTACCATCGTGATGTCAGGTGATAGTACGCTTTTTCTGCTTTGAGGCTGCACAAAAGACCATAAGTTTAGATTTCCCTCAAAGTCTGACTTAAGGGTTTATGACGGTATGGCTGCTCATCGTCGCTGCTAATAGAGCAGGAAACTCTCTGCAGAGGATTTCCTGCTCCTGATTGGGAATCTTACTCTCTTTTTGAATAGTCAGTCATCGCATCACTCTCACAGCGAAGTTGACTTGATTCTTTAGATAGGTTCATGATGTCGTGTTCACTGCTCAGGTAAAATTAATGCATGTGTGTGATAGGATGTGTGTGGTTCGGGGGGCTAATAGCCTGATGAGCAGAGGACGCAGCTGATCGATCGACTCCTCTGCCCTGGGCAAAGGGGAATCTAGGTAATTAGCTGTTAGTGTGTGTGTTAATGGAGAGGAGACAGAGGCCTCAGGGCACAGGAACACACACACATCCTGCACCCCAACCTCTGGACAACAACACAAACACATCATGAGCAGTTTGTGGAAAAGTGCATGTGTGTGTGTGTGTGTGTGTGTGTGTGTGTGTGTGTGTGTGTGTGTGCTGACCTCTCTGCAGAGCTGTCTGGCTCGATGAACCTGATGAGGGGCGGAGCTGACAGAGTTTCCGTGGCGAAGATTCCTCCCTGCAGCTGGACGCCAAAGCCATTGAGAGGGTCGCCTGTTAGCATGACCTCACTGGTCTCCACGTGAACCACCTGACCCCCAGGACCCACAGAGCTGGATGCCAGCGACACTAAGCACACGAACACACACACACACACACCAGGTGAGAGTGGTCCTGTGATGAGCGTTGACCCCTCAGACAGACGGAGACTTACAGGAACTCTTGTGCTCTTTCTTCCTCTGCCGCCGTTTGAGCAGCGAGTTGCGTGGACTCATGGGAACCGTAGGCCGGGGCAACGTGCTGGAGCTCTGGCTGCTGGGGCCAGATGTGGTCGTGGAGCCAGGAGAGAAACTGGCAGAGACCAGGGCTGAAAGACAGAGGAGGAAGAGGAGGGCGTCGATTTTACCCACAACGCATAGGAAGCAAAAATTCACATCAGTGACGAGGGAAACTGTTGGTGCAGTGTATGTGTGTGTGCGCCTACATTTGCAGTAATCCAGGTTGTTAATGGTGTTGTTGTTGGACGCGGTCCACGACTTGTTGAGGGTGGAGCTTGTGTTGCACAGGGTGGAGTTTGGAGGGTGACAGTAGTTTACACAAGGATCCCAGGCATGGGGGTGGTCCGACTTCTGAACCTTCACTGAATCACACACACACACAGCAAAGCCTTTAATCAGGGGGGCTATTAATAAAGCTGTGGCAAACTGACCGCGAGGTCTAATGAGCTGTGTTCAGCTCCTCACAGACGCGCACACACACACACATACACACACTCATGATTAGAAGAAGAAAGAATGAATTTGGCTTCGTGGAGACAAATGAAGGAGACATGAGATGAGATAGCGACCTTTGCCGCATGTGTGCGTGTGTGTGTGTGAGTGAGTGACTTCAAGGACTTTCATAAAATGCCACATCAAACCAAAATAGAACAAAATGGAAGGGTGGTAGAGAAAAAAAGAGGAGAAGAACAAGAAAACGACGGAGAGAAGAGGAAGGATGAGGAGGAGGGGATGTGGTGGGCTACAAACCAGCTACATTTGAAAACAACAGAAATCATCATCTCCTCAGAGACGAGCCTGACACACCTGACAGAACCAGGTAGAACAATCATAGCGAGAATAATAGCAATGATAATAAAGGCAATGATGAGAAAATGTTCTAAGAATAAACGTTAAGTCATAAAAACTAACTCTGTTTATGAGCTTCAGACTCGTTTACACAGATAATTAAACATCTCAGTTTCATCTCCTGCTGCAACAATAAAACTCAAATCCCTTACTCACCAGTTCACACAGAACATATAGAGTAGAATAGTATCACAGTATTGTACCTGTGTCGTGCTGTTTCCCAGCGAGCCGTGTTTGATGGGAAGGGAGGATTTCCAGTTTGACCAGCTCTGTGGTGCTGGCTATCAGCTGGGTCGCCTCCAGGACGGAGCAGTGCTCTGTGGACGTCCCGTCTATGGTCAGCAGGTGATCCCCAGCATGCAGCGCTCCACATCTGGTCGACATGGAGGAGGAAGTCAATCAGTATCTGTTTGTGTGAGTGTGCATGTGAGTAAATCAATGTGCGTACCTGTCCACCACGCTGCCAGGTTTCACACGGTCGATGACGATGACTTGCTTGTTGCGATGATTGGCTGACGTCAGCGTGATGCCAAGTGTTGCCCCCGGCGACTTGGCAATCTCTACCAAAAGTGGGCCGGACGCGTTGGCAACTGTGTCTGATTGGACAACAACCTTTTAACCTTCCAGTCTCAACATTAATGTGCCTGTCAGATGAACTTCAGGGAAAAATTCATTTCACAATGCATTCTGGGAGAGTTAAATTGAGCTGCTCAGCCAGCAGGAAATGTCAACACATCACCATGACCCGTTTTCTTATTTCACTGGCATTTAAGAAAAGTGTGTGCGTGTGTGTTTGTGTGTCACTGCTCACCCATGATGGTGACGTCGTATTCGATCTGGAACAGGGCTTCCTGTCCACACTGTGCCAACACGATGAGGGCATCGTTGTGGGTGGCGTTGTGCAGTGGGACACCGTCCACGCTGAGGAGTCGGTCACCGGGACGCAGTGTGCCCTCCCTGAACGCACACACAGACACACACATGTGCTAATGTTAGCTAACCTGCTGTTACACATTATTATCTGTTCAGCTAATGCTACTGTCGCTGCACAGTGATGCCAATGACGAGCTCCTGTGTTGTCCAGCAGTGGACACCAGTTATTCACAGGTACTGTATCATATCATGGATCAGGATCAGAATCTGTTTGATATACATGTCAACACAAACTGAAACACAAAGAAAAGGATCAAATATAAATATTAAAATATGCTGTATAAATATTTGTTACTTACACATGTGTATTAAAGGTGTAGAGGTTAAGTTTAGAGCTGTGGTGCATTAACTGTTTCATATGCATTTCCTGATTAAAGATAAACTCCAAGTTTGGCTGTTTTTTAAAATAAAGGATCTCTCTCTCTCTCTCACCCACCCTGTCTCTCTTGATTTAAATTTAATTCCCAGTGGGTGAAGCTAAAAATGGTGGCGCTCCTGGGACCGAGTGCTGCTGTGGATTAACTCTTCTTCTCATATTGGCAGATGAATGGGAATAGAGCAGCATGAATATCTCATTGGCTTCTCTGCACTGACCCACATTCTCAGGATGGTTTTCTTTAGGGGGGTGTCGGATCGGCCTCGGGCCAAAATAACTCAATAAGTCAGATAGAATTTAATCCTGGTCTTGTCTTGCTCTGTCGCTTCAATAAAAACCTCATTTCCACTGAATCATCTGTAGGTGAACACACAGGCCAACCAGGACACGGAATCAGACTGAAACAGCCTGAAAATGGAGTCAGAACCACGAGATTAAAAATAGCATCTCTCAGTTAGAAAGTGTAACGTCAGCTAATTGAAGCTGGACTGATCACAGACTTTATTTCTGTGATCTCTTTCTGTCTGAGCAGCAGCAGCAGCGGAGACGAAGCTCCCAGGCATGGAAACGTCTGTGAGCTTTAAAGGAACAAGTATTAATTGATTATTTACTACGAGTCTCCACGACAGCTGCAGCTTCAGAGGGATGAATCATCACTTCATAGCTTTAACCTTTCACACCAACACTTTGACCAGCTTTAAAACCACAAACAGCAGACCTGTGACTGCAGCTTCTACACCACTTCAACACTGATACAACAACTGATAAATGGTAACTGATCGATTCTGAGCATTAACACAGCAGCAAATAGCTGTTTACACCTGGCATTTACACGCATCGCATATCCAGATTGTATTTGGATATGCAAAGCAATTTGACCAGATAGCATCTATACCTGGCATTAATATAGTGTCCACATTGAGATCCCATTGACACCTGTACCTTCACGTGGTCAAGCACTATCCGAGTGCAATCCAATCACTGATATTAATGCCAGGTCTAAACGGGGTGTCAGTGTGTGTGTGTGTGTGTGTGTGTATGTGTGTTTTAGACCCACCTGTCTGCTGGACCTCCAGGCCTCACATAGGTGACCACTAGGGGGCGGGATCTGTGCCAGTCCTCTTGTGCCCCACCTGGAGGAAGAGAAGAAGAACCACAGTGGATCAGACGATTTCACATCTTGATCAGCTGTGTCTACTGTACACGGTCAACACTGAGGAGCAACAACAACATAAACCACAAAAACATCAACAACAACAACAGCAACATTAACAGCAAAATTAACAAATCAACCACAAGACAAATAAACAAACAAAAAACCTTTCGTTTACCTCTCATGACAAAACCAAAGCTGCTCCCCTCTTTGTGCAAACAGATGTCGATTGTCTTTGAAATGACCCCTGAGGTGCTGTCAGGTGCTGAGAAGTGGGGGTGGGGGTCGGTGGGGGGGACGGAGAGAGGGACAGAGGGTTTATCACGGCTGGAAGTAGAATTATCGACCCAGACGACTCGACTCGGCCCCACCGGACCTTTGACTTTAACGCCAATGCCACAGTGCCAAAAAGGAAACATAACACCAGAAGAGACGTCGCTGCTTCTCTGACACCAACCTGTTGGGGGCAGCTCGTACTCCACCTCCAGCAGAACCCGCTCCCCCACGTTCTTCAGCAGGCTGATGATCTCTTCATGCCGTAGTTTGGTCAGATTGATGCCGTTCACCGACTTGATGTAGTCGCCGACGTTTAGCTGGTCGCTCCTGCACAGAGAGACATGTGTGTTGCAGTGTGTTGACCTTCAGGGCCACCGTAGATGCACTACAATATCATAAGATTTTGAAAAGTACATATATAGTACTGTATATATATTTGTGGGGTCTGGCTCCACCCACCTGGCGGCTAGTCCTCCAGGACGCAGGTTTGATACCCGTGGTTTCCCGTCCTTGTCGGTTCCTCCTGAGATGGTGAGGCCCAGTGTGCTGCCTTCTTTCTTCACCAGCTCCACCATTGTCACCCCCCGCAGAGCTTCTAACCAGAAACACATCCACACACACACACACACACACACACATCCACACATACACAAACAAACACACACACACACAGAGAAATATGTGTTTAGCGTTGTCCCTCCTTAGTCCTTGCTTAAAACAAAAAGTGAAAGAGGCTGGAGTAATGGTCAACAGCCTGATATACATAGCTCTTCATACTGCAGGTTAGGATGCACACACACACAAACAAACACAGAGTTGCATGATAGTACGGCTGAAGACAGGTGGACAGATGTACCTGGTATGCTGTGTCTCCTTGAGGACATGGTTGGCTCTGGTCCGGAGATGTCCTTGGTTTTTCCGTACGGCCCGTCATCTGTGGAGACCAGAGACAAATATCAGGAACTGCCTTTTTGTTAGAGCTGCCAGTGAACGCCTCATCACTGATAAAGAGACCCCACTCTCCTCTGCCCCACCACACACACACACACACACACACACTGCCGGTGGTGGTGGTGGTGGTGGGGGGGTGACAGTACTGCAGAGGTGTCGTTAAGTTACATAATGGTGATGCCCGCTTCCCACGGCACTGAGGCCTCAAACATAAACTCTGTCAGATTCCAGATAAATACTTACAGTCATATTTACAGTACAGTGAGTTCCAGCTCCACCGCAGCAGCAGCTCAACCGGTTTAAACCAGCTCATCATCAACAGCAGAGTTTAATGTTTGTCATGATTCGTGTCCTGAGCTCAGCGTGCTGATTCTCCTCCACGGCGAGGAGAGAGTTTCTCAGACTGAGCGGCTGAGAAATTAGGAAACAAATAAGTGAATACATTCATGCATTTATGGATATTAATGAAAACTCCATAAATGATTTGCCACTGATATGGGAAGCACTAAAATGTTGCCTTAGAGGGGAGTTAATTAAGATTGGTAGCTTTAAGAAGAAGACACAGCAGCAAGAGGAAAGCAATTTATTAACCAAAATCAAGCTGTTACAAAGTTCATTGTCAAATGAATACAAGAATGAAAAATGGACAGAACTGTGCAAACTGAAAATGAAATATGATGACATTATAAGAGGAAAAATTGAATATAAATTAAAGAGAGCAAAATTGAATGAGTATGAAAGTGGGGAGAAGACTGGAAAGCTGCTGGCTTCAAGACTAAAAAAACAGATGACGAAAAATAAAATTTCTAGTATTAGATTACAAAACGACTCGTTATCTTCAGATCCAGATCAAATAAACAAGACCTTTACTGAGTTTTACCAAAATCTTTATGAGTCTGGAGGTGACGATAATCCGGTGTTACTAGAAAGTTTTTTTAATAATGTTAAGCTTCCCTCCCTAACAGAAGAGGAAAAGCTTACATTAGAGCAGCCCATTACCCTCTTTGAAATAAATCAAGCTATAAACTCTTTTGCTAAAAATAAATCTCCAGGACCTGATGGTTATAATGCAGAGTTCTATCAGGAGTTCAGTGGGGATCTATCGCCCCTTCTTTTGCAGATGTATCAAGCATCATATGAAAATGTCAGTTTTCCACCTTTATTTAATTATTCACACATTACATTAATCCATAAAAAAGGAAAAGATCCTCTTTTGTGCAAGAACTATCGTCCAATATCCTTAGCCAATCTGGATAATAAAATTTTGGCCAAAGTTCTTGCAGCAAGAATATTTAAGGTAATTGGAAAACTGATACATAGTGACCAAACTGGTTTCATGAAGAAACGATATTCATCTGATAATACAAGGAAATTATTTAATATCATACAACATTCAAAAAAGCTTCCTCTTTCAGCTGCACTGTGTACTATTGACGCTGAAAAAGCGTTTGACCGCATTGAATGGTCATTCTTATTTAAGGCTCTACAGAAATATGGGTTCGGCACCAACTTTATACAGTGGATCAAAATGCTCTACCATAATCCTACGGCTTCAGTAAGAACGAATGGCTCCCTTTCAAAACCATTTACTTTATATCGAGGTGCAAAACAAGGCTGCCCAATTTCAGGTCTCCTTTTTAATTTGGTTATCGAGCCATTAGCTGAGAAAATAAGATGTGAAAATAATATTAAAGGCATATATATTGGAAGTCAAACATATAAAATATCACTGTATTGCGATGACATCATTCTGTATTTAGCAGATGTAGAATCCTCTCTTTTTCATCTGATACAGATCATTACTCAGTATGGCTCTCTGTCAGGATATAAAGTAAATTGGGAGAAATGTGAATTGATGCCTTTAAATAATATCTGTACTACTGCATGTATACAGAACACTAAAATAAAATGGAAACAAACTGAATTAACATATCTGGGACTAAAAATTACATCAAGTATTCATCAAACAAGAGATATCAATCTCACTCATACCTATAATAAAATAAGAGCCAATATTGACCGCTGGTCAAGCCTTCCCATATCTCTGTGGGGTCGAGTAAACATTATAAAAATGAATATTCTCCCTACCGTCAACTATATTTTGAGAATGCTTCCCATTATCATACATAAAGCCTGGTTTGATGACTTGCACAAAGTGATCTCAACATTTATCTGGCATGGTAAAAAGGCACGCTGCTCATACTTGAGGATGTCTAATTCATACAAAAAAGGTGGTCTGCAGCTCCCTAATTTTTTTCATTATTATTTATCATTTGGTTGTCAGCAAGTGAATATGTTTCTTGATTCCGGTGTGGTTAAAGACTGGAAAACCATTGAGGAGAACATGTTGCAAAGCCTAAATATTGACTCAAGATGTCTATATTATATGAAAACACTGCCTAAGGTATTGGCTGGAACTCCCATTGAAGTGTCATTTAATATTTTAAAGTCATGTGCAAAAGTCTTAAGAATCGATTCAGGTACTTCAGTAAATCAGCCAATATGGCAGAACCCAAATATAACAGTAAACAAAAAGGTTATTAACTGGAAAAAATGGAAGGACAACGGAGTAACTAGGCTTTGTCACATACTCTCCAACAATAATTGTAACTACTTTAAAAGCTTTGATGAGCTAATCAGTGATTACAATATTCCAAGCAGCCTTTACAGCACTCTATTGAAAAATATGTGTCGTTAGAGAAGCTGAGAATTTGTGTACACATATTTGAAAAAGTTCTTTACAGCCATAACATGCCAAACAAAAATGCAGTTAAATTATGGTATACAACCTTAAATGATAGCGATGGTAATCAATTTGATGTTTGTGCAAAAAAATGGGCCAGAGATCTGCATAAACCAGAGGAAGAGCTGTCCTGGAACAATATATGGAAAAATGCTAGACAACCATTTCGATGTACAAAAAATAAACTGAGACAATTTAAAATACTGAACAGATTATATTACACGCCATCAAAATTATTTATAATGGGCGCACAAGAAGACAGTAAATGTCAAAAATGCGGCAATATTGGTGGAACTTTGCTTCACTTAATCTGGGACTGCCATAAAATAAAAGTACTTTGGTTTGGGATCACAAAACGGGTTATGACCCATATTAAAATAACTATTCCTTTGACACCAGAGACATGTATATTAGGAGATTTACACAATTTCACTAAGGTTCCACTAAAGGACAAGAAAATCTTCCTTGCGTTATGCATGATCACAAAAAAGGTGATCCTGGGTGGCTGGATCTGCTCCCAAGCCCCATCAGAGAGGGAGTGGATCGCCGAGGCGATGGAGTTAGTGAAACTGGAAAAGGTAGCTTTTGGTTTGGAGAATAATAATGTGGGTTATGTTGAAATCTGGGCTCCAATGGAAAAATATTTGATGTCATTGTGAGGTACATTTTTGTTTGTTTGATGTTTTCTCTGAAGTTTGTAGCTATTAGTCTTAGCGCCTGAGACCATTTAAGGGGTGGGAGGGGTGGGAGGGGTGGGGGTTTGAAAGGGACTGAAGTGTACGTAGTGTCTTGTCCACTTTCATTTTGTCTTTTGTTGTTGTTGTGCTGTTTTTGTGTTCTTGTATTGTTTAGTTATTCATTGTTTTTGTTTGTCACGTTTGTTTGTCTCTTTATTAAAAAAAAAAAAAAAAACATTAGAGGTCGATCAGACGAAAAGCAACTTGAAAATGTGATAATTATGCTTCCATAAGATTTGAAGAGTCAAAGTTGTCAATTGAGGCCTGAATACAATATACAATAATGTCTTTATATGTCTTAAATTCATGATGTGCAATTAAAAAAAAAAAAAAAAAAAAAAAAAGACTGAGCGGCGGCAGCAGCCGTCAGCGAGGGTGGAGCTGTACTGTAGGTGGGGGTCAGGCTCAGCGCCACCTCCTCTTTCTCCACTGAGACATTGAGCTTCAACTCCATGTGTTGGTGTCAGTGGAAGAACCAGGGTCAAGCTGACCTCATCACGGCTACTGCTGCTACCTGCACCTGCAACGTGCACCTGCACCACCACTTTGTGTTTTTCATTGTCAGTTTTAAGCATCAAATTATGAATAACTACCAAGTCTATAACTGATTAGATATAGAAGGACTGAATTAAATGCATTTTGTAGTTTGTCTTTCTGACCAATTATGACCGTTTTATGGCAGATGCACTTTTGCCTTGGTTTTAGTGCAGATACTGCACTTTTGCTTTGGTTTTACTCCAAAGGAACTATAAAGTAAATGAGATAATGTAGGGAGTACAATACTCTTTGCAGATACTGCACTTTTCCTTGGCTTCACAGTGCTTTTTTGGATGGACAGCAAAATAAAAAGCCCAATAACTCTGGAAAACAGTACCAATAACAAATTCTACCACATTGAAGAGAATATGCCACACTTTTGATTGGTCAAAAAAAAAAGAAAATTTGAAAAAATGCAGATACTGCATTTTGCCTTT
This sequence comes from Decapterus maruadsi, assembly GCA_030347415.2. Classification (NCBI taxonomy): domain Eukaryota; kingdom Metazoa; phylum Chordata; class Actinopteri; order Carangiformes; family Carangidae; genus Decapterus; species Decapterus maruadsi. Next base: position 16,229,352 of record CM064896.1, read on the forward strand.
GTAGGGCAGTAATACCCCTACACCTACACCCACACTTTACCTCAACCTGCACCTCCACCTCTATCTCGTCCTCTGCCTCCACCTGCTGCAGCTGAAGCAGATAATATAACAGTGAGCACAGCTGATACAGAGAGCCGTTTCTACAATCTGTATTCAGCACACAGACACACACACAGCTGTAGCAAGAGTAAGGCGTGTGAGTGTGAGTGTGCGCGTGTGTGTGTGTGTCATGGCTGAGTTTGGTCTGTCTGTGTTAATCCTCCACCTGCGAGCATGTCCTGAGTTTCAAACAGACAGGGAACACCTCCTGGGGAAAGTGGGCGGAGCCAGTTTACTCAAAACTTTTTGAGCTGATGGTCAGTGAGAGGAAAGTGGAGCCTCAGGCCCAGAACAGCCTCACTGTTACACAAGCACACCACTCCTCAGCAGGACGTGTGTGTGTGTGTGTGTGTGCACTGTCAGGATAAAGACCATGGACAGGCTCCGGGCTCCTGGCAGACTGAACCTGGGTTTGATCTCTCAACCATTCACATGTCAGACAACCTTTGACCCTGCTCACATCAAAACCCTTCTTATCGTGAACCAGAAAAGACATTTTGATCTCCAACATTCAAACACTGTGAACAATGACGCAGGAACTTCATGAAGCTGCGGCTGAGAAACAAACATATTGTTTCTTCACACGGCAGCAGAGTCGTTCGATCAGACGCTCTAAACGATGATCGTCTGAACAACAGGAAGTCAAACACTTTTCTCTGTGACTTCGCAACAACAGAAACAACAAGAACATCAAAGCTAGAACCAGAACCTCACATCTGTCCCATCTGTACAGAGACAGAACCACAGTTTCTGACGTTATTGTGACCTTAACCTTGACCTATGACCTCAAATGTTCAATCAGTTCAGTCTTGAGTCCAGGTGCACATACAGTACAAACTTAGAGAAGATCAAGTCACTGAGACATTAGGATCGTGTTTTAAGAACAACTGACGCAGGTCTCACAGCACTGAACGACATCACATGAATAACTTCCTTCTTGACTACAACAACTAGATGTCACCAAGCAACAGGACCTGACTACGGGTCATAGCAATGACCTGTGGACTTGTTACAGTCGACAAAAAATAAAAACCAATACAAGCTATTTATCAAATGTCTTTCATCAAAGTTTTATTCAAAACACATGGGACACTGGTCGTCATGACAACAGTGTCAAGCTGTGCCCGGACACGACTCAGGATTTGTCGAAAAAAACAATACTGATGACTTTAAGTCGTCGGTATTGAGAGAAGTGTGTGGTTGGTTGTGGGTGTGAAATCATTTCTCTTCTCTACTTTTACCCACGGAGGTGACAGAGAAAAAAAACAAAACAATGGATTTTATCATTTTAGGTACAAAGCCATGAAAAAAACATGAAGTACAGAAAATTCAATCTGTGTGCAGGTACTCGTGTGTATGTGTGTGTGTTTGTGTGCCTGTGTGTGTGTTCGAGCTGTGAGGTATTGAATGCCAAGGCGTCTGATTGCGGTCATTATGATGCTGAAGCTCACGAAGATGTGTAATTAGCTATTGTCCATGACGACGCCAGCAGAGTGTGGTTATCTCTCTCTTTCTCACACACTCAGACACACACACATGCACACACACACGCACACACAGGGGTAAAGACAGACAGAGGGAGAACAAAAGATGAGGATGTGCACCAGTGATATATGCAAAGTAAACACACACACATTTACCCTCTTTTATACACACAAACTCTGAGCCTACACACACACACACACACACACACACACACACTCCGCTATCTCTCACCCACACATATAGAGCCGCTATGGATGGAACAAGCAGTAATTAGGACGGTTAATGGCTTCTCTCTGTTGTGGTTAATTGCAGCCTGTATGGATCTGGTGAGGGGGTTGGGTGGGGGAAGGGGAGGGGGATCATCACCACTTTAGCTCTAATGATCTCCTTCTTTTCTCTCTGAACTTTATTCGTGTAAAAGTTTGGGCCGTAATGATGGAGCACTCTGATTGGTCAATAAGCCTGGCCACATGACTCACAAACGAAACAGCTGCACAATCTTTTACTCTGCCCCCCACCGCCCGCCTCTCTATCAACTCCTCCACAGGTAACAGACACACACACACAGTGAACACACAGTTAGCGCTGCATTAGCTGTGATGACACAGCAGCTTCTTCCTCACAGATCAACCTGACTCCGGTGTGTAGGAACAGAGGAACACAACCAAACACATGAACGTCAAGTGGCCCCGCCCACAGCAGCTCAGGTCTCCTAGTGCAGGTGATTCATGGCGACCCCCCCTCCCCACCACCACCAACTCACATACCCCCACATCACAAACCACGACTGTCAAAGTAAACACTTAAATGCAATCACGTTTTTACTCTGATGATGCGTTCACTTGCTGCTCTAGACCGCCAGTTACCTTTGACCCAACAGACACAAGCAGTCGCACAAAGTGATGCCCATGGCTCATGACCTCTGACCTCAGGATGCCCAACATGTAACTAAGGCAATGTGAGTGAAACCTCACGAGCAGTTTGGCTGTATCTGAGCTACTTGTGTGCTTTGGTCATTTACTGAAGGAACGACTCAAACGGATGTTTAATCACATGAACTGTCATGTTGTTGATGGTGATAATCAATACAGTTATAATCGTCAATGATTCAAGTGTGAGGACCGAGCAGCTGAACGTTTCTAATGTTAAGTTTTAAGGTTTAGTCACACTGAGATAGCAGCAGATACAGTATATGGCCATAATCAATGTGATCAATTATGAGCCCAAAAGCTACAGAGAAGATCAGTAACCGCCCCCGACCTTTAACCCCCGACCCATCTGACACCAGTGGAGACTCTTTCAGAAGCTTCTTCTTCTTCTCACAACATGAGCATCAACAAGAGCAAACATCTCTGGGAAATGTAGTTCAGACCGAGAGCAGCAACAACAAATCAACTCTCAATCTGATCGGTGAAGGACTCACCAACACTGTTCGCCCCAACATCCCTCCTCAGACCGCAGAACATGACGGCAGACATCGAGCTGGGCGAGTGACATCCACAGAGAGTGTGTGTGTGTGTGAGAGAGAGAGAGACTGACAGAGAGGAGGAGACAGAGGAGAGATGTGAACCGCTGAGCGCTCGGGGAGCAGTGGTGATGATTAGAGATGACGGGCGCTTACGTTACGACCACTCAACCCGAGAGAGAAAGAGAGAGAGAGAGAGGTGCATATTGAAAAGGGAGGAGCAGAGATAGAGAAAGAGAGAGAGAGAGAGTGTAGGATGAGCTTATGAGAGAGAAAGAGAGAGGGAGGTGAAAAGAGAGGAGAGGCTGAATTTGGGAAAAAAAAAAAAGGAGAGGAAGTGGTTACTGCTTCGTTTACATGTTACTGAGTCACTGGTTAAGACGGAGGAGGAAGAGGAAGAGGAGGAGGAGCTGTAAGTGTGTCCTCAACTGTGGGAGCGTCTTCAGCAGAATCATTTTATCTCTTCTAAGTGTCTCTACAACTTGTTTCACCTGTTGGCCCCGCCCACAGCAGGACGCCGCTGACCGTGTTCCGGCCCAGGGGGGAGTTGTGGGCTCTTTAAGTGAAGACCACTTCCAAAAAGCTGCAGTTCCCATCCGGCCTCTGGGGGCTGGGACCAGAAGTGAGCAACTCTCCATTGACCGCCATGTTAAAGTAGCAGACTTTACAGCTTAAAAACCATGTTTAGCTCAGTTGGTAGAGCACCCACCCCATATGCAGAGGCTATAGCCCTCGCTGCAGGCGGCCCCGGTTCGAGTCCCGCGTCGGACGGCCTCTCTACTATCCTATCAATAAAGTCATAAAAAGCCAAAAAATATACTTAAAAAAACATATTTACAGCCTGGTACATTTCATTTTTTTGGTCTCTACCGATAGTTTCCACCTCCGTTAACACCGTGTGGGTGGGGCGATGATTTTTTTTTTTTGTACAACAATCATTTTAGTGTTGTTTAGGTTTCATAAATGGGGAGGTGGTTATGTTGACAGGTTCGCAGACAGTTACCAGCCGTTAATTGGTTGCTTCAAGTTCAGTGGGCGGTTCTCCCACTAAAATCCAAGATGGCGCAGTTCAAATGCCCGTAGTAGAGGCACTAAACCAGGGTTCCCCAATTTCGGTCCTCGAGGGCCACTGCCTTGCCTGTTTTAGAAGTTTCCTGCTACAACACACCTGATTCAAATGATCAGCTCGTCATCAAGCTCTGCAGTGGCCTGATAACGAGCCACTCATTTGAATCAGGTGTGTTGTAGCAGGAAAATTCTTGGCAGTGGCCCTCGAGGACTGGAATTGGGGAACCCTGCATTAAACAGACTCCCCCAAACCAATGGGTGACGTAACAGGTGCTACGTCCATTCTTTCTACAGTCTACGGTTCGAGTCCAGGCACGGCGCCCCCCTCTGGACAGCAGCACAGCTTTTACCCAGAGTTCGTCCTGTCTCTTCAACTCTGATCGTTCTGACCATTTAGAACTTGTGTGTTTTTCTCTCCTCACTGCAGCCACCAGAGGTCACACTGAATTGACCACACACACACACACACACACACACACACACAAGAGCATCTCTGTCCTTAGTCTTGTACAATGACTCAGTTAACGAAGCAACTAGAGAGCGAAACAGAGAGACAGAGAGAGAGGAGTGAACCCCCCCCCCCAGTGAGGTCGAAGCTTCAGGCTCTTTTTCTGACCGACTGTCTGAACCCATCAGAGTAAAAATACAGCACACGTACTGTAAGAGAAACAAAAAAAATAAACGCACACACATACTCCCACCCACACACACACACACAAACACAGTCTGCTGGTTGGATGAGCAGGCGGAGACACTAATAACACTGGTTATTACTCTCTCTCTCTCTCCTCATGGTCAGTTCAAAGTGGATGCCGCTCGCCCTGTGCTGCCTGACCTAGTTTCCTCCCAACAGCTCGACATCTGAACATCAGAGGTTCTGAGTCACGCCGTTGTCTCGTCCAAGGTCTCACACGCAACCTGAATATCTGTTGTTCGGTTGTTGTTTTTTTATTCCTCCGCCTGGCGACAGAGAGAGCAACGGCCATCTTGTGTTCATGTTGTCTCGTTGTTGTTGTTGCATCTTCTTCAAAAGTTCAACTGAGCGCAAAGATGAACTGATTAGAGTTCAATGGTCAGAGGTCAAAGGTCAGGTGTGACCTCGGACACAGTTTGACACATGATGCTTCATGTTTCTGTGATAAGTAGCAGCAGTGTGAGTGTAACTGGAGGTTTGTTCAATCAGCAGCAAAATGAACCGCTGAAAGCATCACAGAAATTAAAAAAATTACAAATCATAAAATGGATTCACTTCACAGAGTCAGACTCATTAATCAGTTCCTGTTGTTGTTGTTGTTGTTGTTGTTGTTGTTGTTGTCGTCAGAAGCTTGACTCATTGATCAGCCCATGTCTTAAAGATGTGGTTCGTTTGTGTGGTGCAGCGGTTTTTGACTGACCTCTGACCTCCTCTTCATGTGAACACACCTGTAGAAGTTGCATTACAGCTTCCGGTTGTTGTGTGTCAGTGTCTGTGTCTACGACAAGGCTAAAAAACAGAGTTCAAATAACATTTTTCCGAACAACTTTTTCATATCACGGCTTCGGGACACTTGGGTCAGTACGGACAAGCAGTATGCAGGTATTTGGATGGATGGTTTCATACAGTAGTGTGTGTTTTGGACGATTCAAAAGTGAGCTCTATCCGCCGCCATTACTGTATATGAAAATCTTTTGCCAGCCGGACCCTCGCTGAACTCCAAAAGTGTTTGGAAACTCTGAAATGTCTCCAAACCCTTCCTTGGCATGACAGTGAGTAAAAAATTGGTGAATTATCGATTTTGGGTGAAGTATTCAGATTCTATTCTGTCATCACCACACTGACGGCATCACTCTCCAGTCCACATTACTATAGATACATTACGGTGTGTGTGTGTGTGTGTGTATGTGTGTGTAGATGGAGGGGAACAGAGGCAGAGGTTGAGGCAGTGAGGAAAATGAGTCATGTCAGCCTCTCTCACACACACACACACACACACACACATACAGGCAATCACATTTTATATTGCACATGGTCAGTTTTTCTCATCCCCCACCCCCCACCCCTCGTTCTCTGGGTTTCTGGGTTTCAAGTGCAAATGAATCTACACTCTGAGGATTATGGGTAAGTACTTTGAAGTGGCAAATGATGGCATCCCGTGGCTCAGCGCAGGAGACACACTTATGTACTTTCACACATGGAACACACAGAAACACAATTTGTGGGCAGCTGGTTAAGAAAACACATGCAAACGTGTCTACACCGACAAGCACACACACTCTCACACATTTACACACACGCACACAAAGGCTGACTGAATTACTACCACAGGTGTTCCTAATAAACTGCTGAGTGCAGGAAACAGATGACAGTAAAAGTCACACTGTCAGTTAAGGACATTTTACACAGTTATTACAGTACTAATAACTGTGTCATTTTTGATTATTATTGATAGATTGATCTTATCATGATGTTTAAATAAACATCTTGTCTTTATGGACTGACATAGAGACGGACTGTTAGTCTCTGTCGTTATGTCAATGTCTCTGGAGGTCCTCCTCCTCCTCCTCCGTCTCCTCCTCCCTCTCCCTCTCTCCAAGTCGACCCCTTCGCCTGCTGTGCATCTTCACTCTATCACTTTAATAGGACTCAACACTGCAGGACATGAAATCAGGACAGATGGAGACCGAGTGCAAAACAAGAGGCAGAGGAGGAAACAGATGAATAAACACTGGAGAGAGAAGGAGGGAGGGAGGGAGGGAGAGAGAGAGAGAGAGAGAGAGAGAGAGAAAGAAAGAGAGAGAGAGAGAAGAAGAGGTGACAGACACAGGAGAGGGTGGAGCTACATTATTTAAGAAGCTCTTTATTGCATCATCATCTGGGACTTTAAAACTCCGAAGAGCATAAAGAGATAATTTCATCATGAATAAAAAGTTGAGGCCAAAAAGAAAAAGAAATGAAAGAAACAGCTGAACTTGATCCACCTCTCTCACTCAGCAGCACACTGATAAGTTCACAATCAAAACACTGTTCAGAAACAAGAGAATCAGAGATGATCCATTACTGTAAAGGTCAGAGACCAAGCGTTACCTGTTACATTAACTGCAGCTGTGATGAGTAACAACAGACTCATTGGAGCATGTCTAAAGCCTGAGTGCACCATCGTCACGGCCACTAGGTGCTGCATTAGAGCAGCAGCATCAGGCCAGTGCAATATTTACCTTGATTGATTTTATAATCAACAATCTCAACACTTACTCCCCTTATCGCCCTCATCACTCAGATTAAGATTAAGATTTACCTTAAAGTCAGAATTAAGGTTTCCTTAACATGGAGAAAGTTTCCTGAATAAGGTTTTATTTGAATATCCACTTAAATATTTAAAGTTTTGTCCTTATCTTCTCGTATTTACAGAATCACTTACAGCTCAGACTTTCCTCTTATCTAAAGATATGGGAAAAAATAACTCTGCCTCTGTTTACAGTGAAAATGAATAGATTTGTAATCAGTGTTCTTTGACCAGGAGACACCCTGAACCCTGATGAAATGATTTCAGTTAACACCAGTTGCCTGAACTTTCCTCCATTGCCAAGGGAATACTTTAAGGGGTTCTCAGTAACTCCCTCAGCTAGGAAGAAATTAATCCTTAAGTGTCAAACTTAAGTACAGTAGCAAACTTGAGGGGTTTCGTGCATCAGACCAGAATTGAAAGAAAGCCTGATCATTAGTGAACTAACTGTGTTGATGATTGGATATAACAGAGATTTAAGGTGAAAACTGTCACAGTCACAGCCCCAAGAAAAAGGGAGAGCAGGAACAAGAGCACAGTACAGAGGGTTAAAGAAAGATGTAGCGTTGGAAGAGAGGAACAGAACGACTGAGGATGAAACCTCCTGCAGGAGAAACAGAAAACGACATCAGACAGAAACAGCAGGAAAATGGAGGTGGAGATGGAAAGAGAGAGAGAGGTGGAGAGAGAAAGAGAGAGAGGGGGGAAAGGGGAGGAAGAGAGTGAGAGTGAGAGAGAGTGCACATCAGCAGGTTTCTGGCTTCTGGAAGTCGGCCGATGTTTGAAATGCAAATTAACCCCAAATCTGTTTTCCTCTCTTCCTCGGTGGAATCGCTGCTCGGTGTCGAGCTCCTACCTGTCACTCCTCCTCTCACTCCTCTCACAACTCTCCTCTCATTCCCTCTGCTCGTCTCTTTCATTCTGCCTCTTCTCTTTATTTCCTCCTCTAACTGTGTCGGATTCTGTCATTTGGCGCAGCAGCTTCTGTCTCTAATGATTCAGAGGAAGCAGCTGTGGCTCTGATTCCATCGTACCAAGCTGCTCTTCAGGTAACAACAGGCTATATAATGTAAAGCCATACATATATGCATAGTGTATGTATATATTATATATACTGTATATACATACGGGTATGGCTGGATGATAAAGCATATTGATTTAAAAATTGTCATACCGATTGGTATTGATATTTATCCATAATTATAAAAAATAAAATAAAACATATTTTAAGTGCTGGCCGTGTTATGCAACTGCTTAATGACCTACTTAAAAGAACACACAAACACTGAATCCATATTCAACTCAAGGTAAAAATCAATTCACCCTAGTTCAGCCAAACAACACTATGAGTTTTACAATGCATCAGCTGGTAGGAAAAAAGTTTGCTTATCTGGAACTAACCAACTCACTCAGCACTCCTCCACATAGGTAGGCTCTGCAACACCCTGTATCCAAACAGCTGACATGCGGAGTGATACAGCGCATCACAGAGCACAAAGGCCAGAAGTGAGCCTCAGATGACATTACACACAGAGGGGGCGTGGCTTTGCCCTCTGCTCAGGAGGCCACCGTCCGACACCTCAACTCGAGAAATATCAGTCAGACTCCACCCACCACACGTTCACTTCACCTGTGGTTGTCTCAGAATAATCAGCGTGAGGCTGATGTGCTCATTGTCAGGCAACGGTGTAGTGATTTTTACTATGGATCTGGAAATTATGCATTAGACCTTATGTTTGACTGAACATAAAAAAAAGTACAGAGTAACTCAGCACAAATAAACACACCTAAAAACCAGCGTCTAAAAACCAGCCGACAAGACTGTGTGACTCTGTGATGTCACAACAGAGCAGCCAATCAGAAGAGAGGCTCAGAGAATCCTCTCCTCATCTTCCTTTCTTCTCTCTTTTGCAGTGTTGCAATAACATGGATGTTTTCTGTTGTTCTGTATATTGCTGTTTGTTTGTTTTTTGCAGTCGGCCATGTTATAAAACATTTTGTGACTTTTGACAATGAAAAGTGATATAAATATATAAGTATCAGTTCCTACATTTTGCTCCCTCTCATTCCTCCTCCCTCCTCCTATTTCATTCTTTCTAAATATCACTCCCCCCCATAACCCTTCCTTGACATAATGAGGCCAGTGAAGCAAAAGTGTGAAGCCTCCCTCCCTCTCTTCTCGACTTTCATTTGTTGGCTGTTTTTCTTCTTCTGTGCTCTTATTGTTGTCACTGGCAGCAGACTGAGCTGAAAAAGGCCAAACAATGAAAAAAAGAGCTTCTTCTTCCTCCAACAGCACTGACACTCCATCATCACCTCCTCTCTTCCTCTTCTTCCTTTCCCTTCCTCTTTCCTTTCTCTGTTCTTCCTCTCTTGTCCTCGGGGCTGTTTGTCCTCCTCTAACCTCCATCACATATTCTATTCTTCTCCCCCTTTCTGCATTTCTCTCCTTCTTTCTATTTCACAATCCTTTCTTGTTGTTTTCTTTTCTCTGTGTTTCTTTTCATCTTGTTTGACGTCTTCTTCTCCACTTTGTGTTTCTGTGTCGTGTTGTATTTTCACCTGTCGTGTTTCTCTTCTCACCTGTTACCGAGCTCAGACAAGTGAACAGACGAGTAATGTGGAATAATTGCAGCTTCGTGTGTTTGTTCTTGAAGACATGGAGTGTCGTTCTCTCAGTTTCATCACAGTGAAACTCGGTTTTTCAGCCTCTGATGGTTTAAAAGAGTCTGAGGATCCACAGGAGCCTGAGTCACATTCCTCTCATCACTGATGTGGAGCTGAGTGTCTTAAAGCTGATGGAACCAAAACCAGGCTCATCATCAACAGACAGAACGGAAAAGACCAGACAGAACTTAACAGAACAGAACAGACATAACAGGACAGAACAGAACAGAACAGAGCAGATGGAACAGAGGTAACAGGACAGAACAGAACAGAACAGAACAGAGGAGAGCAGACTGAAATAAACAGAACAGAACATGGAACAGAACACGGAACAGAACAGAGCAGAACAGACGGAACAGGACAGACCAAAACAGAACAGAACAGAAGAGAGCAGACTGAAATAAAGAGAACAGAACAAGAAACAGAACAGAGCAGAACAGACGGAACAGGACAGACCAAAACAGAACAGGACAGACCAGAGAAGACGAAACAGAACCAAATCAACGGAAAAGAAAGAAAGAGAAAAAGGGACAGAAACAGAGAGAACAGAACAGAGTGCAGACAGAACAGGCAGTACAGAGGGAACAGAACAAAGACAATACAGCAAAACAGACTGTGACGTCTGAACCTGCTATCTCTCTCCATCAGCTCCACTCATCATGAGTTAGAGGTGGTTTATCTCCTGAACTAACGATCTCAGGCTTAATGAGGGTGAATTTCATTTTTATTTGTTCAGTTAGGAGCCAAAGAATGCATGTCTTCTTTTTCTTCTTCTTCTTCTTCTTCTTCTTCTTCTTCTTCTGGTGCTGATATTGAGTTGGCTCTTTAATGTGGAGACTTGTATTTTGGAGAGATTGATTTGACTATAGCATTATTGTGATGTCTATCAAAAATCAAGCAGCATGATGTCATTGAACCAGGACGTAGTTAATATGAGACAGTGAAGCTGCTGAAGATGCCACATATCCAACTTCACACAAACTCACACAGAGATGCCCCACCTCCCTTGATTTGCACTGAACAGCAAATTAACAGCTCAACAGAGGATTACATCATTCCTATTGCCAAGCAACAAAGTGTAACAACAACAACAACAACAACAAAGATGTCCTGTTTTTAGTTTGTTTTTTCCCCACGATTGATCTACCTATTCTGGGACTGAAGGGTCAGACAGGTGGGAGGAGGAGGACGGACTGCAGCTGATGTAGGGGGAGGAGCTTGTCAACAACCTGACGCAGGTTGAAGGGCGAAGGGCGTATAGATGAGAGTCTGATCTCTCTCTGCCTCCTGGATGTACACACACTGTGCTGCTTCACTGATGTTTGATTTAACAACGGATGAATAATAAAAGTTGTTTTTCACATTTGTCTCAGAGCAGAACGAGTATGGAGAGACCGAACACCACTTCATCGCTATACTCTTCTCTCACTCCATCCCCTCCCTTTAGTCTCTGCTTGGTTGCAGTGTTGGTGGAAATCAAAGATCATTACGCAGTCTTTGACTCCATCAACAGCTACTTCACATCCTTAGGAAACCAACGCAGCTCTGAAAACCACCTGAGAGAATTTGATATTTGCTTTAGAAACAATTGAACAACCGGTGGTGCTGAAATCTTTGACTTTAGCACCACGGACAGAGTCACATTGTCATCAGAGTGAGGCTGAGGATGGAGCCTGATGACAGTCAGAGAATCTTTCACTGTTGTCATTGAATGTAAATGAACTGACATGTGTTGCTCTGACTTGTTAATATATCACCACAGAAGAAAACATTACACAGTGTCACTCTATAGCTGTCACCGCTCCTCAACACATTTCCATCCCTCCAATAGTTTCTGTCTCTCTTTCACACCTTGATCCCTCCATTCTCTGTCTTAACTTCCTGCCTTCACTTTGCTATGTCCTCTGGTTGTTAGTTATCACTCTGCTCCTCTCTTCCCTGATCCCTTTGTTTCTCGTCTCTCTGTTGTTTCCACCGTCTCCTCCTTTTGTCTGTTGACTCTTTCCATTTCCATCATTCCCTTTATCTCCCCACATTCGTCTTCTCCCGACTCCATCTTTGCCTCAGCGTCTCGCTCCCATTTTCCCTCCTCATTTCTCTCTCCCTTTTTTCCCCCCACTCTCTCTCTCGACTGGAGGTATAAATAGGACTCCTAATAAAGTGCTAATTAATCTCTGGTGACAAAATCAAAGAAAGCACATCTGCATTGCTGAGAGGAGCGACGGAGGGAGGGAGAGAAGGAGGGAGGGAAGGAAAAGGAGTAGACAGGAAGAGAGGGGGTGGATAGAGAGAAAACAGAGAGGTAGACGAGGAAAAACCAGAAGACAGATTCAGGCAAAAATGATTTTGCAAGGTAGAAGTTTAGAATATTTTTCATCATCATCATCACTGCCGTCGCCATCGTCAGCCACAGACTCACAGTCATCAGCAGGATGGAGGAATACGACTGTAAATGGAGAGAAAATAAACGATGAGTGTGAGAGTGACAGAAATGACAGAAATAGGTTATGGGAGGAAAAAGAATAGGGAAGCCATTATCTTGAGGGAAGGGGGGGGGGCAGACGTAATGGGCTGTCAAAGACAGATGTGAATGAGAAAAGTTTAACTCCAGAATAAATGATAAAAAAAAAAAAAAGATTAAATGTGAATCACTCACACAGACTGGACGTTTGTTTGGAGACAGTCCCAATATGTGCGCGTGAGTATGCGGTATGTCTGTGTCTGTGCTTGTGTGTGTGCCTGTGGCTGGCGCAATCAACAGTATTAAAACCTGTATGATTCATTCATGAGCGTGTTGTCACACGCTGTCACTGTGTGTGTGATGAACGTTCAGAGTGCGATGCTCCAGGTACAAACATAAACATTAGCATGAACTTTACATCACAGACGACCTGCATCATAAGGAAGAACAAGCTGTCAGGATCAGTCAGCAGCCTCAGTGTGAAACAGCTCCTCTGGATTCAGCCCAAGACATACTCAGCTATGCTACAGAGTTACATAATGAAGTGACAGCAGGTGTCTGTCTGTCTCCATGTGCTGTTTCACTACAACACTTACTAGTTTTGAGGTGAGAGCGTAGCAGGCAGCTGACCTCTGACCTCTGACTTTAATTGTGACATTTTTGACCTCTGCTCTGTGGACAAAAAGGCACAGTGAGAAAGAGTTTGTGGGATCTTCTATGACCACTGAAAAAGGATCAGTCACACTGTAGCTAATCAATTAATTAACTCCGGGTTGCTTCGGATCGATCAGCTCGTGAAGAAAAGAAAACTCTGAGAAACTTTGAGTTATTGCGATCACAGTATCAGAGGCATAACACGTCATTGCCCTCTATTCAACAAGTTCACTGGGAAATAACCGCGTTAGGTAATAATCAATAATCAGACACCAGCGTCAAGAGGTCAGCGTCAAAACACAGCTGCACTAGGATCAATATGATTATTCATGATGATGATAACTGATGATTATCAGCGATGATGATTAGAAGAGCCTTAGGAGCCACAGCAGCAACAGGGTGATCAATCACGCCAATGCACTGCGATTAATCGATCCATCTGCTAAACACACACAACCACACTGTGTCTAGGGGGTGGGGGGCTCCCTCTGTCACTCTCTGACACACACACACACACACACACACTCCAGCAGATGCTACCCGCCAAAACACCATCCATACACACGCGCACGCACACCCGAAACAATCCGCCACTGATCGATGACCGATCACAGAGCGGAGACACGAGAGAAGAAGAGAAAAGCAACACGATGAAGAGAGTGAATATTTCTCCTCTTTTACCTTTCTGCAGCAGCCGACGCTTCAGAATCGCCTGAAGGAAAAGCATCGTCCCCCCCCGACCCGAGACCCGACTGACGGCTGAGGAGGAAGAGGAGGAGGAAGATCTTCTTCCTGCACGCTCTCTCTCTCTCTCTCTCTCTCTCTCTCTCTCTCTCTCTCTCTCCCCGTTTACTCTCTCACAGGGACCCCCTCCCTGTTGACACCAGCTAACCGAGACTGTGTGTGTGTATGTGTGATATCTGTGTTTTCTCATGTTCTCCTCCTCTTTTTCTTTATGCACTAATTTAATTACAGCCCCCCCCCCCCCCAGTTTCCCTGTGATTATGCAGTAACTGTAGTCGGAGCCTTCGGGACTCCTGATGCCCCAGTTTTATTTCCTTCAGAGTCTCTGTGTCTAGTGGGCTTTTTCTTGTGTCTGTGTGTCTGTGTGTGTGTGTCCGCGCGCGCAAAAGATGAAAGCCTCTCAGTGAAATTCAGCAAATCCTGAATTTTTTTTCAGTAAATCACAAAGTGACCAGTGACACACACACACAGGCACACATTTTCATGCAAGCACACACACATGCCTACACACACACAGAAAATCTGATCATTGTGTGTTGTGTGTGTGAGAGAGAGTGTGTATGTGGACACTACCAGTGACCACAGGTATCTATGAGTATTTCTGTAATTGTGTGTGTGTGTGGCTGCAGCAGGTGTGTGTTGCTCCCTCTGTTCCTGCACAGACTGATGAGGAGAACAGGAAGTGTTCACGGCGTAAATCCACAGCTGACTTTACTCAGACTGGAAACTGCATTACTTCTCATACAGAAGATATCCCCAGGGGTAAAGGGGGGGGGGGGCTCTACATTGTTCAGCCATTATGGATGTGAACCCCCTCCCCTCCCTGCAGACTGCCTTAAAGCAGCGAGTCAGCAACTCTTCAGTGTTTCACTGTGGATCTGAGAAGCTGCAGAGAAGATAATAGCTCCACACTGTAATGGCCAGGTGTGTGCGTTTTGTCTGTGTGAGAGAGAGAGAGAGAGAGACACTGCAGTGTGTAGTGTAACCTGTGTAGAGGTGAGGCAGCATTTAGAGAGAATATTAAAGTAACAGGACAGGCTAAGAAAACGCAGCTAAGTCCACAGTCAAGACAAAGAGAAATTGGCCGAGCTCCCAGGAAAGACAACAGGTTAGGCTTAGAGTTGGCTTTGTAGCTATGCCAACAGGAACCAAGAGAATGAAGCGTCATCTGTGGTATTCCCCACATAGACAACCTCTCAGCAGAGTGAGGATCTGTCAAATGGGGTTTAATTAACCCTTTAATTCACTGAGTAGCTCAGAAGCAGCTTTTGAGGTGATTTTTTTCATACACACACACACACAGTAGGCTACCAGGAGTTTGGCTATAACCCCGTGACACGTCTCTGAGCAGCTGCTTCTTCTCTGTCTGCCTCCACCACTCACACTGGTTCCAGTCACATCCTCTTTACATCCCAGCAGCTCATCCTGAGTCCGTGTAAAGGTTTCTGTCAAATCCAAGTCGTTACTTCAACATCTTGTTCACAACAAGATGACCTGCAAACAACACAGCAGCTCTGACTGTCACCAGCACCGAGACATACTAGAGGTTTGTTTCTACCATTTTTAAACAGATGTGAAATGACATCTGATGGTGAGCTCACAATATCTCCCCTGGACTGGTCAGGAAACGGCTCCTAATGCTAATGTTAGACTCAGCTTTCAACAGGATGTAGTGTAGTGGGTTCTCCTACTTGTTGGTCAGCTAACATGGAGGTCAGAGGTCATCTGTCTCAGACTGACAGCAGAGGTTTACATCTGTCTCCACAAACTTCTTTGTCAGTGTTCAACGTCTGAGCTGTCAAACAGGCGGCGGCCGCGGTCGCAGACGTATGAAGCTACAAAGCCACAAACAAACAAGAGGTGCTTGTCACCAGAGGGCTGAAATAAGACGACAGTCAGCAGGCATCATGGTTTCACATATGGAAGCAGCACTCAGCCACAGAAACTGTCACCAACACAAGCTTCACAGGTTTGAGTCCCAGGAAAGAAACAATTCATGTCTGTGAAGAGACGTAGAATCGGGATGTTCTGATGAGACGTCGCCATGGTGACATGACAGCAGCTCCACGTTTCACAGGAACATCTACCTTAACCGGTCCCGCACCACAATAAAACTTTAACAATAGAAAAACAACATCTCAGAGCAACTGAACCACAGTCACTGTTCATTGTAATATGGTGATGATGAACATCAGTGTAAGCGTTGAACTTATTAACATACTGTATCACAGATTAATGAGTGAAACAATCACTGGCACCATGACTGGACTGATGGTCACTAAACAGTTTCTGTTTATTTCCCATCAGGCTCTTGAGAGCTCTGGCTTTGCCAAACTCCTACCATGTTCCTAACCTCAATACATATAATTTTACACTTTCATCTGAATCCTACTGCTAATTATTCAGGATAAGAACATTCAACAAAATTATGCAAATTCAGGATCGACTTTAAAGTTTGAACTAATGGCTTCTGTTTAACAGAGGACGCTCCTCTGCTCCTCTCCGCTCTCTGATGTTGAAGGTCTCCAAACTGAGCGATGACTCTAGCTAATCCAGGATGTCCTCCTGAGAACTCCTCACCACCTCCTCCTCCTCCTCCTCAGGCTCACAGTTCTTCCACTGCATGTCCCTTGAGGTTCTTCCTGTTTCCCTCTCCTCTCACACACCTTCACTTCTCACCTGCTCTCAGGTTCCTGCTCCTGCCCTTTACTTTTCTGCATCATCAGCTGCTTGTCATTAGTTTCCTCTCTGAGTCTGACAGAGTTTTAAAAAACCTTTATAGCTCAAATTCATGACTTGCTTTTCTGACCTTCAGATGGCCTGATATGATTAAGAGAAGGGCACTAAAGTCTAAAACATTCATAAGTAGATGATGAGGCCCATGGAGCTGAAGAGGGACCTTGGGTATTGGAAACAGAACATTATGCTTTCACAGTTCGTACCTGAGGTAAATCATGTTTTTCCTCCTGTGCAGTCAGTGAACCAGTAATATTTTCACACATCTTCCAAACATAAATAAAAACTTGAAACAGAGAAGGTTAAACCCTGTGACAGGCAGAACACTTATACATGTCAAAACTGAGGTAACCCCATTATTGTTAGATTAGAGAGGTCCACTCTATAATGTTCACATTATGGTACTGTATGTTAGTGACAAACACTCATTAGTCTTCTATGACGTAATCGATTCATTTATTTTCAACTGTCTCTCCACTCACTGAACCATGAGTGGTTCTCTGAGGTCTCTGCTAAAGCTGCCTGTCCTCTATGGGAGTTTCCAGTGGTTTGCCTCTGCAGCAGAGACGAGTCTGAAAGAAACGTCCTGGAACTTTTTTTAAAAAAATAGGCTGAGCGTCGATTTGAGATTTCCTGTGACTGCCACTGTGAATAATGGATTACAGATTGTGTGGGTGTGAAGGTGTGATGCTGCAGATGATCTGAAGAGAATCTAATCCTCTAATGGCCACGGCAAGGACACAAATCATCTCAATCATTTTTTACTTTTGCCTCAGTTTAGATTTTGAGTTCAGGTCTTTTCAGCAAGAAAGTCTTTAGCTTGATATACCTTTGATGTTATGTAACACATTTAAGCTCCATAAAGGTAGGTATAGATGTTTAAATCAAAGCTCCATAGTGTATGAAGATAGATGTCTATGGGTAGTTTGATCGTAAAGCAGGTCTTGGTTGGATATTAATACTGTGAAAGTATCAAAGTGTCAGTCTACAGATAATAATACATAACCTATTCAGAAACTGATCTTTAAAACCAGCTGTCACAACAGATGTCACAACAAAACAATTTCCCAATCCCGGCCCACCTGGACCCAAAGTACAGGGAAAGAAGAAAACGTGGAGCTTTACAACAACACAGAGGAATCATCTAAGCTAAATGCTGACAGTGTTACAGCATGGTGAAACAATCTTACTCACCATCACACTTTAAGCTTTAGGCTCATGAAGTATTACAGGGTATCTGAATAATTACTAATTATCTGTTGAAAATATGATCAGTGACATCAAAGCCTGTTCACATCCATTTTAGCAGGATTATTTAACACCGATGAAGCTGATGTGCAACTTCTTTCACACTAAAGATAAACAATAAAACACTAAATTAGTCCAATATGCAATATCGGTCCACAGGATAGGGTCAGTTATTATGAATTATTATTTTATTTCTTTTACCGCAGTATTTTCAGTTCCACAAATTTTTTTTTTTCTTTTTGATTTGTCAAGTCTTTTAATGACTTGTGTGGACCGAAATAAACGAAACGAAACTAAATATATTTTTCATGGATTCACACTTCAAAAAACACATGAGAAGAAGCAAATATGGAGCTTGGATACAACAGAGATGGTTCATATAAATCATGGCCTGATGTTCCCTCCGTCTCCTCCTCCTCTCCTATCTTCTTCTTCTCCTTCGTCTGAACATTTCCTTTTTCTTCTTCTTCTCTACTCATTTCTTGTCTATTTAACTTTATTTTTCTGGTTCAATCGTGCACAGCAGCTCAGCCTTGTTTGTCCACATGCACAACACACACATGAAGAGGTGCATGCAAGCTGAAGATGCTCTGCCACAGTTAATAAGGATCCCACTGATGCATGCGCACACACACACACACACAGAATAATGAATTCCTAGTGAGCTCTGCTCGACTTAATTAGGGTCGTGGACACACACATACACACACACACACAGTTATGCCACAGTTAATGAAGCATACTGGATAAAATACATGAGGCTCGTTATGCTCAGTTTTCATTTTTGGAAAAGAGGAAGAAACGCAGGAAGAATCAGGGCTGATTTCAGATGGACTATCAACATCTAGACGAGCTCAGGGACTTGGATTCACTGGGCAGCGCTGGTGGAGGTTAAGCTCCTCCCATCCAGCCCGAAACCTTTCATACCACTAAAACAACTCAATCTCTCCTCTGCTCAAAGTCACTAATCAGCTCTTCGTCGAGTCCAAGTGAGCATTTGTAGCGAATGTGAAGAAGTTTGGTCGATGCGTCACTGAGACATCCTGTGTCCACGAGAGGGATGAGCTTAAGACAAGATGGCTGCTGTGACTGTCGCCATAGTGAAGGAATAAGACGTCCTTGAGACTTTATTTTGAAAATAACTTTAGCAGAGTCTACAGACAGGAAGGAGATGGCGGCGCTCCTGTGGGTTATGATCAAACTGTCCTCAGAAAGCTCAGAGACGAGAAGGTGTGACTGCGCCTGTGAGCGTCTGTGATGAATGTTTGATTGTGTCAGGGGAGATTTCTGACATATCTGGAGCAGAGACAGACAACATCTCGCTCATTAGAGGAAAAGGAAGGTGAAGGATGGATGAGGAGAGAGAGAGAGAGAGAGAAAGAAGAGAGTGATGACGAATATTACTCAAGGAAAGGGAGAGAGAATGAGAGGTGGAGAGGGAGCAGTGCGAGGTGTATGGAGAGCAGGAAGGAGGAGGCGATCATTGAGATGAAGGAGGGGGCGGAGAGAGGGATGAAGGAGGAGAGATGGGTCCTTGTGTCAAAACAATCAGGCTAACGCTGATCTTGGTTCAGTGACTCAGACTGAGTGTTTCCTCAAACATGCAGGATGTGTTGTTTTTTTCTTTATGTTCATTTGCACATGCTCAGATGAAGCCGAGGCGATGGTAAGCCTGCTCTTTGTATCTGTGTGTGTGTGTGTGTGTGTGTGTGTGTGTTTTGGGGGGGGGGGGGGCTTCAAACAGTGGTGACGGCTCCTCGTGCTCTGTGTGGACACGTTACTGATTCAGCTCTAAGACGCCATGAAAGACCTGTTTGATATTTCAGGAGTTTAATTTTCCCCAAAGCAGCTTTAGGTCTCAGAGAGCGAGAGAGAGAAAGAGAGCTCGACCCCATTCATCCTGAGGACACACACACACACACGCACACACTTCATCCTCAGTTCACTATGCAACAGCAGATTTAACTCATCACCATCATCAGCTCCAGTATTCACTATGACATCATAATTAACAGCATTATCATTATTATTATTGGGCTAATAATCATCATTTTCTACGGCAGCCTGGAGAGGCAGGTGAATAATTCTTCTTTTGCTTTTTGTTTTCAGATAAATTCTGAGCCGCCTTCAGGGCTTCTGTGAATTATTAATCATAAACAATACAAACACTTCTGCTCAGTCTGTGTTTACGTCTGAATATTGTAAGCACACATGTCCAGACAGATACAAGGTTTCCACCGGAGACATCATCAGTTTGATTGATGCTGCACTGTTAATGTATTTGATGATGTATTGACTGATTATGAGCCGGTGTTGTGTCACCTGTCGTGTGTCAGTGACTCAGTGGAATCAATTGAACGTTAATTAACTGCAGAAAAGAGAAAAAACAAACACAACTGATGAAAAGAAGGATGTTTAACCTGCAAGATTGAAGGGGGGAGGAGGGGGGGCACTGGTGTGAAGCTGCCATCAACCAGCAGAGGGCGCTGATGCACAGAGAGAAGAGGACATGGACCATTATTGTCCAATAGACAGCCATCTCTGACTCCGCCTCCCAATCAGAAAAAACATTCCAGACAAAACTAATCAGTGATAATTAAAGAAAAGGAGACATGAAACAGTCACAGACACCAATAACGAGATGAGAAGAAGGAGGAGGAGGCGAAATGATGAAGAGAGGGGAAGCATGTCCAAAGTATTTCAGCTGATGACCCCGGTGAGATCTGTGTTTGAATAGTGTCAGTGTCAGTCTGCCGCAGGGCTGCTGGGGCTACAGACGTAGCCTTCCACCATTAATGGTTTCCTTAACGTGCTTTGAGCATGTCATGAAAAAGCGCTACATAATTCCAAGCCATTATACTGTATTATTATTATGATCGAATAATGAACAAAGCTTTGTTGATCACTGTGTGACCGAGGAGAAGCTCCGTCTCTGTCTCCTCCCTCCTCTTTGTCTCCTGTTCACACTGAGCTGTAAAACAAACGCACTCTCCTCCAATAAACAAAGAGCTGTTTACTAATTAGAAGTGTTTATGTGAACACACAATAATCAACACAAGACGCCGACTCATCGGCCCCACGCTCTGCCACCGATAAACTGTTACTGACCTTATGAATATTCATTAATCAACATTAAAATGCTGCTGCTGCTAAACGAGACCAATCCTGACTCACACTGATGATGATGATGATGATGGTCATGTCCTCACTGAGTCTCTTTAATTTTTCCTTTGCCAACCTCCTTAATGCTCTCTGCTCTTTCACCTGTCACCTGACTCTGAAAAGGAATTTAAAACTCTCGCATTAAGTTGAGTTTACAGAGACTGTAGGACACAGTCGGGACTTTCCCTCCCCTTGGTCTGGACTTCCTGATGTCATGGTCTCTGAACGCGTGCCTGAGCCTTTAGTGAAACTGCAGAACACACACACACACATACACACACTGGCATCAGCTGCTCACTCAGGTGAGAATGTGTGATGCATATGTATCACAGTATTATGAATAACACTCTGCGTCAGTGTGTATGTGTCAAATGTCATGATACTATGAATAATTCACAGTGTGAGTTTTACACTGCAGAGTCACTGTAAATTATATATCTCAGTCTGTGTGTGTGTGTGTGTGTATAATGCACTAAGCTGCTGCAGACTCTCTGTGTTCCCCACTCTCAGTTTAAGGAGGAGGAGCTCTGCTGACACTGTGTGGGCTACAGCCTCCATTTTATAATAATAGCACAGTCAGGTCTTAAAGCCCCCCTGATCTTCCAGTGCATGCTGGGAGCTCGCCACCTCAGGAAAAATAAAATGAGCCTCCTCCACTTGCTCTGATCTTCTCAGCTTCACTCCTGATGATAAAGTGGTCACAGCAGCTCTGACCTTTGACCCTTCACCGCTTCCTCCTGTCTGAAACAGCTCCTCATCACGAGCACAATTACATCTGCACAGCCAAGTCCTGGCTGTTTATTGATCCCTCCTCTCTGGTGGGGGTATAATGTTCCTGACTGAGCTGTGGCCTTTGAACTTGACTCAAAAGGTGCTTTTCCAGCGAAACTTTATTTTCAGGAGCTAAAATGTTCCTGTGGCCCGTTGTCGCCCGCGTTTCCACCAAGGCCTAAAGTCCCGGGGAGATTATGCAAGTCAGGCCAATGATGTATAGGGAAACAAGTGATGTAAATGCAGTACACCGCCACTTCACTACATAGTGGATCAGTCATTGTCACCTAACCCTGATGTTGATAACCACTCGAGGCTGTGACCCATGTCCTGACTACAACAGCTGAGTGAGCATCCCCCCTCCCTCCTCTCTGCTGAAGTTAATATCACACATTGTTATTAAGGTGTCAGCAGAGTGGAGCTCATCCAGGTATCATCTGTGTACGTGTGTGTGTGTTCTCCCTCAGGGTGCATCCATTTGATGATCCTCAAACCATAAACGACCTGAGTGCAAGACCAGAGCCCTCCTCCTTGAGCTCGTATCCCTCCGCCACACAGACCCAGCTCCACTCACACACAGCACTCACAGAAACTATCAGGACTTCTGTGACTTTGTGACAAAGCAGTCACCAAGCCCCGCCCACTGGATACACCATCCAACACTTGCAGGATTTAGGTGGGAGTTTACCTGAAATCTGTTCTATTTTTATTGGTTCTCAGTCAGTTTGACTGTGATTTGTATCCTGTTCTCAGCCCAAACCCGGCCCAGACCGGCAGATCTGGTTGAGCACTAGTTGAGAATCTACTAAGCTTATTAAGTTGTTCATATTCAGAAGAGTCAACAGGATGGGGGGGTGTATTAACCCACTGAAACGATGCATATTGCTGAGGAAGGCACATCAGTTATTCAATTTTCTTTGTTGCATGTCAATCGGGACAAGGATAGAAGTCCGATTAGACACCAAAATCGAATTTTGAGCGTAGCTCGATTAAGCTGTGCATGTAAACATACTGAGAGAAGAGTCGGTAGAGCCTCCTCGCTCCCTCTATCATTATAGAGTCCTCTTTACATCCCCTTCCTACCTTAGCCTGCACCCATCTCCCCTGACCCGCTGCCTCCAGCTCCACCTCTGTCCTGTGCCCAGTCCCTCTGGCAGCAAATCATCGCTCTAGTAAAGGAAGGGACAATTAACGTCCTGTTATGTGATGAGTATTTACATCGATGTGACACAGACAGATTCAGTTTAAAATCTGACTGACACAGAAGCGTCTGATGGTCTGACCCCTTCACTGTGTGGTGGGTGGGTGTGTGGGCCAACACGTGCAGCGGTGGGCACAGAAGGGAGGGGGGGTGCACTAAATAAAATCTTGATGAGATGAAAAGTGAGCACATTTATTATAAATGATCCAGACGCTGCCTCTGATCCCAGTTGGCTCAGTTTAACCTGATTTACAGACACTTGTGTTTCACAGCTTGTGTTTAATGTTTCAGTCTGAGACCATTTACCCACTGTTTGCCAAAAGCGGCCCGACAGAGTGATGGCTTTACAGTGAGGCTCCGCTGATCTGAGATCTGTGTAACAGACAGAGATAAATCATCACTGAGCCTCTGAAGATTTTACAGATTTATACTCAAAGTCAGAAACTCCTCGCCCAAACGACCTTCAAACAACCCTGATAAATCTGAGCAGCGTATGAAGTGCAGAGTAACTATCAGCCGGTGGGACGTTTAGGGCGTCGTCCAGGAGCGTCTCAGTCCAATCAGAGTCTCTACCAACAGTTAGGGCTCCGTGGACTTCTTCCTCTCTGCACCATCGACCGTCCTTTACCCACCAATGCCCTGTTCACACTGCCATTTATCACCTGGTAGTGATTTAAAAATTCACCCACGTCTGCAGGAAAGTCACAACGTTCCTGCTCCAGATGCAGCCTCCTTAAACACAGAGCAACACCTGAGTGATGAGAGGATGTCACAGATCCTCAATTTGATTCCTGCTCAAGCTGTAGGACAGGATTTTAAATGAGGAAGTAGTGGATGTATGCATGGGCTCATCAAGGAAATAACTCTGTTTAGAATAACAACAACTGTGTGTGTGGGGGGGCAATGGGCAGTTGATTAATGTCTTAATTATAGAGCTGCCTTGCATGTGATTATGTATTTCTTCTGTGCAGGACGGAGTCGACAGTGGAGCTGCTTTGTGTTGTGTATTTGCTGGGTGCAATGGAGGTGCAATCCTGATCCCGGCATGACAACAGTTGGAGCCCTGCCCACGGCCTTGTGCACCAAAGGAGTCAGAAAGCTACTTTAAAAGCTAAAAGTGATGAAGCGGCCGAGTGAGCAGTCACAAGTGGACACTGAACCACAGCCGGTCCATCACCTTTTACTGTCCCCTGGAGACACGTCTCTGCAGCTCGTGTGTTCTCAAACTTATATAACTTCAACATATGAAATATTTATACACCATATGTTAACATCTGTGTACGGGCTGATTCATAGAAATGCTCACAGGAGAAGCGACCGCTCTTCCACCCTCTGCGGTGACATAGAAGGAAAATTATCTGTTCATAATTCATGAAAACAGCAGGAACAGCTGTTCCACTATTATGAGTGATGTATTGTTTTCATGAGGTTTCCTCTGCATCCACAGCCTCAGTGTCTACTCGACCTCTTCACTGTAGTACAGACAGTCACAGGCTCGTCCTCTGCCTTGCCTCATTATCTGCGCATTAACTCAGCCGTCGTGGTACCAGGCTCGAGGACGTGATCAAAGCGAGCTGCGTGAGCCCAGGACGAGGAGGCAGTCGTGTTTCCTTTAGGCATCAAACCCACAATCGAGGTTTCGCTCTGATGAGGTGCATTGAACACACGGAGACATTTACATATGAATCCTGCATTCCTCAAAGCACAAAGCCGTTGACTGTTGACAACACTGCAGTCATCGGTCTTTTACTGCACAAATGGTACCAGATTAAGTTGCAGTGAAGCCAGAGGAGCAGCCAATCACACTTCACCTCCACCACTACTGCTGCTTCATCTCTGCAGAAGGAGACCTCAACACCTTTGTATTTGGAAGGCCTGCAATTTGGTCCACAAAGCCAGCATCACCAGGCCCACCCCGATGTCTAGCCTACAGGGTGGGGGGTAGGTGGGTTCCCCCTTTTTTGGAAAATAAATTTCATGCCCTGTGGGCGAGAGAGACTGGTCAGTGAATGTCTCAGGACCCCGAGTAGGAGCTGGAAGACGTCAGAGGAGAAGTCTGGACCAGTCTGGTTCGACCACGGGTAAGATATAGAGAAGGTATAGCTAGATGGATGGACGCAGTTTGCTGTGAGGCCTGTTTCTCTTACACACAACATTTAGCTTCATAAAGTCCAAGACTTACAGAGAAGGTGAAGAGATTAAGAGTTAAAAGTCCTGTGAAGCCCGACAGCAAAGATGAAGAGAGGAGCTGCAGCTCACACATGAAATCCTCTTGAATTGGAGAGCAGACAGAAAATGTGATGCTGCAGCCCCTTCATTAGCTTACATGAGTGTAATGGGAGCGAGCAGCTACAGACACTACAGACCCTCTGGGCTCTGCTTCGCCCCAGCGTGACTATGACTTCCTGCAAGCTCAGTGTGCAGAACAAAGCAGCAACACACGCACATACACACATACACGGGTCAGGGATCAACTCCCATCGGAGCCGACAGAGGGACTGATGGGAGAATGACTACTGCTTCACACAGCGGTTCAGGTTAAAGACATTTGTCTGAACAAACCCAAGTTGTGAAGAGGATCTGAAACATGGATGAGACAAACTCTCATTCTCTTTTTCCTCCTCCACGTCTTTATTCCCCCAAGACACAACCTGTGTCTTACTTCTGTCTTTTATCACTGGGAAATTTAAAGTGTCTTGTTGGCTGCAACAGAAGGATCAGCTCACTACCTGATACAGATCAACAATGTGCTGCATTTCTTATTCAATAATAATAATATTATTAATAATAATTACAATTAAATCTCACAGAATCTTTAGGCCATTAGTTTGAAATAGTACGGGCAAAATAATAGAACAGAGGTCACAGCGATCAGTCTCCTTGATTAGCCTACTAATAATCGATATCTGTTTCGGTGAGGCTGAAGGTCAAAGTCAGCGGATTCATCGGTGTCAGGAGGAGACTGAACACTTTTCCACTGTAATCAGAACAACACACATATAAAACAGCTGACTCAAGTATACGCGTTGCCTAGCAACTGGTGCCACAGACTAGGGTTGCAATCACTGAGCGCTGATAGTGAAGAAGGTTTAAATCAGAGGACACAAGACACTTGAGGAGATCAAACCAGTGACCTTTTCATTTTAGTAGGATCAGACTGAGTGGCGCTGCTCCACTGCTGCCGCCGTCGCCTCCTCCTCCTCCTCCTCCACCACCACCACCAGGAAGCTGCTTCAGCTTCACATGGTCTGAAGATCACACACAGTTAACACAACCCACTGCCTTTACCCGCTTCCGACCCCTGACCTCTTACTCGGGAGGTGTGATCCATCAAAACTAACCTGCTGAGGATCAATCAGAGCAAAACTGTCCAATAACTCAGTGTTGAAGCTGAATGTCTATCAATGTGATTCGCTGATTTTTGGCAGAAGTTTCATTAAGCTCACTCTGTGGGAGTTCCACACAGAGACATGTTGTTTTGATCTAGTGGGTGGTCGGGTGGACTATTTTTAATGAAAATCGGCCATAATGATCAGCGGTTGACACACTCTTTTCTGAAAAATATTCACACAAAAAAAGAAAGCTCACTGCTTCACACGAGCACATGGTCTCCTACAAACTCAATCCCAATCATGAAGATCTTCATTAACACTTTGATGTTTGATGTCAGGTCTTCCGCCATCAGTGACCATGAGTAAGACCTTCACATTACTGCTCTTTATAAAATGGAAAGGTGAAATCTGATTGGTTGTTTACTGTGATATACTGTAATGAGCGTACACCAGCTATCATTCTAAAGCCTTATCATCAGCGTATCAGGCAAGTATGAATGTTACAGTCGGTAGACTTGAATTCACATGTTCAAGGTTAATTTCCACCTCTGGGACAATGGTAGAGTGGATTGAGCAGTGACTTTCCTCCTGGAGAAAAAAAAAAAGCAGAGGAAAAGAGGACATGTAGAGCTAACATCCGGAGTGGTACGGGACTTTCTTTTCTTTCCTTTTTTTTTTTTCCAGTGGGGCTACTCTATTAGATAATATATATTTCTGATTAAATCATAATAATTATTATTAATAATAATAATAATTAATTAATTAATAATTCATACTGACACTACTGGTAACCATTTTATAAAAGCATCTTCATAACAGCAGTATGGATGGGTATTGTTTAGGTTTTATCCGATGCTGGTGCCAAACCAGTACTCTTGAAACAGTTCCGGTGCCCGATCCGGTGCTTAAAGAATGGAAAACATGCAAACTTTGTCCAAAACATTTCATTTTTAAAGGCATTTTGTGGCGTGCAAAGGAGAAGCAGTTACAGTATGCAATGGAAATGTGGTGCTGTTGGTGGTGATGAGGCCAACCGAGTGAAGTTAATACTGTTAAAAGTATTAACTGTTGTAAAGTTAATACTTTTCTGTGAACATGAGCGTTTATCTTCAGGAGGACCACTTGACAAAATCCTTAGGGATTTTTTGTTTCTCCTGCACATCTGCTCTACTGTATACATTGTATGTTTTGTTGTTGTTGTTCTACTTTTTAATATGCTGTTTTATATATATTTCATGTGCTAATAAATAAAATTGAAATAATAAAAAAATATATACATACACATTCATAATATCAGTGAAGGTTGGCTAGCACATCGCCGATGGAGACAGTAATAACATTTCACCTGAATGACTCATTTGTAACACCGACCACCAAAACAAAGGGAGCAGCTGTAGCATTGTTTCAGTTTGAACAATCCCTGCCCCATGAGGTGATATGAGATCCCAAAGAAAAACGCTTTGCACCACTTTTTTCCCCCTGCAGTCACTGACGTACAATCTCGTTCTTTGAGATAATGTAACATAATAATAAAACTGCCACGGAGCAGCGGCAGCAGCAGCTGAAATTTCCATCTGAATATTGTTAAAATCAAACATCATCGTCATCGTCATCACAGCGCTGACAGAGGAAGGTGATGAAGCAGCACTCTGCAGACACTTTACAATGTTTAGCTCCTGAACCATGTAAACCTCTTATCTCATGCAGCCAGTAACACCTCTGCTCTGTTTATCTCTCACCTGCTCTCAGAGGATCCTCTCTCACACACCACCTCAGCTTTAGTCAGACACACACTGTGGTCCAGCAGAACTCTGCTGAGCACACATATCTCTCTGTTTTTTTGTTTTTTTAAGCAGTGATATCCATCCTGTTCACCAACACCCTATAGAGCAGCTACGCCTTTCAGATCGGGTTTAAAGACAAACAAAACTACACATCCTTTCCACACATGCACAAAGCTGCAGGTTTTTCTGTGAACATGACTTTCAGAGCTCAAATTCTCTGGCTCTAATTCACCCTAACATGTGTCACTAGAGACTGAAGCTCATTCTCTCTCACTGTAGATGCTGCTCAAAAACACATGATCGTTTCTTATGTGAGCCCAGAATATTATCAGCTAACTTAGGTTAGCATTAAGAGACACTGAGACAGCTGGGACCGGCCACATGGGTCATGTGACTCCTTGGATTGGTGGAGCAGGAAGTGCTTTAAAAGAAACTTCAGTGAAATGTTAAATTGTAAAAACAGAGATGAGTGAAATACACAGCTACAGCTTCACACCACGATACACATTCCTCTCTCCCCAAAGGCTACACACGCACACGCACAAAGTGCTTAATGACAGATTCATCACTCTGTGCACCAACATGCTAGAAACACACACACACTGTACACACACTTGCATCACCTCCGCCACACAAATGCACGTGCACACGCACGCTCAAACACCACATACTGTGAGCAGTGGCCTCATTTATAATGAAAGTCAGAGAGAGAGAAAAAAGATGTAGTAGTCACAACAGCTCAGAGATCTGGAGATCAATCTTCAACCCACACACACACAAACACACCGAACTGGCTCTGAGCTCCACTGGTAACTAACTTACTCCCTCTGTTCACACACAAACGTAAAGAAGCACAGACTCAGAATAACACACACACACACATACACTGCTGCAAAACAATGTTACAGCAGTTCACATACAGAAACAACTGTGTTTTGAAACCAACACAACTGACACTGACAACATGTAGGTGGACTGAAAACAGGTTCTGTAGCAGATAGTGATCACCTGAGGCCTGTACAGGTGATCTGTGATCCAGACTGAGTCACCTGCTGGTCCAACATGCAGAGCACACAGAGACGTGCCCTCTCATGACAGTAATAGCAGGTGTGCATTCACACCTTAGGACCTGTTGGGGTCTCTATGACAGGATCACGTCTCTGTGCCGACACTGAACGTCTGTAAATGTCTATAAACAGTCAGTGACCTGCAGAGGTTGGATGTTTTCCTGCCTCGGTGATGTCATTTCTCTTCTCCAGAGTCTGAAGCTCAGCACGGACAATGGGACTTTGGGACTCGCTGTGTCGCCCACGTTGGTAAAAGGAGATTATGGACGAGATAAAATCCAAGTCGGTGAACAGCGAATATGAAATTGTAGAAAATAAACTGTCGACTGCTGATTCAGACATTTGGGAGAAGTTTGGTCTCCGAGATGATCACGGGTAACGGGACTCTTTACTGATGGGCTGGTCGGGCGTGGGTTTCCAAAACCAGACCCGTTCAGGACTCTGAGTGGGACAAAACCAGCTGTCATCACACGATGATCAGACCTGTTTCTATGGTTTCTAAGCTGTTCACAGATCAGATGTTTTTACTTCAGGATCACTCCGACTGATGTGTTGTTTTAACTGGCTAATGAGACGCTGCTGCCTTCAGTTAACGTTTCCACAACATGTTATAGAAGATGTCATGGAGGACTTCAGGCTCCTGTGGTGAAGGACATTCATCAGCTCATTCTCTTCTACCACATGATTTATGCTTTTTATACTTATCAATATCTACTTCTGTCTGTCTCTGTGCAGTTTTCAGATGTTGGACTTCTTGTTCTTCACAATAGTTTGAAACATTAAATATTAAATAAAAACAAGTTTTAGTTGTTGTTTTATCTCTGCAGTCAAGCTGCTTTTATTAATTTTTCATGAGAAATATTGTTTATATAATTGTTTTGTTGTTTGTTTATGACATTATTACTCTCTCTGTTGCTAACTGCTCCAGTATTTGTCATTTATGTTTTTATTGGGCTGCTGGTTTGGATCTGAAGCTTCAGCCACTGTCTCGCTGCTTCTTTACAGAAAAAGTCCCATCATCACACCACAGATTCTCAAAACCTGGAAAACACAGAAAGTTTTTTTTTTTTTTTTTACAGGAAAATAACTTTTCATATTACAGGAATTTAATCATTTTCTTTCAGTTTAAAATTTTGATTGTGACACTTAATCAAAAGGAAAAAAACCTAATGTTAAATAATAAACATCCTCTCCTGTTTTATTTCACTAAACTGATTGAATTTGTTGAATAAAACAAGAGTCATGAGCTTCATATACTTCAGGCATAAAAGTTTATGAACTGGCACTGTTCCAGCCAGAGACTGAGCTCATTAAACACACACACACCAGTCACCATTATGTCCATTTGATTAAAAACACCTGAGACATATCCGATAATATCAGGTATTGTGATATTTGGTGCGGAGACAGCACACAGGAAACTAAATTCATCACAGTTGATTTGAAGTAGAGACTGAAGAGGCGACAAATGATGTCTGTGAATGGACTCTGTTTATATTTCCCTGGTGTCCCTGACTACCTCAAAGTGCTGTAGATCACAAAGCGCATTCACACACTCACACAGTACAACTTTACCACACACTGATGCATGGTCCAATTAAAGGCTCAGTGAAATGCCTGAGGATGAGGACGTCATCGTGCAGACAGCAGTTGCCTGGGAATCAAACCACCGACCCTCTAATGAGTGGACAACAAAGCTCCACCTGAGGAGTAATCTGACCTTAACTTTGTCTCCTGTGTTAGAGGGAAGTGAGAGATGCCAGTCAAGCTGCTCCGCCTCCATCCATCACACAACAGGAAAGACGGACAGGTGTGAAGAACCCATCCATCACATCCAATCAGATCCATCACATCCCACCACATCCATCATCACATCGGTCAAACCCCGTCACATCCACCTGTTGCTTCGACAAGAGGGTGGAGACGATCTGAGATCGCTTCACGTCTCAAAGAGCAAACCGCTACATTTTGTTTACTGTCACCATGGAAACCAATCTGACTTCCTGAAAGCGGAATCACGTTGTCTCATCTTATCCTCCGCAAAGACCTCCGCTGCTGCCTGTGAGTGGTTCCTGCTGACGGTCCGGGTGAGGAAGACAGGAAGGCAAGAAGGCAAGAAAGTACGGGAGGAAAAGAGAAGAAGAGAAAGAAGAGGGAGACGAGAAGGAGAAGAGGGGGAGGAACACAAATAACATGACAACAACATCACAGGGAGGTGGATGTCATGCCTTCACACAAACACACACTCTCAATGACATGGAGATACAAAACGCACACAGAGAACACACACTGTACCCTTGATTCGGCGTCTGATGACCCCTAAGCGACACTTGAGCGAAACCGAGAACATCCTCTCTGTCTGTTTTTTCTTCCCTCTCTTCTTCTTCTTCTTCTCTTCTTCCTCTCTTCTTCCTCTCCCGCTTCCTCCTCAGTCGGACATAGTGTGTGTGAGCAGAGCAAAGGATGGAAGGAGAGAGAGGCAGAGAGAGGAGGGAGAGAGAGTGAAAGAGGGAGAGCGTTGGCCAGTCACATGGCGAAGAGAGAGAGAGAGAGAGAGAGAGGGGGGAGAAGTGATTACCCAGCCCCCCCCCCTCTCTGTATCTTTCACCTCTGTCTCTCACTCTTGTTTTCTTTCTCTCTCTCTCTCTCTGTGTGGGATGTAGTGTGAAATTAAGCTGCCTCCTCCTCGGTTTTCCCTCTCTCTCTCTCTCCTTTACTTGCGCTTGCATTCTTCTTCTGTGGTTCCTTCTTCTGTCTTCAACTTACTTCCTCCTTCTCTCCATCCTGTCCTTATTTAAATTCCTTCCTTCTCCGTTTCTTTCCCTCAGTGTGTTTTTGGCTTGAACTTTTTTCACGTCTTCTTTCACGCTCGTCCTCTCATCCTCTTGTTAAAGCGACACCTCGTCAGCTTGTTTACACCCAACGAAGCGATGCTGCCATCTTGTCACCCACGTGTGTGATTTCAGGCAGCGTGTCGCCGACGTGACGTCTTTTCCCGCCACAACGCCTCCTGAGTCAGACACCGGACGGTTTTCATTCAAGTCTGGCCACGTTTGAGTTTATATTTGATTTTATAAGGGTAGGACATCATGCAGCAAACGGCCACAGGTCGGATGAATTCATGGTCTCTGCATGAGGAAGTGTCCAGGTTGTACCAGCCCTGGGTTGTGATGTGGTGTGGACATGAACTGAGACGTTTCGAGTAGATGGCGTCAACACCCACAGCAGCTTCTGATTGGCTCTGATCAGCCAACATGAGCGTCATCATGATGATGCCATAGTGTCTCTGCTTTCAGAGGATTCACTATGTTTACACATGTTCAGAGCTGATGATCATGTGACCTGCGAGTTTACAGGCGTGATCAGATGTGTGATAGTGTAGACGGAGGAGGTAGTTTTAGTCTGAAGCTGCTTTTCTTCCTCCTCCTTCAATAAGACAAAAATAGGAAAAAAAAACTTCTTCTTCTATGATTATTTAATCTGTTTTACTCCTTCACTGTAAAATAATCCCCTCTCTCTCTCTGCTGTCTCTCACCCCTCAACACTAACACTAATCTCACTCGCTCTTTATCTCAGTTTAACTTCTCTCACTTCACGTCTTCTTCTGCAGCTACAAATTCTTACAATCCACCTCTCCTTCTCCCTCTCTATCTCTCTCCTTTTCAGTGTCATGGTAACAGTGCTGAGGGGGAGGATGGGGGGGAGCTATAGAAAAATGATGGAGAGATCAAAGCAGCAGCGAGTGGCTCAGCAAAGAAAGAGGAGAAAAGAGGGATGAGGAGGTGCAACAGGGAGAAGAGGAAAGGTGAAGATTCCAACTTCAGAAGAAAACGTGGACAAAAGGGAAGGCGAGAGAGAAAAGAAGAGGAGGATGAAAGAGGAGCGGAGAGAAAAAATTAAAGAAAAGAAAAGAGATGGAGACGGGAGAAAGTGAAGAGAAGAATAAAGCAGTTAAACCGTGGAGAGAGGAGATCACAGGAAGAGGAGGGGGAGAAACGACAGGTTAGAGGAGAGAGAGCGACGGAACGGGAGGAGGAGGAGGAGGAGGAGGAGAGAGAAGACATCCCCTGTTCAAACACTTCCTGTTTCTTCTCTTTCAGGTGTGTAACCAACTTTACTTTATTCATTTATTTAGTCGGGACGATGCGTATTAATGAACAGTGAGTGCTAAAGTACAGACAGTAAATACACCGGATTTAGCAGAATCCAGACCAATGAACTGACAGGTCCACGTGTGAGGGGCGGAGTCACAGCGACAGACACGCCCACAGCAGGTGTTTACTTCAGGTTCACTCTGTTATTACTGGAGCTGCTGGAATATCAGTGCTGTTGAGCTGCTCCATACTCAGCCATCAAAGTAAAACTCTTCATACTATTTGATGATTTTTTTAAAAAGGGTGTGAAAACCTGCACTCGAATTTGTTGCTGCAAAGTTAATGTTTGCATTAAACAAAACTCACTAAAAGGATCTCTGACATCACCACTCCTCGTCTTCTCTGGCTGCAGCAGCAGGACATCACATCAGCATCTTGAACTCAGAGAAACACAGTCTGAAAAATGTTGCTGCACCATTTTGTGATTAGTGTCTCCTGTGTGTGTGTTTGTCTGTGTGTTCAGCACAGTTATTAATCACAGTGTTGCTGTGAGGCTTATACACACTTCATCATCAAGTGCACACTCGATGTGTGGACGTTCAGGGAAGCTACTGATTGGTTAATTCAGACATGTGCATGGAAGCGTCAAGAGTCTGTCCACAGGGTGCGTGTGTGTTTCTTAAACTGATGATCACACAGTAATTAGGTTCTGTCATTACTAAGCTGAAACTTAACGAGTACACAACAAAGACAAAGTTCTGCCTCTTAGTTGTACGCACACACGCGCACACACTTTTGTGTGTGGTCGGGAGGCTTCAGAGAACGAGTGGTGTGGATTAACTCTGCTCTCAACAGCTTAGTCTTCTGTGTGAAACTCACACTCACATACTACATTGACACACGCACACAGGCTACATTCACACTACTACATCTTCATTAAAACATGTTTTTTTTTACAATGAAAATCATCTGTGCGTGCGTGTGTGTTCCAGGAGTGCTTTCTCTCTGGAGGAGGAGCTAAAACACAAAGATTAACCAGAGCAAAGATGACAAGGTCCAAGACACTGATTTCACTATCATGTTGTTTTCAGCATAAGTAGTGGAGGATGATCAGAGCCAATCAGGAGTCACCATGAGCATCAATGTCATCATTAACAAAGATTTAAGTTTTTAAGTTCAGAAAACAACTTCATTAGGGCGGCGCATGGCACAGTGAGTAAAGCGGCCGCCCCATGTAGAGGCTTCAGTCCTCACTGCAGGCGGCCCCGGTTCGAATCTCGCATCGGGCAGGCCTTTCCTGCGTGTGATTCCCCCTCTCTCTGCCTCCCCCTTTCCTGTCTATCTCTACTGTGTTCTATCAAATAAAGACAAAAAGCCCAAAAAATATACTTCATCATCTGTGCTAAAAAATTTCACAATATATCGGAAGTGTTTGCAGGGACACAAAAAAGCGCCATTAAAGACTAATGCCAAGCTAACAGTAAATATAAATCTGAATCATCTAACACTGATGTAATCATATCTCAAACAAACTCACGCCACAGGAAGCCATATGCTGCAGGTTTTTGCAATGTTCGAACTCGGAAAGATCCGACCTCCGAATCTAAAAAAAAGCAATAGAACTAGTACTGGGTTGAAAAGATCGATCAGCTGATTTCAAATTGATTCCTACAGATCGATTCATAAGCCCAAAGATCGATTTTAAAAAAAAAATATTGTAACGTCGGCGTCTGACCGGATGTGATAAAAGGGTGACGTGAAGTTGCTCAACAAACCTTTATTTATCTCAAGAAAGGTAGGCTACTGCGGCCGTAACCACGCCAATAGAAAAACAACAATGACTACACTTAGTTATCTTTTTCATGTACACAGCTGTTTGTGGGCCAAATGGCCACGACAAAATTAAAATAAAAGTACTTCTGTATTCACCAGCGACAACTTTTGGGTGAATTCTGTCCCAATAGCAATCCATCCTGGATCTGTACAGTAATTCTGCCCGACAGCATGTTTGTAAAATTCTAGTCTATCAACATTCTTGGTCCTTGCCATTTCCACCAGTCTTATAGCCATTATATTAACTACCAATAGGCTACTTTATTAATTTAATACTAGTATTGATATGTTGCAGAAGATGATCAGGTATTAATATGTTGCATAACTAGACAATCAGGTAACAGCGGTAACAAAAACGGTTTTAATAACACTAACTCAAATTGATATTGGATCGAATCGGACCGGATCGAATCTGATCGAATTGAAATAATCGATTCTTGATCTAAAGAATCGGAATCGAGTTGATTCTTCAAATTTGAATCAATATGCAGCCCTAAATAGAACGGCCCCCGAGTCGGTCGGAATTATGTCAAAGCAAAATGGCATCGCACAACGTGAGAGGTATTTATTTATTTAGGCTATTTATTTTCCAACCTACATTTAAGCAAGGGAAAAGTTATGGAAAAGGGAATATAATAGTTCCACGCATACTGCAGCAAGAGTTGACATCTGCACGGCTCGCTATGAGGCACGCAGGATTCCCCTCGCTGGTGTGTTCAAGACTGTGTGTTGCAGAAGTGGCGTTTCTCTTTCTCTCTTTCCCCAAAGCAGCTAATGTTCTTCCCCAGCAGTACTTTTTGATGCTTTTTGAAAGACATCAGCTTACTGTGGCTGGCCATGTTTTCCAAGGTTGCAATGAAACGCATTTACCTCGGAATTTCTGGCCCGGATCTTTCCGAGTTCCAAGCGCAATCGAATGCAGCACAAGTAACCATCTCAATGTGTTCATACAAGGTTGTGTCACATGGACAGAGAACGGTTGATGACACAGACGGTCGAAGCAGAGGGTTGAGAAGAACCAAACGACCATTAGCATGTGATGAAAGTAAAGACAGATGTTCAGAGATCAACCATCGTTTCAACAACTGGATATTTGTATTCACACTCCGCACTTCACCTCTGATCCTCCTCTCAGTTCACTCTGTTCTCCCCACTCGCTCCTTCCCTCTCTTCTATTTTCATGAGTTAGCTGCTTTGGGGTTACCCTCCCCCTCCCCCTCCCTCCTCCTCTTCAGTTTTGGCAGAAATGGAAATCAGTGCTAATCTCAAAGCAAAAGGCTTAGTGTTTTCACATATACACACATGCACGCACACACACACATTTTTACTCCCATTTAATATGCGTATCTTCCTCCTTTTTCTCTTTGTGGCCATATGTGTGTGTGTGTGTGTGTGAGTGTGCGTGCGTTTGCTCTGCATACATGCATGAGGTTGCAGTTGTTTACTCCTGCATGCTTTGTGTGTGTGTTTCAGTTTTCATCTGTGTGTATGTGCATGAAAATATGATCTAAATTTTTGCGCTTGTGTGTGTGTCTTGAATCTAGGCCACATCTTCAGATCTCGACCCTCTCTCAGCGTCATGTTACTGTTGGATGTTTGGAATCCAAAAAACATCTCGGCAGCCAATGGGGAGCTGCGATGACAGAATAAGCCCACCCCCGTCCCGTGACACTGCTGCTTCAATCAAACACTGACATTGTGTGTCTGTAGCAGGTTCATTAAAGCACTACTGTTCACCATGTTCACCACAGTGTCTATTGTTGTTTCTCTACAGTACATCGCCACTGAAGCTGAAGTAAACAGGTGATGTTATATCACATACTATAGATAAACTACATGTAGATACATGGAGAGCAACGGCCACTGGGCTCGTTCACCTGCTGCCTCCAGTTCAGCAGCTGCAGCTCAACTCCAGTCTCCAATAGAGACAGTAAAACTGTGTCAATCACTGAGACAGAGAGAGAGAGGAGGTCTGACTGTAGCGCAGGAAGCATCATCATCATCATCATCATCATCATCATCATCATCATCATCATCATCATCATCATCATCATCATCATCATCATCATCATCATCATCATCATCATCATCATCATCATCATCATCATCCTGCACACGCAGACAACAGGGTTCATGTCTTGGTGCAGTTCAACCTGTACACATGCATGAGGGAGAGAGGGAGAGACGGAGAGGGAAAGAGAGAGAGAGAGGCGCCCTCCGGTGGTCGAGTCAGAGACACACTGATTTAAACAGCTGACCTGAGGTCAGTTGTTAGAGCTACCTTGTTGTGAGGGACCTGTGGAGAAACACTGCCTTGACAACATCACCTCCTCCTCCACACAGGGTTTACTAGTCTCGCTCACCAGAGGAGAAAGGTCTGGCTGGTCCGACTCCGGTTCTGAGATCGGAGGAAAAAACCGCCCGGCCGTTTGCCTTTCTTTTAACCTTTCTTTGTTTTTGAATATCTTCACAATCATATCAAAATATCCACGGTTCCTGTTGTTGTTTCCTTTCTGTGAGGGGACTGTGAACTCTACAGCTGTGCAGCCGCCTGTTAACCACAGCTCTGTGGAGGCGGAGTCACAAAAGAGTTAAAGTAGCACACCTGTAAATCACTGGAGCCCACTGTGGAGGCGACTTCTCCTCCGCCTCTCCTCCTTCTCATCTTCTACTCCATCTTTCCTGCCTGGTGTATTTGTTCTCCAGCTTAATCCTTTCTTCTCTATCTTCTCTAACACCTCATTCATCTTCTACCTTTACCACTCCCACCCTCCCTTCATTGTTCCTCCACACATCTCTCTCATTTTTTCCTCCTCCTTTTTATCCTTTGTCAGACATTTTCCTCTACCCCCCCCCCCCTCCTCCCTCCATCTCTCTCTCACCCTCCCCCATCCTTTCCTCTGTTCTCTAAACATTTTCTCTCCTTGCTGCTTTAACAACTGATGCAACTGAGAGCAACAGCACCCACTGCTGCTTCAGTCCCACAATGCATCACCACCAGCCAGCTGGTCTCTCACAGCCACGACGACAGCAGCTGAATCTTGACCCTATAAGTTAAGACAACGGTGTTTGTGTAAAACCAACGTGACTGACACACGCGACCGCAGCAATCAGAGCACAGCACTACATGCACCTGTCATGCTAATGATACTGTAATAAGCTGATTATTACTGGGTTATTTAAACTGTGTCTGTTTGATGATGGTTCATGTGTTTAATGTTAAGCCACTGGGGGAAAAAAAGTAATTTATTAGAAACAGCTGACGAACCAGTTTCACAATGAGTCTCAATGAGCAGGTGCAAATTCAAACAGTAAAATACAACAGTGGTCACATTCACTGATACTGTTGCATTATCAGCTACTGCAGCAGCAGCTATTGTTGCACAACTACAGATGATAGGGGTCAATGCTTGACCATGGGTTCATCATGTTAAACATTTATTATAGATACAGATGATGAGATACAGATTATGTCCGTACCAGAGAGAAACCAGGTGCTAATAACTGTACCACCTGTTGGTGGACACACCCCCAACACACACACAGACAGTGACAGTCACACAGAGACACTGTGTGAGAATCAGATTTTTTTTTACATCCCCTGTGTCACTCTGAGCTTCTTGAAACATGTGAACTTGAAGACAACTGATTATGAATTCATGCCGCAGTTCTTCTTCATACGGCCTCACTTTGATCACTGAAAGTTAACTGCTGCTCCCACAGCAATATAATTAAATAATAGTCTTACATTTATATATTTATATTGCCCAAATTTTAAGTCACTTTCCTTCACTCACTTCGAGACAGAAAAAGTCTCAGCAGAGTGGATTTGTCATGAGCAGCAACGCATCTCCCCGATGTCGACCACAACACACAAACATAGCACATGACATCTCAGTTGAAAAGTTCCCGTTGCAACAGGGAATAATTACACAGACTCAAAACTTTACTGTGATGTCAACAACTTGACTTCAATTCATCAAACAAACAACAACAACTACGGCCAGAGAAGAAGCTGAACAAACAGAAACCAGCTGAACGTTCAGTTATCAGTCGCTTATCTCCTTTACAACAGAAAGAAGACAGTGCTGACCCACAATGCCTTGCTGCAGCAGCTGCTTCGTCTCAGGGCTGATGGAACATGATTGACTGGATCCCAAGCTACAGTTATTAACTATCAGATTCAGTCATAAGACACTGACCATATCCTCGGCCCAGGTGGGCGGGGCTTGAAGACTGTTGTGACATCACAAAGTTACCAGTTTTATAATTATCTTTAGACTGTATTGAGCTTAATAATGCATGAAGATTTACTATAAACCTATAACAGTGCTTTAATCAGTAAAACGCCAACCTATATAGGACTTTAATAATTTAATTACACTACAAGGACAAACATATTACAGTAAAATGAGTTTTAATATGAACCTGTACATTACAGACTAAGGAGCTTTATTATAACCCTATATATTACAACATAAGGAGCTTAAACTGACACTTTCTGCCTCCGTTGCTGTTTTCCAACTTTAGGAAAAGTTATACAGAGACTTGGCTGACAGTGATGGAGCAAAATAGAAATAAACAGAACCTATAAAATATATAACAATAATAAAAAAAAGCTGATTTTCAGCCCATATGAAGAAGCTGAGTGTGAAGCAGCAGTGACAGCAAAGACTGATGTAAATGTTCTGAACACATGATGTTCCTCCTTCTCCAAATAGCATCAAGGAGAACAAGCCAGCGGGAGTGAGAGGGGGGTTATTTTATATGCTATCTTTGACGCTGCTGTTCTCCCACTCAGTTTGAAACAGACACAGAAAGTAGACTTTCCCAAATGGAGGCGCTTCCCGTCTTCGTCTTTACCCTCTCTATTCCAACATTACCACGGAAACGCTTCCTCTGTGTGTGTGTGTGTTTGAGATAAATGACTTTGGGAAGTTTCAATATGATACAGTCCAAGCGAGTGGATGTGAGTGTGCTGCACCTCTCTGTGACGAGTCTCTGAGGATGGACAGGAAGAGACACTGACAGATTCAACACTCACAACAGCTCACAATGAAACATTGATAAATATATTAACATTTAGACTGTGAACACCTGTGATTCATCTGCATAAGCACACACAACAGGCTCAACTGTCTCCACCCTGGATCTTCTCACACAACCTCATAGCAGCGGTAGCGCCCCCTACAGACCCCTATGTGTTCTTTGTCCCTTTATCTGAGGGTGTTCCTGCAGACCCAGAGGCGTAGCTTCAGGAAGACGTTTTTATGACACTGCTAACTACAGTAGATCAGTGTAACACTCCAATCCTCCTCACTGCACCGGGTGACTTTTCACAGACACAACCTTGACCTGAGACGACAGCTCCGGTGTCTCCGGTGAGTTTCCGTGGTTTCCTACGGTCACGGTGCCACTGAACGGCAAATGATATGAACGGCAAATTCAGAGCTTACTAACACTTCAGTTTGTTGATGGGGGTAATTATTGATGAATGAAAAACTTACTTTTGAATGAAATAATCGATTTTCGCGAATAGATAACAGGAGAACTTACACAATGTACCTTCAAGAATCATATTTTTGAGGTCATTTTTATACTTTATATTAGTTAGGGAAAAAGATTCTACTACTCATTGAATAAAATAAAATAAGTCCAGAAACAAGCCTGTGGTGCCTCTATTCAGTGAGTGGTGCTGTCACAAAAAAAAAAAAGTCTTGCAACTGCAGGCTCTGGGTCTGAAGGAATAACGATGTCATTTTGGCCTCGTCCTGATCATTATTACCACTATGTCACCTAGCAACAGAACCTGACTACAGGTGACAGTAATCTGCTGGTGTGAAGGTGTGAACACACCGGACAACCCACTGTCCTCCTTAGACATGTCATGAAGAAGAGGAAGAAGAGGACATGAGGATGCTGCAAAGACCATCAAGACTGAATTGCCAAGTCAGTCGAGACTGAGTCAATAACCCACAGATTCCTTCTCTCAGTCTGATGTTTCTGATGAGAAGCAAATTGTCAGGTTAGTGGATGGACTGATGAGAGGGTTCTGAGGTTGTGTGGGGCAAGCGGATCTTCATAAAACGGGTCATGACGACTCCTCGTGCTCGTCACATCTAGTTTGGTTATTAGCTCACAGTTGCACACTGGCGGCTCAGTGATCACCGCTGTCTGGAAGCCAATTGACCTTTGTCCCTCAAACTGCACACAGGAAGCAAATCACCAATTTAGGTGACAGAGCTGAGCTGAGCTGAGCTGAGCTGAGATGCTGATGCTGCTACTGTGTGTATGTGTGTGTGTGGTGCCCATTCAGACTGGCTGAGTGTGAGTGTAGAGGGCTCAATAAGAGACAACAGAGTGCGGTGCAGCTGATTATTCTTGTTAGAATCAATATTCTTCTGCCACACCGCTCCATCGACCCTTGAGCCCTTTAGCAAGCTTCTTCTGTGGCTCTTTCTGGAGACAGGGTGCATTGCGTGATGGTCTATCTGTGTTTCTCAATCTCCTACACAGGCACTAAGTATAAACTGCATCACCAAGCAGAATGCATTTCAGGTGAACCAACAGCAACAGCCTCCTCCTAGCCTGCCATCGTATTGTGAAGAGCAGCAATGCATTATGGGTCAGCTCAGAATATCCAGCGGCTCAACGCATCCAGGTGTTTCTCACATATACCGTTTACCTACTGCAGTGAAAAGTGCATTAGTGTCCAACTTCGCCTTCATCTCCTCTACAAATCATTCAGCTGTGGATCCACTGAATTTGTTGTGAACAGAACCTGCAGTTACCATACATGGCCACAGGTGGCACCAAAGAGAAGAACTACTCATCCCACAAGGATGCTCCTACCTGTGCTCATTACTGTTGCCATGACAATGGGACGAGTTAGAAAGGAAAAGTGTGGGTGTTGATGGGCTTGTTGACGTTGAAGGAGAAGAGTCGTCTCTCAAAGAGTCTGAAGAGTTTTTCTGTGAGGTTAGAAACCTGAGCTTTTCTCTGCCTGAAGACCAAAAATAAAGAACATCAAGTTTTTGTGACATGCTAACGTGGCAACAAGAGGTACCTTGCAACGCCGCAGTAAGGGCGGGACACAGGTGTTCAGATGCCACACCCTTATAGACCATGCCCCCTGAGGGGTGTGGCCCTGAACTGTGGACACAACTTGTTTCTGTTCGAATACAGACGGTTGAGCTGTCACACTGACTCCGCCTCCACGCTGCACTCACTCATCATTCAGACACAAGGACTGAAGAGAAGCAGAAAACAAAGAGTGCTGAACATTACGACGGCGGTGCTCGGTAATGGCAGACACTTAACAGACTGAAGGAGCGTTAGCAGTAACAGCAGTGGTGTTATCTTCTTAGTGTGTGCATGTGATGGAATATGCCGCAGCACTTGACAGAACAACAATACATCAAGTAAAAAATACAAAACACTCATAAACCTGGTGAATATTAACACTGGGACCGTAAAATAAATATCAAACATAAAGAGAAAGAGACGCCTTTAGCTTCAGAGTGATGCTGCAGCTCAGTGTAAAGTACAATGTAGCAGATTTCTGGCAAAAACACTCACCGAGGGTCCAGGTGGGCAGGGCCGGGTGACTGTTTTTTGTGACATCCTAAAGTCACAGAAGTCCTAACAGCTAGTTGGGGACAGTTGCATCAAACACCTTTAATTTAAGATAATTCCGCAAGCCTAAATTAAGTTGTTTTTCATTCATTCATCCATCCATCCATACATTCATACATGATTTTAACTTTTCTCCTTAGTTTTTATACTCAAGGACTTAAAGCGATATTCCGGCGTAAGTGAAAGCCATGGTCAAACACACCGTAACACCGAGTCAGACCCCCCCTCGAGAGATCAATTTCCCCGACCGCTAGATTCACGAGTTCCACCAACTTCAGAAAAGACCGCACTATCGCCACACACACGGCGCTCTGCGGATCCACTGTAAAAAACCGCAAAACGCTAATGCTCAAAACTGCACCAAAGTTCATCAATAGTACATTACAGGGTCCCAGCACGTAGGACGAGCCGTCAAACATCCGCTAGCTTTACCTGTTTTCTTCAGCAGA
This sequence comes from Decapterus maruadsi, assembly GCA_030347415.2. Taxonomy (NCBI): domain Eukaryota; kingdom Metazoa; phylum Chordata; class Actinopteri; order Carangiformes; family Carangidae; genus Decapterus; species Decapterus maruadsi. Next base: position 16,272,570 of record CM064896.1, read on the forward strand.
CACAACTCACCTACTTCTCCTCCTGGAGCCGCTTGCTGGTGGAGAAGCCCTGACGAGTGGATCACGGAGTGCAGCGGAGCTAAAGAAAACAGGTAAAGCTAGCGGATGTTTGACGGCTCGTCCTACGTGCTGGGACCCTGTAATGTACTATTGATGAACTTTGGTGCAGTTTTGAGCATTATTTGTGGCTAAAAGTGGCGTTTTGCGGTTGGACAGTGGATCCGCAGAGCGCCGTGTGTGGCGATAGTGCGGTCTTTTCTGAAGTTGGTGGAACTCGTGAATATAGCGGTCGGGGAAATTGATCTCTCGAGGGGGGGTCTGACTCGGTGTTACGGTATGTTTGACCATGGCTTTCACTTACGCCGGAATATCGCTTTAATGTCAAACCAACAGGAGGATGAGACGGCAGCATGAGCTTCTCAGATATTCTGGGAAACACCCTGAAGTAACTTTTTCAGCTAAAGAGAAATCCAACCTCAAGTGTCCGACTGTAGTAGAAAATGAAGGTGCTTTGTGCAACTGGATTCAGTTTCTGAATTATGCATTTATTTGATATAAACACCCTTTATGGAGCTTTAATATAAACATTTACCTTTATACTGTATGGAGCTTTAATATAAACATATAAAGAGAGGTGATTGAGCTTCACAGACGTAAATCAGCAGGTTCGGTGATGCACTGAGCTGCCGTCAGGTTGGAAGCTTCTCGAGCTGAGAAAGAGAGAGAGAGAGAGAAATAGAGAGAGAAGAAGCGACTAAACCTCCACCCACTCGACTGTGGTTTCACCAGATATTGAGGGCAAAGTACAAGAGAGAGAGAGAGCAAAGAGAGCAGCAGAGCACTGATAGACCAAAGGAGAGAGACGGAGAGAAAGCGGGGGTGGAGGGAGGAGAGAGAGAGAGGACAGAGCGAGGGAAGAGAAGAGGGGGAGGAGGGGGGGGGTGTTTAACTCCTATATTAGGTACTGTAGCTAAATATGTCTCCTGAATGCTCAGCCAGAGTCCGTCACATCTGAGCAGGAAGCTCCTCATTTAAACATCTCAGACATTAAGGGACAGGACACGATGTGTGAGGGCTGTCAATCTGCTGGGGGCAGGGGGTCCTCTATCTATCTATCTCTCTCTCTATCTCTATCTATCTCTGCTCTCTCTGTCTCTCCAGCTGCACCAGACTGAGGCACGTTCAAAGTCACTGTGTGTTTTACTGTGAAATTCCCTCAGATGCAGCGACTCACTCAAACAGAGGATCAGTGTGAAAATCCACATTTGATCTGAAGATTGAACACAGTCAGTCAGTAACAATTACACAAACATCAATTATTGCTCTGATAATGATGATGATGATGATGAGAGGGAAACATTTCAAAACAGGAAACTGAAAAATGCATAAACCAAAAACCAGAACCAACACAGAGACAGTGTCTCCTCAGCCCTGAATGACCATGAAGTGTTTCTGCAGAATGTTATGAAGTGGAACTGACCTTTGACCTCTTAGATTTAAAATGCCATCACTGACATTTGTCCTCACAGACATTGGAGTCATAATTAGTTAGCAAAATCCTGTTCTGTGATTTCTGTGATATAACATTGAGACAGAGGAGATGTCATTGTCTGTGGCTGTGAGGTCACTGTGGGTTTAACCTTTGACCTTTGACCATTCAAAATCCAATCATACTGAATGGTGTGAGTCACAGTAGACACGATGTTGATGGCAGTCTCAGTTATCAGACTCAGATCAGATCAGAGGATCTGAACCAGGTTCAGTTTGTGTCATTATCACAATGCCAGTGTTTTTCTGCTACAGAGCTGCACAATCTGCTTTCTCACTGAGATGACACGATAACTCCACCATCAGTCTGTTCTCACATGGAGCCAATAAGATGAGAACATACGATGAGCTGTGTTGATCCCCGAGGCAAAACTGGGTCACTCAACAAAAACCCCCAAAATAGATGCAGAGAAACATGTTTAAGACTAAAAACGCAGTGTCCGGACTGCGGTTGCAACAGCAGCTTCACCAGTAGCAGCAGCTCCGTGTTCCTGATCCTGTTCCTGTCGGCTGCTGCATATTGTGACGTTTCACTTGTCACATTAAACCTGGGTAATGTTCTTCTGATACCGTGCAGAATAAAAATGTCACTGATATGACACTGAGGAGACAGGAGGGATGAAACACATCTTACTGCCACAATCACAAACCTACAGCAACAATAGTCACACTGTATAGTCCTATAAACCTGGTGATTGACCTGTGGTATTCTGTCACATGTAGCGCTACTTGGCTTGACTCGACTCTGCTTTTCCACTAGGGGTAGCACCGGGTACCTGTTACTTTTTATTTGTAGCAACTGAGGTTCAAAGAGACCGTTACTAAAACATGACGTCAACTAAATGCCGGCCACTAATTGGCCAGAGTGTCCTCACTGGAGGAGCCGTGAGCGCAACGTCTGACACGAGAATCAAATTTGAAAAACACACAGGCAACAGAGATCACTGATCTGTACTGAGACTGTTATTATTCTAATGGCTGCCATTGGTAGAGCCACACCACGATCCATCAACGAGGTGTAGACGAGTGTGTTTGGAGCCTGCGAGAGGATCGAAAAAAGAAAGCTAGATGAAGCGGCTGTAGCCGCCGTGCTTTGACAACCCGTCCACGTTGAGGAGGTAGCTACTATGAAGTGTTCGGTTGTAATGGAAAATGACCTAAACCGAGTCGAGTTGAGCTGTAACTGCGTAGTGGAAAATGGCCATAATTAATCTAAGTAAAGTTGGTGGCAACCTCTCCTACATGATCAGCATCATCTGGAAATCCCTTATAGGTCACAGGTCACCACTGGTCATCAAAGTCACGCTAAAGAGCTGTAATCAGGTGTCAGTGTGAAGTATTTGTGAAAAGAAAACTTGATGAGGGAATGTGTGTGGGCAGAGAAGAAAACTACACTTTCATCCTCCCGCTGCTCAGTTTGATCTGGGAAGAGGAGCTGTCTGACAGTCATTTCTCTGTGTGTGAAACCTCATTCAACCTGGGAACAGACTCCACCCACTTTACCGATGCAGTATTGTTGGCACCGCCTCCATCAGCATCATATTATTCAGAGCAGGTTTCTAACATTGCGTTTCATCAGCTGCTGTGGTCAGGTCCCTGTGAGCTCTGATCATGTTTAAAGCTGTTGTGCGAAGCTGGTGCAGTAATCAGCAGCGTGTGGATGCTGTTATCCTCTGTCAGCAGCAGATTTAACTCGATGCTTTCTCCAGCTGTGCTTTCTTTTGATGAGCGTCCACCTCTTTTTGCTGTTAACAGGCCTCTCAGCCACTTCACCTGCTGGACACCAGCCAGGGAACTAATTCTCTTTGTCCACGGTGGCAATGAAAGCACAGTCACCCCCACACTCACCTGCCAGCTTCATTATTTTCCCCAGGTGATAAGATGGTTAGAATGAGAATGGACTGAGTACACGGCAGCTACCGGGCGCTGAGCAAGAAACTACAGCAGCCGTGGTTGTGGGTCTGCAGGGTGATAATAACAGTAATAATAACTTGCTCCCTTTCATCAGTTGAGCTGCTGCTGCTGCTGCTGCTACTCAGATTTCACCTTCAGTCAAACATTATTTCTAAAAATATAAAACCTTTGACTCAGGAGGAAGTGAACTGGCAAAATCTTGCTGTGAAGTGTGAATTAAAAAGTGTGCGGCCACTGCTTTGTGCCAGACGTTCAGCTGCAGCAGCTGGAGGTGGAGTCACAGACCTGCTGCTCAGAGTGGCCTCGAAACTAGTCCTGAAGCGAAAACAACCTTTAAAACTCAACCAGTCTCCAACCTAAACGTCTACATCTACCTACAGCTCCTGGAACAGCCCAGGATCCTTGTTGTTGTTACAATGGTTTGCACCTGTCATAACTGCTACAGCCACTAGACCAACCAACCACCAACTAGACCAACCTCATTCATAACTGAGGACTTGATTTCCCATGATCCTTGTGGCCAATGTGTCAAACACATCCAGAGACTCAGGCGTGTGTCTGTAAACCAACCAATTCATTCAGATGGTTCAGGTTGTTCCTCAGGTAACGGCCATCTGAGTGACTGGGTACAGAGGCAGAACCAACCAATCAGAGAGCAGCGTCCAAGACTTGTCTCCAGAGCAGAGCAGATATTTCCACTAATCAAACACTGAACTGACATCATCACATCAAACCAAAACACACATATTCAAGTTGACACTGTAGTTGTTTTTACTGAGTCTCATCCAACAAACAGGAACAGAACACATCCAAGTGATGTGATATGTGGGTCGAACAGTTCATCTGTGTCAGACTGACAGCCAACATGATAGTCAATGGACATCATGAGAGCAGAACTCATGGTCCCAGAATCTGGATCAACATTCACTTCACATTCAGCTCATTAATGGTTCTTAATGATGTTATTGATGCACAAATAACAACAAAATGATAATCCGTTAGATTAAAAATGATTCATCTGATAATGATGTTGCCAAATAGTAAGTCTGCCTCAGTATATTAAAACTGTAACCTGTTTTTTTTATTGTTTATAAAGTGTTGATAATCAAATTGATATCCTCTAAAAAAAAAGAAGAAGCTAATTATGAATTGTGAACTTTTAACTTTAATCTTCATTATGTTCACAACAAACATGACACACAAACACACACACACAGGAGTGCGACTTCTCACCACTGATGCAGAGGCTGAAGCGACACAGTTCGTCACACAGGGTGTCCGGACTCTCCAGATCTCCTGGTCCTCCTCCACCTCTTCCTCCTCCTCCTCCTTCCCTTCTCTTCTTCCTCGGTGACATCCTCTTCACCATCTTCATCACTCGCTCCACTTTGTCCATCCTGTCTCACCTGCTCCTCTTCTCCTTTTTCTCCTGAACTGTTTTCCCCTCTTTTCCTCGTCTTCTTGTTGATCTTCCTGATAACTTTCCTCTACTCTTCACTCACTTCTTCTTCCTCCTCTCTCCTCTCAACAGCTCAGTGGCTTTCCCCAAAAATATCCTTCTCCTCCTCTTCTTCTTCTTCCCGACTGCTCCTCCTCTTCTTCTTCACCTCCTATTCCTGCCTCTCTCTAATGCAGTACTTAATTGCTCAGGTTCAGCTCCATATGCATCATCTCAAACTCTTCCTCTCTTCACCTCCCTCTTCTTCTCTTCTTCTTTTCACCTCCCTCTCCAGTAGCTTGCAGAGACCCACAGAGCGAAGCGACTGGAGGAGTGAGACACTGAGGGAAAGAGAGGAGAGGGAGAGAGGCAGCACATTTACTTTCCCCCTCCTCTCCCTCGCTCGATCTCTCTCTCTCTCTCTCTCTGTACCCCCACCCCCCAACATCCAACCTTCAAAACTCTCAGTCTGGCTTTTTTTTTCTTTTTTCGGGAGAACAGGCAGCGTGTTTTAAAACAGACACAGTATGAAGCAGTTTCTTTGCCTCTGCAGCCCCCCCTCCCCGCCCCCCCATACGCACACACACTTTTCATTCTGTCACTTAACACACACACACAGTTTGTCTCTTTCCTCCGCGCCCGACTTCCTCCATCAATCCACGTCTCCGCCTCCTCCCTGTGCACTTTCTCCCCCTCTCTCCTTTTTAATTCCCTCTCTCATCTCCTTTCATCTTCCCTTCTTCCCTTTCTCCCTTCTTTGATTCCATCATCCCTCCATCATCCCTTCCTCTCCCTCTCTCACTGTCTTCTTGACCCTGACACAATCCATCCTCTCAACACCTCCGTCTCTGTCCATCTCTTCTCTCTCATCTGCTCTTTAATCTCCAGTTCGTGTCTACACATAATAAGCTCACACACAGACACACACACACGCACGCACACACATACACATACACATACTGTGGACACTTAAGCTTATCTGTCTCACACATAATGACACAGTCACTCACAAGTTTATAGACCGTCTCGCACACACACACACACACATACACAGAGAAATGGACACACTGCAGAGCTGTAGGTGTGAACAAACCCCAGGTATCTGTAATGAAAACTCACCTGCAGGAGGGTGAGGTGGGTGAGGAGGGGTGGGGGGGTCGGGAACTGGTAGGAGGTGATCCTGCACTCCACACGGAAACTGTGACACTGACTGAATTGATTACTGGCGGGAAATTAAAAGTGGCGCCATGAAGATCACTGAGGGGTGGAGGGCGGTGATGGTGGTGGTGGTGGTAGTGGTGGAGGGGGGGGGGGTCTTTTCAGGCCGGTTTCATCTGTAGGTTTTTCAGCTGTGATCAAAGGACACAGAGCTGAAATCTTCTGGAGTCGCATGTCAACCTGACGTCTCATTAATTCATGAATATTAACACGTTATGAAACAGGCTGGGGAGGCGGTTGAGTCACTGTCACAGTCATGTCTGCGATGCTGCTCCGCTCTGATTGGCCGGTTGCACGCCTGGTTCCAAATAACACAATCGTGTAACTAACGGGTCGAGTCCACAGGTTGTTACTGTGACTCACAACTAGATTCTGTTGCTAGGCAACATCTTGGTTGTAAAGTTCAGGACAGGTGCAAAATGACCACAACAGTTTGTTTTCATTGTTGTAACCAACCATGACAACAAAGATCGGCTAATGGTGAACAGTGTGAACAGACTGAACAGTGTGAACAGTTTAAGTGTGAACATTGTGAACAGTTTGACGTGTGAACAGACTGAACGAAGAGTGTGAACAGTGTGTATCAGTTCTCAGTGAAGCTGCCGAGTCTCATTCAGAAACAGTGAATTCGGCTTTGTCAGCAGATTTTCTTAGACCAGTTATTTGCTGCAGTGCATTGTGGGAGATTAACCCCTTAAAAGCTAAGTGAGTGTTTCAGATATTGATTGTTTCAAGAAGTCACTCTCTTTGTGTGTGTGTTAACACCCCGACTGATACTGAAAAAAAAGCCAAAAACTATGGTCATGTGACTTTTTACCTCACAGTCACTGAATAATGACTAATAATAATTTAAAATCATTTCTCTTTCTCATCTGTTCAATTTGATCCCTCTAAAGCCTAGTTTATGCTTCCGTGTTGCGTCGACAGCGTACCTTCGGCGTAGACCCGACGCCGTCGTTCAGCATTCTAAGTTCTACAGTACGTCGAGGGAACGCATTGCTTCTGGTCACAGTAAACAATGGCAAATGAAAACAAAACGCTAATATTGCAAATGTTGAAGCGCAGGCGACGAAGAAGACGGAGGTGGTCTGTCTGACCACGGGTGATTTACCACACTGACGTTCTGAGCGGATCGCGGTTCGCGTCGCGACAACGCGCTGTCAGGATTTTCTGGAGGTGCACATCAGGCTATGGCGTGGGGTCTGCACAGGGGTCTGGGTGGACGCTGTAGCTATGCCGTCCGTCACTGCAACGCAGAAGCATGAACCAGGCTTAAGGATACACACACCACAAACTTGGCTTTCTCTCATTAATTTAGTTGGAGGTTTAAGGGTGCCAGAAGGGTGTTTAGAGTTTCATAACAAGATATATACTGTATGTGTGTGTGTGCGTGAGAGAGAGAGGGTGTGCGTCACTGGTACTCCTCATGAACTGGTTATGAAACAGTCTCACCAAGTGGGAGTGTGCATTAATCACAACTGCTCAACTTCAAATGACTTCAACTTTGCATGTACACACACACACGCGCACGGACCTGTTTTAATCTCACAATAGGAAGCAATTTAAATTCTTAGGTATAATCCAGCTGCAGGTTCAGTGTAATGACAGTCTGTACTCAGAAACTGAGCCTTAAAATCTGCTGTAAGGATTTCTGTGACTTTGTGATGTCACAAGAAGCAGCTATAAACAAGCCCCACCAACCTGGTCCCACCATCCAACAGAATTTGGTTTCTCTGAGTGTTTTACCTGAAATTTACATATCCATTTTCATTGGATCGCCAAGAAATACGTCAGCCATTTAGAGAGCCTCCTCTCTTCCAATTGGCTGACACCGACATTTTGCTCCAGAGGGAAACTGAGCGAGGAACTGTAAAACTACACCGAGGTGATTTTAAGATCTCCTCATGGATCAACACTTGAGACAAACTGACCAGTAACAACAAACTGGTCTCACTGAGAAACTCTCAGCCAGTCATGAACATCATATTCACAAACTGATCGACATTAAATGATTGATAATCACCTTCAACTGTCGACCCGTTTCAATGGTTCCTGTTTCTAATGTTAATGTTTCTTCTGCTGCATCAACACACTCACACACACAGACATAAATACCTACGAGTGAATGAAGGAGTCAGCAGGATCTGTTAAAGGGGTCCTATTATGAAAATCCACTTTCTATAGGTTTTGTAGTGGTCCTATGTGTTCCCGGGGCCTTTCTATGACGCCTGAAGGTGAAAAAAGTCTGTTCACTCCCTCTATTGATTTTTACACTTTTTTGAGCTCGTGTCTCCAAACGGGCGAATTGAAAGTGCTGGCAGACTTGACGTCAGGATTTAGAGTAACTCCACCTCCCGGTACTTCCTTATCCTCCCCCTGGGCAAGTCTGGAAAAACGTTAGCTCCGCCCGGTGAGCCATTTCCTGATCAGCGAGAGTCGCAAACTGTCCGTCCGTCGGCCCGTCATTTCACATGAAACGTAGATACGGGAGCATCGGTCGGTACACCGAGGTAGATTCATTTTGAATCACTGACTGAAAAACAGCTCCCAGCCGTCATTAAAAATGAAACCGATATTGTCCTGATACGGCATCAGAGATCAAAGAGACATGATCCAGATCTGAACAGGAAGTCAAACCTGGTCTTCTCATCAGTCCATAACAGTGTAGCCTACAGTTTGTGCTGTTCCTCAGTTTCACTCGTTTTTTTTATTTGACAGTTTGATGGCTGTAGGAGCACAAATCTCCTTCGTCACAGTGAGACATTAGTATTTTTTCAGACAAGATGCAGTCTCATAAACTTTTTTTTTTTTTTTCAAATCAATACCCGACCCCTGCTGTCTCAATGTCAACATTGGCACATGTCCTGTGTTTCCCCGTGACAGCTGTTAAGTGGACGTTTTACTAATCATTTGCATTTCAAGGTGCAGACACAGAAACAGCTCGTTCTCAGGAGGGCTCTGGAGAGACACTTTTAGATTACTGAGATCTAGAGCTGCAGATTGATTTGGGGACAATACACTATTAATACAATATGCTTGGACAACTTAAAACCATATGAAATAGATGAAAAATATCATAATATGGGACCTTTAAGAAACGTACACTCAAGTTGGAGGATGAAAAATGAATAAATAAATAAAATTTGTAGATTATTTTCTGCAAACTTGCCAACATGAACAGGACTGCGTTGAGTTGTTGGTCTGTTTGTGTCAAGACTGTGAACACACAAAGGATCCAGTTTGTATAAAATATAAATGTTCATGGGACACAAAGCTGTCGTAAATGCCCCTCATTCCTCCTGCTAATTATACAATTAGAGTATTAATGTGTCCCCATTCACACCTCCCACATACACAGTGTGAGTGTGAGAGAGTGTGTGTGTGAGTGTGTGTGTCGATGCTGAGTTTTATAAATTCAGGACACAGATACATATTAAATCAGAAGTAAAGAAAAGTTGAGAGTAGGACAAGAACCGATGAATCATCTGCTTTAATCAGGCCTCAGTCCATGTCTACACACATACATCTACACACATTGAATTATTAATGTGAAATATGAATAATAATTTCATCATATATGTAGGTATGAGTACAACAGTAAAACCTCTGTATGTGAAAACTGAATATAGACCCTGTTTGAAACTTGATCGGTTTCATATATTGACAGAAACATATATGTTTTGTACACTGGATCATTTACATGAATATCCATCCATCCTTCAGCCTGTCAGTCATAACCTATATATTATATCATATATTTAAATATAAGAGAGAAACATGTGTGTAGTTCCTGAATGATGTTTCCTTATATATCCAGAGGATGTAGATAATATATTATGTAATAATATTACCTCTTCTTACAGGTGACATATGGAAACATCTGTCTGACAATAGGGACAGACAGTATATACATCTGAGGACACGTTGAAATCAGGTCTCAGGTTAATGATTTTTTGATGTTTGTCTTTGATCTGCTGAGAGACGAGGAGATGATTTCTGAGGAGATGAGATGATGTCCCACTGATGTTTATGGGATGCAGCTGTGTCACTGAGACACATCTGATCTCATCCTCTGACTCCATATTCACTTTGCACTGTGCTGCGACACCGAGGGAACCAGACTCATCAAAACAGCCTCATGTCACGTTGGCAAAAAGAAAAACAGGCTCATGACCCATTTCCTGTTCCAGCGCCAACCTGGGACACAGAGACACCCAAAAACACAGGAGTCGGTCCAGGAGCTGGATTCATATAGAATACATGACTTCAATTTCCAATGAGTTTAAGGAGGTCAGGGAGTGAGAGGGTGAACACGGATGTTTCATAACCAGCAGGTCCAAACATGTCGCTGGATGAAGTGACCTTCAGCCTGAAGAACGAGCTGACGGGCCGAGTCTGTTCATCCTCACAGAAAAATCCCAACATGAACATCCATCCACACATGTTTGCATGTGACAGCTACAGGTAACTAAACCAGCCACCTGTAAATTAGGTCACAGTTGTCACTAACTCTGTTCCTGGAAAGCTCATATGGCCTTTTTCCACTGGCATGACTCGCCATGGCTCCACTCAATTTATTTTTTTGCTAGCACCTATTACCTGGTACCTGGTCATTTTTTGGTAACGCCTCAGCCTGGGTTCCAAGCGAGCCGATCCTATACTAAAATGTGACATCAACAGACTGCCGGCCACCGATTGGCCAGAGCGTTGTCACTTGGAAGAGTCGCGAGCGCAATGTCTGACGACACGACAACCAAATCCGTTCATTTAAAAAACGCACCGGCAGCAGCGCCCACGATCTGTACTGAGACTGTTTTTATTATTTCATGTGAGTTAAACGGCTGCTGCGTTGAAAGCCACACTCTCAAGGTGGAGGATTGAAAAAAGAGAGCGAGTCGACGTGGCCGTTGCTGCCATGCTATGACCTGGGGAAAGTTCCTGCGATGTAAATGTTCCTGAGGAGTTCACAATCTGCTGAGACTACCTCCACCGCAAACGGCCTGTTTCCCTCTGATATAAATGACACCTCCAACAAACCATCCTAACTCTGAGTTACCTGGAACTCTGAAACCGACTAGAAATAACATTGGTTCTGGGCAGTTTCCCAGCGGCAGAGTGATGTTACGGTCGTTCACACACAGTTTGTGTATGAGAACAAATCAAATGTTCCTTTTACTGTATAAATAACATGTTGCTAGGAGATATGGCTGGCAGGGAAATTATAAAATGCTCCACTGTAACTGGTAAAAGAGGGACAACATTGTATAAAGCTAGTGACCAGTTAGCTTAACACAAACCGCTGGTGAACCAACACAACTTTGATTCTGTGGAAACGTGAAAACACTGCAGAAGCAGTTCTCATTTTAAATCAGAGCAGAAACTGCTGATTACTGTCAATATGTCAACACACACACACACACACACACGCCATCCTCACACTCTGAAGGAAGCTGAAGTTCCCTTTAGCCCCTGATCTTCACAATAAGACATCATTGTGTAACAGACCAACAATAGTCTCATGTTTCTAATGAAGCTCCACTGGATCTGAACGGTCCCTCCCTCTCCTGTCCATCACTCCCTTCTTCAGCTTTTGTTGTCCCGCCCCCGTCCTGTCAGCTGCTGATCCCACTCTCGCCTGCAGATTGTTCTCTAAAAAGCTGAATGACAACAGTGTAAACAACCAGGGAAGTGATGAGGTGACATTTCAAATACATCTGCATGACAAAGAGAGAGAGGGAGGAAGGGAGGGAGACTCCTCACAACCTCTGGCTCGGCTCAGACCCGAGGTTTCACTGTGTGAAGACGTTGACGACGAGAGTCAGAGAGCTGCAGAAAAGACATGAGACTATTAGTCACACACACACACACACACACAGACACTGTATAGGTAGTTTTTAGAGAGAGGAGCAGAAGGGGAGGGAGGGGGAGAATGAGATGGGGGAGGGGGGCGAGGACGAATTATAGCAGAGAACTGCAGAGCAAACACTTTCCTTCCACTGGCTTCTCTTAATTCTTCTGGGTCACACACACACACATTCACACACACACATTTAGACACACACAGAGAAAAAATGAGGACGTGTTCCAGAAATTTCAACATTTTCTCACTTTGACTGAAAAACTTCCACAAACATTCAGGGGGGAAGGGAAGTACACACACACACACACACACACACACACATACGAAATAACAAGTGTGTTGTTGTTTTTTCCCTCAGTTTGTTGAACTGACTTGACTGATCGCCAACGACACAACAAAGACAACAATCCACAGAGAAAGGTGGAGTAGGAGGTGTCCTCTGTGCCAACCACAGGAACTAACACACACACAAAGACACACACACATGCACAGTGTTTGAACTGTGGGTCAATCAGCTGAACTGGTAGAAGTTGAATTAAACCTGAGACATTCATTCAGACCGTCTGTCGTTGGAGCTGTGTGAGGCAACAGGGCTCAGTGTGTTACCAAACACACACTGGGAATCAAACCACCGATCCTCTCAACACCTCATTACTTAATATGCAGTATTTTTTAAAAAAATTCAAGTACACACTCTGCACGCACACACACACGCAAGTCTGGTTCCAGACTTCACACTCTAAACTCTCTCTGATAACCATCCAACAGTCCCTCTGGACTCTCTCTCTCTCTCTAACACAACTACACATACACACCAACTCCCACTGTGACACACGCGTGTGCTGGAGCCATGCGTTGCCATTGGTAACGGGCGTGTGTCAGCTATGTACAGAGGAAGTTAAATGGGTCACGGGTGCAGCAGAGAGTGTGTAGCAGAGATAATGTCGGGATGTCTGTCACACACACACACACACCGCAGTATCTCCTGAGCGGACGCACACACATGCATGCACGCACACAAATAGCTGGATTTAGTATGATGAATGGATAACATCAGAGCTATGAATTTTCACCCCACGTGTGTGTGTGTGTGTGTGTAGGTGTGTGTGTGTGTGTGTGTGTGTGTGTGTGTGTGTGTGTGTGTGTGTGTGCGTGTAAAGTGTATAAATAAAATACACATCTAGTGAGTCCACATCTGTGTGTGTACATGTGTGTAATCTGAGCCCAGTCCAGGTTATAGACACCAAACATTTTAATATCAGAGAGGAGGAGTTCAGAACCATGGACAGCAACACATATTAACTTTAGCAAAAACGGTAACACTTTACTTGAATACGGGTTCATAAAACTGACATAACATCTGTCATAAATTCTCATAACAAGTACGTCTCAAACAATGTCAACTTTGCATCAAAAGTGACATAACTTATCGACTGACACTTAACAACTGTCGTAAGTATTCAATGATGTTTATGGCAGGTGTCATGTTATGGTTATGACAGTATTGTGTCCATCTTTATGAACCCGTATTCAAGTAAAGTGTTACCACAAAAACATACTACTAATAATAGGCAAGGCAAGTTTATAGTGCATTTTTACAAACAGTTTGTCTTTACATACATCATAACAATCCTCTGCCCATAGACCCTCACATCGAAACCTCAGGGTGAGCAACAGAGCAGGGATCCCCCACCCAGGATGGACAGATGGAAATAGATGTTGTACAGACAACACCTTTTACACATCACCTTTTGCAACTCTAAAAAACACCTCAAGGTGCTTTTCATTAAGAGAAAAGTAAAATAATAATGAATGAAGTAAACAGCAAATAGCAGGCAGTGACTTCAGTACCATGGACAGCGCCACAGTCTCGTTAATGGGTACAATAATTGATAAAACTACTACTGACGCTGTCATTCAATATTATAAACGAATGGCAGTGTCAGATGGGCATTGTCCTGCAGTCAAATAAATCTACATCATCACAGTTGAAATGTTGAATGAGCTCCAGATGAGCAGCAAGAAACTTTTAAAGTCTGGTTTTGATATCAATCCATTCCATGGCAATTTGTGTTGTTTGGTGCAAAGAAACACACTGACATCACATTTATGAACCTCTAGTCTACACAATAATGAAAACTCATCTAGAGACACTACAATGAGGAACAGTTCAGACACAGCAACAGATGATGTTCCTCCACCTCCCTCTTCTTCCCTGTTTTCTAATCATCACAGCCCCTGATCCATTGACTGTCGGGGTCATGACCTCACTAATCTGTGCATACTTGCTGCGGTGAGCGTCATCCATACACCTGAAATGTACGTAAACCTGAAAGAGCAGATCTATACAGAAGAGGATCAAAGTCTGAAACCTGAGCTGCTGCTGCTGCTCCGAATCACAGACAGAACAAACTATTCACTAAAGTCAAATTAGTCCCAGAGAGCTCTGTGTGTGTGTGTGTGTCCTCCAGGAGATGAAGCTCCATTTTACAGAGATTTAATTTCTGCAGGAGCAAAAGTTTATTCAATTAAAAGTTTAAAGAGAAGCTATTGAAAAAGAGCAGTCTTACTCGTTACCTCAGCAGCGGGCGACGAACACAACTGATCCAGGCTCAGTCACTAAACCTTCAGCTTGTCCACTCAGACCAGGGAATACTGACATTTGTTAAAACAACGTTGTGAGGTTGTCGCACTGGTTCATACCGCAGCATCACCACCCACACATTAGCTCCAACCACCTGGATACACCCACCCACTTAACAAACACATTTAGCCAGGAAACAGAAAACTTTTGATGCAGCTGCTAATGTTTCTGCAAAGTCAGAGATTTACACACATCAGCCACACAAAGACCACCTGTGTGTGTTTGTGTGTGTCGTTGGTGTCCTGAGGAAACAGTGATATCTGGGAGCCCGCGGGAGGTGACAGACTTTCTAATTAGCTTCATGCTGTGTTGTTGTACGGGGTAATTAATTAACACAATGACCTAAGGACTCTTTTGTATAATGAGCGTATTTGTGTGTCCGTGTCTGACTGTGGTGTGTGTGTGTGTCTTGGCTGTAGAGTTGATATTGTTTGTCTGAGGGCGTTTTTAAGTTGAAAGTGTCCTCATTTGTAACAGAGAGAACACAACTAGTGTCGACACTGTGGCACCACAGCACTGAACACGTCTCTGTTGTGAACCAACAGCTGGATGATGAAGAGTTAAACAGCAGCTGCAGCCACAGAGAACAGGTCTGATGCTCTCAAACAACAGTCCAACAGACACAGTCACCATTGCAACATTTAGCATTTAGCATGCCACCAAGTCAAGGCTTTTCCCATCAGCCCATAGTGAGGCAGCAGACACATGTCCTCATCCTCCTATAGAGACTGGTCCTCTTCTTCCTCTGGCTTCCTGTCCTCTCTCTTTGCTAAGTGCGACTACGGCAGTCCAGCTGTCATTCATCTCTGAGGCAGGAACAACCAGGAGGGAGAGGAGGAGCTAATGTCCCGCTGCTGTTCGACCTGGATTGATCAGAGAAAGCACAACTCTACCCACACCAGTACATCTCTCCTAAAATGAGGGAATAAATTAGCTCCATAAAATGCTTAGAAAAATAGTTACTTATATAACTGTACACCTTATCTATTTTATACAGCATAATCAGAGGGGGAGGAGCATCTGGAGTTTGCTCTATCTATCTATCTATCTATCTATCTATCTATCTATCTATCTATCTATCTATCTATCTATCTATCTATCTATCTATCTATCTATCTATCTATCTACCTACCTACCTACCTACCTACCTACCTACCTACCTACCTACCTATATACGTACCTATCTACCTATCTCCCCTCTGACCCCCTCTTTCAGCAATATTGTGCTCTCTCCTTGTGTGTGTTTGTGTGGATGAACTTTATAGTCTTAGACCAGCTCTGTGTTTCGTCAGGAGGACGGCGCCACCAAGTGGCTGAGCTGCTGAGTTCAGAAGAAGCTGCGAGTCAACATCACAATGATTCAAGAGGAGCTGGTTCAGATCACACACTGACTTATTACTCTTCTGGTACAGGTAATAAAACACTGTAAGCTGCTGTCAGGTCCGCGTGAACGCAGGTGAAGAGAACACAAGCAGAGATGATGATGATGAGAACACAAGCAGAGATGATGATGATGATGATGATGATGATGATGATGATGATGATGATAACACAAGCAGGATGATGATGATGATGATGATGATGATGATGATGATGATGAAGATAACACAAACAGAGATGATGACGATGATGATGATGATGATGAGAACACAAGCAGAGATGATGATGATGAAGATGATGACAACACAAGCAGAGATGATGAAGATGATGATGAGAACACAAGCGGAGTTGATGATGATGATGATGAGAACATAAGCAGAGATGATGATGATTAGAACACAAGCAGAGATGATGATGATGATGATGAGAACACAAGCAGAGATGATGATGATGATGATGATGATGATGATGATGAGAACACAAGCAGAGATGATGATGATGATGATGACAACAAGCAGAGATGATGATGATGATGATAAACACAAGCAGAGTTGATGATGATGATGATGATGATGATGATGATGATGAGAACACAAGCAGAGATGATGATGATGAGAACACAAGCAGAGATGATGATGATGAGAACACAAGCAGAGATGATGATGATGATGATGAGAACACAAGCAGAGATGATGATGATGATGAGAACACAAGCAGAGATGATGATGATAACACAAGCAGAGATGATGATGATGAGAACACAAGCAGAGATGATGATGATGATGAGAACACAAGCAGAGATAATGATGATGAAGATGATGACAACACAAGCAGAGATGATGATGATGATGAGAACACAAGCAGAGATGATGATGATGATGACAACAACACAAGCAGAGATGATGATGACAACACAAGCAGAGATGATGATGATGAGAACACAAGCAGAGATGATGATGATGATAACACAAGCAGAGATGATGATGATGATGAGAACACAAGCAGAGATGATGATGATGATGATGATGATAACACAAGCAGAGTTGATGATGATGATGAGAACACAAGCAAAGATGATGATGATAACACAAGCAGAGATGATGATGATGAGAACACAAGCAGAGATGATGATGATGATTAGAACACAAGCAGAGATGATGATGATGACAACACAAGCAGAGATGATGATGATGAGAACACAAGCAGAGATGATGATGATGATGATGATAACACAAGCAGAGATGATAATTAGAACACAAGCAGAGATGATGATGATGATGAGAACACAAGCAGAGTTGAAGATGATGATGATGAGAACACAAGCAGAGATGATGATGAGAACACAAGCAGAGATGATGATGATTAGAACACAAGCAGAGATGATGATGATGAAGATGATGACAACACAAGCAGAGATGATGAAGATGATGACAACACAAGCAGAGATGATGATGATGATGAGAACACAAGCAGAGATGATGATGATGATGATGAGAACACAAGCAGAGATGATGATGATGATGATGATGATGATTACACAAGCAGAGTTGATGATGATGATGACAACACAAGCAAAGATGATGATGATGATAACACAAGCAGAGATGATGATGATGAGAACACAAGCAGAAATGATGATGATGATTAGAACACAAGCAGAGATGATGATGATGATGATGATGATGATGACAACACAAGCAGAGATGATGATGATGATGATGATGATGAGAACACAAGCAGAGATGATGATGATGACACAAGCAGAGATGATGATTAGAACACAAGCAGAGATGATGATGATGATGATGATGAGAACACAAGCAGAGATGATGATGATGATGAGAACACAAGCAGAGATGATGATGATGAGAACACAAGCAGAGATGATGATGATGATGAGAACACAAGCAGAGATGATGATGATTAGAACACAAGCAGAGATGATGATGATGATGACAACACAAGCAGAGATGATGATGATGACAACACAAGCAGAGATGATGATGAGAACACAAGCAGAGATGATGATGATGATGATGATAACACAAGCAGAGATGATGATGATGATTAGAACACAAGCAGAGATGATGATGATGATGACAACACAAGCAGAGATGATGATGAGAACACAAGCAGAGTTGATGATGATGATAACACAAGCAGAGATGATGATGATGATGATGATAACACAAGCAGAGATGATGATGATTAGAACACAAGCAGAGATGATGATGATGATAACACAAGCAGAGATGATGATGATGACAACACAAGCAGAGATGATGATGATGACAACACAAGCAGAGATGATGATGATGATGATAACACAAGCAGAGTTGATGATGATGAGAACACAAGCAAAGATGATGATGATGATGATGATGATGATGATGATGATGATGATGATGAGAACACAAGCAGAGATGATGATGATGATGATGAGAACACAAGCAGAGATGATGATGATGATGAGAACACAAGCAGAGATGATGATGATGATGATGATGATGATGATGATAACACAAGCAGAGATGATGATGATGAGAACACAAGCAGAGATGATGATGATGATTAGAACACAAGCAGAGATGATGATGATGATGATAAGAACACAAGCAGAGATGATGATGATGAAGATGATGATGACAACAACACAAGCAGAGATGATGATGACAACACAAGCAGAGATGATGATGATGATGATGATGATGATGAGAACACAAGCAGAGATGATGATGATGATGAGAACACAAGCAGAGATGATGATGATGAGAACACAAGCAGAGATGATGATGATGATGATGATGATAACACAAGCAGAGTTGATGATGATGATGACAACACAAGCAAAGATGATGATGATAACACAAGCAGAGATGATGATGATGAGAACACAAGCAGAGATGATGATGATGATTAGAACACAAGCAGAGATGATGATGATGATGATGACAACACAAGCAGAGATGATGATGATGATGAGAACACAAGCAGAGATGATGATGATGATGATAACACAAGCAGAGATGATGATGATTAGAACACAAGCAGAGATGATGATGATGATGAGAACACAAGCAGAGATGATGATGATGATGATGATGATGAGAACACAAGCAGAGATGATGATGATGATGAGAACACAAGCAGAGATGATGATGATGAGAACACAAGCAGAGATGATGATGATGATGATGATGAGAACACAAGCAGAGATGATGATGATGATGATGACAACACAAGCAGAGATGATGATGATGACAACACAAGCAGAGATGATGATGAGAACACAAGCAGAGATGATGATGATGATGATGATGATAACACAAGCAGAGATGATGATGATTAGAACACAAGCAGAGATGATGATGATGATGAGAACACAAGCAGAGATGATGATGATGATGAGAACACAAGCAGAGATGATGATGAGAACACAAGCAGAGATGATGATGATGATAACACAAGCAGAGATGATGTTGATGATGATGATAACACAAGCAGAGATGATGATGATGATGAGAACACAAGCAGAGTTGATGATGATGATGACAACACAAGCAAAGATGATGATGATGATAACACAAGCAGAGATGATGATGATGATAACACAAGCAGAGATGATGATGATGATTAGAACACAAGCAGAGATGATGATGATGATGAGAACACAAGCAGAGATGATGATGATGATGAGAACACAAGCAGAGATGATGATGATGATGAGAACACAAGAATAGATGATGATGATGATGCAGAGATGATGATGATGAACACAAGCAGAGATGATGATGATGATGAACACAAGCAGATGATGATGAACACAAGCAGAGATGATGAAGATGATGACAACACAAGCAGAGATGATGATGATGATGAGAACACAAACAGAGATGATGACGATGATGATGATGATGATGAGAACACAAGCAGAGATGATGAGAACACAAGCAGAGATGATGATGATTAGAACACAAGCAGAGATGATGATGATGATGATAACACAAGCATAGATGATGATGATGATGATGATGATGATGATGAGAACACAAGCAGAGATGATGATGATGATGATGATGATGAGAACACAAGCAGAGATGATGATGATGATGAGAACACAAGCAGAGATAATGATGATGAAGATGATGACAACACAAGCAGAGATGATGATGATGATGATGAGAACACAAGCAGAGATGATGATGATGATGATGATGACAACACAAGCAGAGATGATGATGATGATGACAACACAAGCAGAGATGATGATGATGATGAGAACACAAGAGATGATGATGATGATGATGATGAACACAAGCAGAGATGATGATGATGATAACACAAGCAGAGATGATGATGATGATGATGAGAACACAAGCAGAGTTGATGATGATGATAACACAAGCAGAGATGATGATGATGATGATAACACAAGCAGAGATGATGATGATAACACAAGCAGAGATGATGATGATGATAACACAAGCAGAGATGATGATGAGAACACAAGCAGAGTTGTTGATGATGATGATGATGATGATGATGATGATGATGATGATGAGAACACAAGCAGAGATGATGATGATTAGAACACAAGCAGAGATGATGATGATGATGAGAACACAAGCAGAGATGATGATGATGATGATGATGATGATGATGATGAGAACACAAGCAGAGATGATGATGATGAGAACACAAGCAGAGATGATGATGATGATGAGAACACAAGCAAAGATGATGATGACACAAGCAGAGATGATGATGATGATGATGAGAACACAAGCAGAGATGATGATGATGATGAGAACACAAGCAGAGATGATGATGAGAACACAAGCAGAGATGATGATGATGATGAGAACACAAGCAGAGATGATGATGATGATGATGAGAACACAAGCAGAGATGATGATGATGATAACACAAGCAGAGATGATGATGATGATGACGATGAGAACACAAGCAGAGATGATGATGATGATGATGAGAACACAAGCAGAGATGATGATGATGATGATGATAACACAAGCAGAGATGATGATGATGATGATGAGAACACAAGCAGAGATGATGATGATGATGAGAACACAAGCAGAGATGATGATGATGATGACAACACAAGCAGAGATGATGATGACAACACAAGCAGAGATGATGATGATAACACAAGCAGAGATGATGATGATGATGATGATGATGATGATAACACAAGCAGAGATGATGATGATGATGATGAGAACACAAGCAGAGATGATGATGATGATGATGATGATGAGAACACAAGCAGAGATGATGAGAACACAAGCAGAGATGATGATGATTAGAACACAAGCAGAGATGATGATGATGAAGATGATGACAACACAAGCAGAGATGATGAAGATGATGACAACACAAGCAGAGATGATGATGATGATGATGAGAACACAAGCAGAGATGATGATGAGAACACAAGCAGAGATGATGATGATGATGATGATAACACAAGCAGAGATGATGATGATTAGAACACAAGCAGAGATGATGATGATGATAACACAAGCAGAGATGATGATGATGATTAGAACACAAGCAGAGATGATGATGATGATGATAACACAAGCAGAGATGATGATGATAACACAAGCAGAGATGATGATGATGATAACACAAGCAGAGATGATGATGAGAACACAAGCAGAGATGATGATGATGATAACACAAGCAGAGATGATGATGATGATAACACAAGCAGAGATGATGATGATGATGAGAACACAAGCAGAGATGATGATGATGAAGAAGATGATGATGATGATGATGATGACACAAGCAGAGATGATGAGAACACAAGCAGAGATGATGATGATGATGAGAACACAAGCAGAGATGATGATGATGATGATGAGAACACAAGCAGAGATGATGATGATGAGAACACAAGCAGAGACGATGATGATGAAGATGATGACAACACAAGCAGAGATGATGATGATGAGAACACAAGCAGATATGATGATGATGATAACACAAGCTGAGATGATGATGATGATTAGAACACAAGCAGAGATGATGATGATGATGACGACAACACAAGCAGAGATGATGATGATGATGATGATGATAACACAAGCAGAGATGATGATGATGAGAACACAAGCAGAGATGATGATGATGATTAGAACACAAGCAGAGATGATGATGATGATGAGAACACAAGCAGAGATGATGATGATGATGAGAACACAAGCAGAGATGATGATGATGATGAGAACACAAGCAGAGATGATGATGATGATGATGAGAACACAAGCAGAGATGATGATGATTAGAACACAAGCAGAGATGATGATGATGATGACAACACAAGCAGAGATGATGATGATGATTAGAACACAAGCAGAGATGATGATGATTAGAACACAAGCAGAGATGATGATGATGATGATAACACAAGCAGAGATGATGATGATGATTAGAACACAAGCAGAGATGATGATGATGATGAGAACACAAGCAGAGATGATGATGATGATGAGAACACAAGCAGAGATGATGATGATAACACAAGCAGAGATGATGATGATGATGATGATGATGATGATAACACAAGCAGAGATGATGATGATGATGAGAACACAAGCAGAGATGATGATGATGATGATGATAACACAAGCAGAGATGATGATGAGAACACAAGCAGAGATGATGATGATGATTAGAAAACAAGCAGAGATGATAATGATGATGATGACAACACAAGCAGAGATGATGATGATGATGATGAGAACACAAGCAGAGTTGATGATGATGATGATGATGATGATGAGAACACAAGCAGAGATGATGATGATGATGAGAACACAAGCAGAGATGATGATGATGAGAACACAAGCAGAGATGATGATGATGATGATGAGAACACAAGCAGAGATGATGATGATTAGAACACAAGCAGAGATGATGATGATGATGACAACACAAGCAGAGATGATGATGATGACAACACAAGCAGAGATGATGATGACAACACAAGCAGAGATGATGATGATGATGATAACACAAGCAGAGATGATGATGATGATTAGAACACAAGCAGAGATGATGATGATGATGAGAACACAAGCAGAGATGATGATGATGATGAGAACACAAGCAGAGATGATGATGATAACACAAGCAGAGATGATGTTGATGATGATGATAACACAAGCAGAGATGATGATGATGATGAGAACACAAGCAGAGATGATGATGATGATGATGATGATGATGATAACACAAGCAGAGATGATGATGAGAACACAAGCAGAGATGATGATGATGATTAGAAAACAAGCAGAGATGATAATGATGATGATGACAACACAAGCAGAGATGATGATGATGAGAACACAAGCAGAGATGATGATGATGATGATGATAACACAAGCAGAGATGATAATTAGAACACAAGCAGAGATGATGATGATGATGAGAACACAAGCAGAGTTGATGATGATGATGATGATGATGATGATGAGAACACAAGCAGAGATGATGATGATGATGAGAACACAAGCAGAGTTGATGATGATGATGACAACACAAGCAAAGATGATGATGATGATAACACAAGCAGAGATGATGATGATGAGAACACAAGCAGAAATGATGATGATGATTAGAACACAAGCAGAGATGATGATGATGACAACACAAGCAGAGATGATGATGATGATGATGAGAACACAAGCAGAGATGATGATGATGACACAAGCAGAGATGATGATTAGAACACAAGCAGAGATGATGATGATGATGATGAGAACACAAGCAGAGATGATGATGATGACAACACAAGCAGAGATGATGATGAGAACACAAGCAGAGATGATGATGATGATAACACAAGCAGAGATGATGATGATGATTAGAACACAAGCAGAGATGATGATGATGATGAGAAGACAAGCAGAGATGATGATGAGAACACAAGCAGAGATGATGATGATGATAACACAAGCAGAGATGATGATGATGATGATGAGAACACAAGCAGAGATGATGATGATGATGATGATGATGATAACACAAGCAGAGTTGATGATGATGATGAGAACACAAGCAAAGATGATGATGATAACACAAGCAGAGATGATGATGATGAGAACACAAGCAGAGATGATGATGATGATTAGAACACAAGCAGAGATGATGATGATGAGAACACAAGCAGAGATGATGATGATGATGATAACACAAGCAGAGATGATAATTAGAACACAAGCAGAGATGATGATGATGATGAGAACACAAGCAGAGTTGATGATGATGATGAGAACACAAGCAGAGATGATGATGATGATGAGAACACAAGCAGAGATGATGATGATGAGAACACAAGCAGAGATGATGATGATGATGAGAACACAAGCAGAGATGATGATGATGATGAAGATGATGATGACAACAACACAAGCAGAGATGATGATGACAACACAAGCAGAGATGATGATGATGATGATGATGATGATGAGAACACAAGCAGAGATGATGATGATGATGAGAACACAAGCAGAGATGATGATGATGATTAGAACACAAGCAGAGATGATGATGATGATGACAACACAAGCAGAGATGATGATGATGACAACACAAGCAGAGATGATGATGAGAACACAAGCAGAGATGATGATGATGATGATGATAACACAAGCAGAGTTGATGATGATGATGAGAACACAAGCAGAGATGATGATGATGATGAGAACACAAGCAGAGATGATGATGATGATAACACAAGCAGAGATGATGATGATGATGAGAACACAAGCAGAGATGATGATGATGATGATGATGATAACACAAGCAGAGTTGATGATGATGATGAGAACACAAGCAAAGATGATGATGATGAGAACACAAGCAGAGATGATGATGATGAGAACACAAGCAGAGATGATGATGATGATTAGAACACAAGCAGAGATGATGATGATGATGATGACAACACAAGCAGAGATGATGATGATGAGAACACAAGCAGAGATGATGATGATGATGATAACACAAGCAGAGATGATGATTAGAACACAAGCAGAGATGATGATGATGATGAGAACACAAGCAGAGTTGATGATGATGATGATGATGAGAACACAAGCAGAGATGATGATGATGATGATGAGAACACAAGCAGAGATGATGATGATGAGAACACAAGCAGAGATGATGATGATGAAGATGATGATGACAACAACACAAGCAGAGATGATGATGACAACACAAGCAGAGATGATGATGATGATGATGAGAACACAAGCAGAGATGATGATGATGATGAGAACACAAGCAGAGATGATGATGATGATAACACAAGCAGAGTTGATGATGATGACAACACAAGCAAAGATGATGATGATAACACAAGCAGAGATGATGATGATGATGAGAACACAAGCAGAGATGATGATGATGATTAGAACACAAGCAGAGATGATGATGATGATGATGACAACACAAGCAGAGATGATGATGATGATGATAACACAAGCAGAGATGATGATTAGAACACAAGCAGAGATGATGATGATGATGATGAGAACACAAGCAGAGTTGATGATGATGATGATGATGATGAGAACACAAGCAGAGATGATGATGATGATGAGAACACAAGCAGAGATGATGATGATGAGAACACAAGCAGAGATGATGATGATGATGAGAACACAAGCAGAGATGATGATGATGAAGATGATGATGACAACAACACAAGCAGAGATGATGATGAGAACACAAGCAGAGATGATGATGATGAGAACACAAGCAGAGATGATGATGATGATGATGATGATAACACAAGCAGAGATGATGATTAGAACACAAGCAGAGATGATGATGATGATGATGATGAGAACACAAGCAGAGTTGATGATGATGATGATGATGAGAACACAAGCAGAGATGATGATGATGATGAGAACACAAGCAGAGATGATGATGATGAGAACACAAGCAGAGATGATGATGATGAGAACACAAGCAGAGATGATGATGATTAGAACACAAGCAGAGATGATGATGATGATGATGACAACACAAGCAGAGATGATGACAACACAAGCAGAGATGATGATGAGAACACAAGCAGAGATGATGATGATGATGATGATGATAACACAAGCAGAGATGATGATGATGATTAGAACACAAGCAGAGATGATGATGATGATGAGAACACAAGCAGAGATGATGATGATGATGATGATGAGAACACAAGCAGAGATGATGATGAGAACACAAGCAGAGATGATGATGATGATAACACAAGCAGAGATGATGATGATGATGATGAGAACACAAGCAGAGATGATGATGAGAACACAAGCAGAGTTGATGATGATGATAACACAAGCAGAGATGATGATGATGATGATGAGAACACAAGCAGAGATGATGATGATGATGAGAACACAAGCAGAGACGATGATGATGAAGATGATGACAACACAAGCAGAGATGATGATGATGAGAACACAAGCAGAGATGATGATGATGAAGAAGATGATGATGACAACACAAGCAGAGATGATGATGATGATGAGAACACAAGCAGAGATGATGATGATGATGATAACACAAGCAGAGTTGATGATGATGAGAACACAAGCAGAGATGATGATGATGAGAACACAAGCAGAGATGATGATGATGATGAGAACACAAGCAGAGATGATGATGATGATGATGATGAGAACACAAGCAGAGATGATGATGATGAGAACACAAGCAGAGATGATGATGATGAGAACACAAGCAGAGTGATGATGATGATGATGATGATGAGAACACAAGCAGAGTGATGATGATGATGAGAACACAAGCAGAGATGATGATGATGATTAGAACACAAGCAGAGATGATGATGATGATGATGAGAACACAAGCAGAGATGATGATGATGATGAGAACACAAGCAGAGATGATGATGATGAGAACACAAGCAGAGATGATGATGATGATGAGAACACAAGCAGAGTTGATGATGATGATGATGAGAACACAAGCAGAGATGATGATGATGATGATGATGATGATGATGATGAGAACACAAGCAGAGATGATGATGAGAACACAAGCAGAGATGATGATGATGAGAACACAAGCAGAGTTGATGATGATGATGATGAGAACACAAGCAGAGATGATGATGATGATGAGAACACAAGCAGAGATGATGATGAGAACACAAGCAGAGTTGATGATGATGATGATGAGAACACAAGCAGAGATGATGATGATGATGATAACACAAGCAGAGATGATGATGAGAACACAAGCAGAGATGATGATGATGAGAACACAAGCAGAGTTGATGATGATGATGAGAACACAAGCAGAGATGATGATGATGAGAACACAAGCAGAGATGATGATGAGAACACAAGCAGAGATGATGATGAGAACACAAGCAGAGATGATGATGATGATGATAACACAAGCAGAGATGATGATGATGATGATGATGATGATGATGATGATGATGATGAGAACACAAGCAGAGATGATGATGATGAGAACACAAGCAGAGATGATGATGATGATGATGATGATGATGATGATGATGATGATGATGAGAACACAAGCAGAGATGATGATGAGAACACAAGCAGAGTTGATGATGATGATGAGAACACAAGCAAAGATGATGATGATGATAACACAAGCAGAGATGATGATGATGATGACGATGAGAACACAAGCAGAGATGATGATGATGATGATAACACAAGCAGAGATGATGATGATGATAACAAAAGCAGAGATGATGATGATGATGATAACACAAGCAGAGATGATGATGATGATGAGAACACAAGCAGAGATGATGATGATGATGATGATGAGAACACAAGCGATGATGATGATGATGATGAGAACACAAGCGATGATGATGATGATGATGATCAGAATCAAGCAATCTTGAATAGGCGTAGCTATGCTATTTTCAGTTAAACAGGTCTTTGCTGTCACTGTACAGAGAAGAGTTTTGCTTGTACAGCACCTAAAAACCCCAATGTAGCCTATTTTCATATGCACACAGCCTTGTTTTCAATAAAACTCACACTTGCATAGTCAAAATACATGAAAACAATATAAAACAATTTAAAAATGACAGTTGTTGTTGCTCTTTATTTTGTTTAAATGGATAAAGCTTCATATTTAAACGTAGCGCAATGTTCAGCTGTCAGAAATTAAAAGCAGCCTCCTCTCTTGTCATATTTGCAGCAACACTGTTGCTTCAGGCTGTGATTGTGCTTTTTTGTATCACTCATACTTTCTCCATTAAAACAACCTGCTCCTCTTGGCTGAAATCAGCCCGTTGTTGCTCCATTTTGTGCGGAAGCAGAATCATATGACACCAAACGCCTCCTTTAATGTGAACGTGCATTAAGCATGAAGCTGAGAGCCAGACTTAACAAACCAAGTTGATAACCACCGTCATGATACCGTGTTAACTCTGACTGGGGCTTGAGGTTTTGTTGAGCTGGATCATGAACACAAAGCCTGGATATGTTGAGCCTCCCTCGCAGTAAAGGCCACTGGTGGCAAACAGACATAATAGAGAGTAACGCAAACAGGTGAGGGACTAATGACAGGCAAGAGGAGGAGGCGAGACTGTGTGTGTGTCTGTGTGTGTAGCTCAACACACACAGACTAATGGCAAACACTTGAGTCCACTGTTAATCTCATTGTGTGTTGTCTGATTAGTTTAGAGTGAAACAAGGAGCTCATTTCAATTCATTAGTGTCCAGTGTGTGTGTGTGTGTGTGTGTAGCTTATGTGTGTGTATGCATCTGTGTGTATGTATCTGTATGTGTGTGTGTGTGTCTGTGTATAACATATTCCGATCAGTTAGAATAAATGAGAAAAATTCAAATTATTCAAAATAAGTAGGACAAATCTGTTTCATCCTTTCTCCCCCTCTCTCTTTAATTCATCTTATTTATTCTCCCCATCTCATCTCATCATGACCTTCTCTCCCTCCTCTCATCCTCTTCTTCTTTCTCTTCTTGTCTCTGCAGCTTCTCTCTCCCTACCTTCATCTCCCTCCCTCCCTCTCCTCTCTCCTCTCTCTCTCTCTCATACAGTGTGGAGGTGGCGCCATCTGGTGTGGATGTGAATATCCCATCAAACTTACTAATGCACTCAATAACATTACTGTTGTCATCATTAAAAAACCCTACAGGTGTTTTCCCGATACTAATCAGCTTTAAGTTAAAAGGTTATTGACTGAGGTCGTTACAAACTTCACTACATGACAGAGCCATGTCTACCATAATCGCCATGGTTACTACAGTCATGGCTCGGTCAGGGAGAGAGATTAACAGATTCTCTGCTGGAGAAGCTGAACCCAGCACTGATCCACCAGAGACAGAACAGCTCACTAATAATGGACCAGAGCCACGCACACAGGGGGGGCGGCCTCATGTTCTGTATGAACAGAGAATAAGAGAAGATCATGGAGTAGCAGCAGGAGGCAGTTTGTTGTTCCAGCTCCATCAGTATAAAGTTACCTCATTAGCATATCTGTCTGATCGCAGCGTGGGCGGAGTCAAGACGAGATGATAATTAACAAACACTGTATAAATTGTGTGGGTGGGAGAGGGCGACGCAGGCAGACAAGTGAAATCCAGATCTGAAGATTTTTAAGATTGGCAAAAACACCACACACCACCTGCAGTTATACAAAAAAACACATGCATACATACAACACAACACATGCTGCTACAACAATGGGCTGTTCTTATCTTAATTTATTCCTGTTACACCCCAAGGATGGAGCTTAACTGGCTCTCTCTCTCTCTCCTTCACACACACGCCCATATTCCTCATTAACCTGAAGAGAAGCTCTTAGCACACAGGAGGCTTTCCACTCCATTAGCTGGTATCATTACTGCAGGTACTTGGGTACTTGTGTAGTAAGAGTGCGTGTGTGAGTGTGCGTGTGTGTGTTTGTTCTGTCACAGTGGGAATATGTCACAATAACTAATAAGAAGATCTCACAACATCTCATTTAAAATGTGATGTAAAAAGAACATGCAAGTCGAGTTTGAACAGACCACGTTTCCCAGCAGCCAACTCTGCATCAATATACATTCTTCATCTAAATTAAGTTACGTAAGTGGTTCTGAGTTAGGCCAATACATATTGATTGATAGACGCGTGATGCGAAAAAAAATAGGTAGATAAAAAGTTCAATAGAAAAGCACAGTTTCCCTACCTTTTTCATTATAGCCTATATCATGTAGCTTAAAGGGATGGTTAGATGCAGTAGAAAGGTCTCTGCTCCCCCTGACTGAGAAACACTGGCGCATTGCACTGCACCAAGAGACAGGCAGTAAACAGCTGTCAATGAGTGACAATTTATCAGCGTATTTTCGCCGCCTACGAGAAGTCCCGTTTCAAAATAATACACCAGTTCAAGAGTATGATAGATAGAAAAAATGTACAATGCATCAGCTAGTGGGAAAAAAGTTTGTTTATCTGGAACTAACCAACTCACTCAGTACTCCTCCACATAGGCAGGCTCGGTGACGCACTGTATCCCTCCGCCTATCAGCTGAGGCCCGTACCAGGAAGCGAGCTCAGCCTACTCCCAGCCTATCCTGCTGAACCTATCCACAGCAATGTCAATCTAGATCAGCGGTATCACGATGCTGGTTATCAACTCGGTAACTCAACCCATACCAGGTTTGTCTTATTTTAAATCGGAGAACGTGCACGTATAAAGGGCGGGTTCAAGGCAGCAGACCAATCACAACCATGAGAGTGAGGTGAGTGAACACCTTATTTCTCCTGTGAGGAAGGAAAAAAAGAAAGAAGAAGCCTGTAGTCTGACCTTGAGTTATTAAATGTTTTTGACCCGAACCCAGCACGTCCGGTCGTGTTGTTCGGTCCGTTGAGAACTCCGACTCGAGAACTCAGTCCTGAAAGCTTTCACCCTCAGGTCACGTCGTCCTTCATCACCAGCCTCCTCATCCTCACTCGTTTGTGATTCTTTGAGTTTAATGTTCAGGTCTGAAACCAACTGTGGAAACTTTTGTCCTGTGGTTCTGTCACACTGAGTTTTAATCGTTTGAATCAGCTCAAAGTGACAAACTGAGAACAAAGAAAAACCAACAGCAAGTGAGTGTGTAAACAACAGTGATGGATTAAACCATACAAAGTTCAGACTTTTAATTTCACATCATGTCGCAGTGGTGGAGCAGTAGCACCACCTCTGACCGGGGGGTCTCATCCACTTCTCCTCAGAAATAAAGGACGGGAACAAATACAACATCAGAGCTGCTGTTTTAATGTGCGGTCACGTCACTGACACAGGCAGCTGCTTTTTATGGGACTCCTTTTATGACTGTGAACTAACCAGGGTCGGCTCCTGGGAAAAACACTGTTGTTGTTTGCGGCCACAGCAGCGTGTGTGACTTGGTGTTTGCAGTTTGAGTGTTTTAGGGGCCACAAACAAAATCTTGTTTAGGGCTCTCAAAATCCCTTGGGTGCCATGTTGCATCGCCATTTTTTACGTTCAGTGGCAGCGTGACTGTAGGTAACCACAGAAACTCACCGGAGCATCGGCTCGGGGAGAACGTTTTCGAGTTAGCGCCTGTTAAAACTGTCACCATTGTGTAGTGCGAGGAAGGACAGAGGCACTGATGTTGCATTCAGGTGCAGTCGGGCACCTGAATGACACCGTCGCCAAACCAACCAGATGTCATGTTACTCAAGGAGATAAATATGGTAAAACGTGGGTCAGGTAAACAATACGACATTACCATGACAACATATTGTTATGCCTGTATTGTTTTGCCTCGTGCTGGCGGACCACTTGTTTATATAGAGGCTTGCTTATCCTGTTAAATGCAGCGTCTGTTGTCTCTCTGACTTCTGCCCAATTTCATGTGAACGCAGCATCAAGAATACGGTCCGATATGCAACCACACCGCTAGATGGGGGTAAGTCCTACATATTACTGTATACCTTTAACCATGGTTGTGTATTGGGTTGTGTTCAGGTTCCTCCAGCAGCATCACGTCACTGTGGTAGAAGAGCGGAGCTTTTCAACCTCATTTAAAAGAATCTCTGCAGTTTTTTTTTATTTCACTCCTAATCAGGAAAACACATTAATTCTGTTCCAGTCGCTGCTAAAATCCTCCTCAGTCTGTTTCTGAGCTCTGACTTGTTTATTGTAATTACATCCAGAGCTCAGAACATAAAGTATTAAATGTTTATTTTAGCTGCGTTCATGAAAACAAACAGTGACAGAGAAACTAATCCATGATGGAAAGAAAACATAGCGATTAAGTGAAGCAGTGTTTGTGTTGCAAGGCCAAATAACTAAAAAAAAAAAAAGAATAAACTGGAATTTAAAGGTTAATGAAATGTATGAAAATGGCTCTGATGGGAAATGAATTGGCAGGAAGTGAGAGGAGGAGACTGTGGGTCAGAGGTCATGATGTCACAGTACAGGAAGTTACTGAGTCTGATGTGTTTAACATATGAGGATAAAGGTGTTGAACTCTGTGCTGTCAGTCAAACAGTACGGCTTTACTTTCAGTAAACTCTAACCTCTGAACTGAGGCAGCGGCAACGCTCTGCTGCTCTCAGTAACTCCACTGATTGGCAGGGTGGTGTGGTCCCGCCCTCCTGCCCTCCACACCGAGCTTCATAGCTGACAAGGCCGAGACAGCAGCTGTCAATGACACTGTCCAGAGACACATGAATATGAATGAGCTGCAGCTCCAATCACAGACTAGATTATTTACATTTACATGCTGAAACCCTGATGATTGACAGGTGGCAGAGGAACTCACACCAAACTGCGAGTTTATAGGGATAGTTCAACATTTTTGGCAAACTGGCCCATTGCCGTAATCCCTATAGTTTTAGGAGTAGGTTCGGTACAAACTATTTTTAGAAGCGCAGAGCAGAGCCGCGAACCAGGGCTTGAAGCAGGAAAAAATCCTGTGCCTGAAAATTTTTATTTTTTGGGGGGGGGGGGGGGGGTTTCGCCGCGCAGGAAGAAAATTTAGAAAATTTGCAATCTAAATGAATGAATCTGGTGCACTTTGCAGGTATCAATATCTAATTTTAAGGTTTTTAAGATTGACAGACCTGCAAACTCCAGAGAGTAAAAAAGGTGACAAGGTCCGAAAAGCCTAACCAATGTAGGGGGGTCCGGGGGCATCCCCCCCCGGGAGAAAATTTTTGTGATTTTAATATGCAAATTATGCTTTTTGGAGTGTTTTGACACTAGAATATCTGTATGAAAGTAGATACATGGCTAATGCTAGGCACATAGTATATCTATCCATCCCAATTACAATCCCAGACATGAAAATCACAGAACATGAAAGGAGTGTGTTTCTCTTCTATAATACTATACACATTCTACATCACGTCTGGCACAGGCAGAACTTTAATTCTGGGTGGGTCAGTAGCTACAAAATCTGATGGGCCATCTTTGATCAGAAGGACAGTGCATTTCATCTAGCAGACATCACTGTTAACCATTTAATTGCACAACTTTTTTTTGTTTTAACTTATTCTTGACCAACACAATATTTGATACACAGATGAAATGATCTTTCCTGCCACTATGATGATAAACTGTATCTATATAAACAATAACACTCAGTAGGCCTAACCAATCACACAGAGAGCTCCATGTTGGCCCTGTGTGATGTTCAGGGACAGGTCAGAGCTGTCTGAGGACAGAGAGCTTTGAGGTTGAAGTCCTATAGGAATGAAATGCACCTGTGACAGTGACAGGTCTGTAGCTACGCCCTGACCACATGCCAGCTGATCAGCTGCAGTGGGAAACTCCGCTGTTCTGTTTTTTTTTTTTTTTTAAATGAAGCTCTGATAGCGACCGGCTAAAATACGGGAGGATATTGTGAACCAGCGCGGATCCGGTGTGTTTATCAAAGCGTCACTGTGCTGACTGTGCAGCGCGCCGCGTACGCGTATCTACATTGAAAGTTTGATCTGAGTGCACACACGCGCGCGCTTTATTCAAGGCTTGTTTCAAAATAGTCCGACATGTTTATCACTCCCCTGTCGGCCGACGGTCGGTCTCCGTCAGGTAAACGTGGCCGTGTATTCCTGCCTCTCCGGTACAGTTATCCATCACTGCTGTTGAAATACCCGCTAAACTGCTGGACGCAAACACCGAGGGGGCCGTGTTTACAATTTACGAAAGCAACATGAACGTACGTGCTGCTCGCACTCAATTGCAATGAGGTAGCGTAGCCTCCGCCACACACGGGCAGAAGAGGCAAATGCTGCCTCATCTCTGAAATACGACGAGACGGTGATTAGCACTATGGATGCAGCTGTGGTATCTACCTGTACCCGCCGCATGCTATGTGACCCGGATCTTAAGCATGACGAGCTAATACTTTCCTCCCGCTGCTGCAATACACTAGTTTTCTATAGCGCAGTACACTATAACAAGCTCGGCTGGTTTAATTTTTTTTTTTTTAAACCACCAAAATATTCCTACGCCGGATTTCCGGCACCCTGCCGGAGGTCTTAAAGCCCTGCGCGAACTGCTCAGAGCTACGCTGCAGAGGCTAATGGGATTTCTTTTCTTTTTTTCTTTTTTTTTTGAAGTATGCGGGATTCGAACCACGCATGACGGATCCAATATCAGTGGCTGATGAATCATGAGCAATGTGACACATAATTTGTATGCCTGCATTATCCAATGCGAAAAAAAACTACCCCACTTTCATTCCGCATTTACTCGAAAATAAAATTTTGCACAAATTTTGGCCTACATCATCTGATAGGTGAGTTAATACACTAATGTTAGGATGCACAGTGGGTTCAAATTCAATTTTCTTTTCTGAACACCTTTAATCTTATACGCACAGGTCCCTGGAGCTCTTTACTGGGTTTAGGAAGTGGTTGAGTGACTGAGAGCAGAAGTGAATTAAAACCCCATGTGTGCGTGCATGTGTGTGTGTGTGTTCAATCAAGTTTAAATATCTGGGAAGAAGACCTGACCATACCCTAACCAAAAGACAGTTTAGGGATGTATCTTTGACGTGTACTTTAGACATGTTATATAACTTAATCAAATTAAATGCATTTTAATACAAACTGTAATTATTTACTGATGTAAATGTGGTCATTTCTGTGTACAGAGCCCAGAGGCTGTGCTGCTCTTCTGTCCAATAGCTTCATTTTTCATTCAAACAAACTAATGTGACTGCCACAATTGTTAGATTTCATCAATGAGACCAACATTTACCTCCCAAAAAAGAATTTATCAGCCAACGGTAAACCTCTAAAAATCTGCGGGTAAGTTAATTAGCGATTATTTTCTCCCCCGAGATGACGACGCAGGCTGACCGGGCGAGCACTTTAGGAGAAGGGCTACTGCCTGTGATGACCTGCTGCTCCTGGTGTCCCGGTTGCTGCTCGCACAGGTCGGAGCAAACTTCTAAACCACCGTCATCTGGATAAACTACTGTAACTGCACATTGGGGATCTAAAGTTATCTTTATCACATGAAAACGTATTAAAACTTAATAAAGTGATGTAATAACAGCGCTACAAAGGAAAATAAAACAGCTTTTCGCCATACAGGCCGATCATGAGACGTACTATGGCAGTTCTTAACACAACAGCGTCTTCCTGGCATAGCAACGATATTATTCTAATCAAGTAACCTCAACAATCAAAAACACAACCACAACAGTAAGCACCTCATCCAACAGAATCTTTTCAAGATGGCAGCAGCGAGTACAGTAACTGAGTAACAGTAACTGAGGTTTCAGGTTTGATCGGTATAAACATTGAAGCTCTGTTCGCTCTCTCTCTTTCCGTCTCTATGATCGCACAAACCGAGGCTATGTTCATGTGCTTTGTTTTCCTTCCTTTCTTCTCTCTACAACCTGAAGCTGAGTTTGCGTCTCTTTACTGTTTACACTCACTCTGTTTTTTCAGCTTTATGTGCATTTTTCTTCTTTGTTCACTTTCTCCTGCTGCTGTAAACACGACCACAGGCTGCAAAACCAGCTTCAGTAGTGCACCAGGACAGATCAACTGATCACTGACTGACTGTTGAGACCAGGACCAGTTGTCAGATCAGAGTCGTCAGCACAGTTGTTTACTGTATGTTCACTTATCTGATGATTAGTTCACTTGTTATACAGTAGGACGTGTTTGTAAATTCATCTTTAATTACATTACACTACTGACCTGTCACTAAATGTTCTATGATGCTATTATCATATTATCAAATGTTATTACCATATTAATAAATGTTATTGCAGTGTTATCATTTGTAAATGCTATTATCGTGTTATTAGCCTACCTAAGATGATTAAAATATTATTATATGTAATTTTTGTGAAATTTTTAGTAAATGTCATAATGTTATTACTACTTAATTATTCACCGACTTCAAACAGCATGCAGCGTTCAGAGGACGTTGTTACCAAAACACATCTGAGATTAGAACAGCCACAATCCACCATTAAACTGCATCTGTTGCTATTGATGCTGATTATTTACCAATCAATCATCAAAACAGCTACAGTTTTAGTATAGAAGGAATCAAACCTGCGTCATCACAGAGGTCAGAGGTCAAATTGACATCTGCATGAGGAGCGGAGTGGAGGAGATTGACTCATTGATTCAACTTTCGTTTTTTGAATTTAAAATAGATTATTTTCTCCGTTCCGTCTTTTATTCATTCATTTATTCACTCGTTCATTTTCTCAGTTATTTTCAAACCGGCTCAGATTTCTGCAGCGGGTTATTGGAACTTGCACAGTTTTGCATTTCAACCACACAAACCCCTCGGCTCTGTTTCTTTTCTCTCCGTCTCTTTGTGTGTGAGGATGAAGGACGATCTCCACAGGGGGAAGTTACTCTCTCTCACTCTCGCTTCGTTCTGTCTCTGGGCCTGAAGTTCTGCTGCTTGATGGAGGTTACAGTCTGTTTGCATTTCAATGAGTCTAACCTCAGCTTTTCTTCTCGTTTCTCTGTCTCTCTCTCTCTCCATCTCCTAGTGAGAAGATGAAACACTTGTTTCTCTGGATGTTTGTTATGTGTGATGTGTGAACACATGGACTCAAACAGCAGGTTGGACACCTCCTGTCCATATCAAACCATAACATCCATACCATCACTCTGAACCAACAATGATGATTAAAGCTCAGACAGTGATACAGGACGAGGCTGATCAATATAAGATTAAACTGTTTCCGTACATCAGGTTCATGACAGTTTGGTCCAACAAATAGGGCCCACAAAAAACCCCAGTAGTCTAATCTTTGTATGACTGAATTATTCCGCATAAGACCCTGACTAATACTCATAGTAATGTTGCATTAGCATCAAAACAAAGTAGGCTAAATAAAAAAATGATAATACATATGTCTAAGAAAAAAAGTGGAAAAGTCAGCGGCCCACTTTAGTATTCTTTCAGGGGGCCCAGAACTCCTAGCAACGGCCTGGTCCTGAGGCAGGGCTCCAGAGCACAATGGTCCCTAACTTAAAACTTTATGAGCACAAGCAGAAAATTTAGGGGTGCACACTGAAAATCGACTTGAAAAGCAAATATTCACATTTCCTTTTCATTGTTTTTTTTTTATCTTATTCATTTCTGTCTATAGAAATGTCTGTTATTAGACTGTGTCCGTTCCTTGCTTTTATATTTGTTTACTACTTTTTATCTGGGACCTGGGTATAAATGTTGTTCTGTCATGTCTAACATGTGGAATGACAATAAAAGACTTTGAACTTTGAACTCATGACGGAAATTTTACTGGTTGCACATGCACAAGTAGATGAAAAATGTATTTGCACTGTCTCAAATTTTAGAGGCAAAATGCTCATATTTAAGGGCAGTCTGGAGCCCTACCTAGAGCA
The DNA here is from genome assembly GCA_030347415.2 of Decapterus maruadsi. NCBI lineage: Eukaryota > Metazoa > Chordata > Actinopteri > Carangiformes > Carangidae > Decapterus > Decapterus maruadsi. Next base: position 16,310,487 of record CM064896.1, read on the forward strand.
CCCACCAACCAACCGCCCCAAACATCTGGATAGATGTTCCCAAATGTTGTCCAAAGACATTTCAACATTTTCCTCCCTCTACAAAAGAACAAAGGCAAAATAAAAGTTGAGAAGAGGTTTTCAATTCTAACAGGTGGACCGAGTCAGATATTTACAGTAATGCAGCTGTGATTCATCATGTTTGTCTGACTGTGGATCCATAACGACATGGGTCTGTTTAGTGTCGTCCCTTTGAGATCGTGTGATCTAAAAACAAATCCAGATGTGACACAGTGCAATGAGATAGATAGACAGACAGACAGACAGACAGACAGACAGACAGACAGACAGACAGACAGACAGACAGACAGACGGAGCAGCGACAGGATGAAGAAGAGTTACAGATGAGTCAGTTTTGCTTCCTCGGTGACATTTCAGTAATGATCCACCAAGTGTTGGTTTAGTGGCTCTGAGTGTGAATGAAAGAGGGAAGCCACTCTCTCTATATATCTCTCTCGGCCCCCTCCTCTCCTCTCCCCTCCCCTCCCCAGCTGCTGGAGGAGAGAGTGATTTTCTGGAGGAAGGTTCACGGTAACTTACTCTCAGAAGAGCTTTCCAATTCCCCGGCCTTTGTTGAGATAGAGCCACAACTAATCCTAAAGGCAGCACACTCACTGTGTGTGTGTATGTGTGTGTGTGAGAGGGAGAAAGAGATGGTCGACATGCAAATATGCACCTGTGTACGACCATGTGATGCGTTGTCATATATTTGCATTTTATGTGTGTGTGTGTGTGTTGTGTGTGTATCATTGTGTGTGTTTCTGTCTCTTGCAGCGTGATACTGCTGCAGTGCTTCCCACCAATATGTGTGCGTGTGTGTGTGAGACAGAGGCAGAAAGAGGGAGGGAGGTACAGGAGGCTAACTCACCACTGCAGAGGACACACACACACACACACACACACACACACACACACACACACACACACACACATCTTTCTCTCCATTAATTACTTTTCTCCATCTTTCTTTCTTTCACTTTTCCAAACTACTTTGCCTTTTTTCTCCTCTGCTAAATTAGCTTTGTATCACTCGTTGTCTCTCTCTCTCACACACACACACACACACACACACATCCACAATCCACCACACAGACAAAGCTGTGGCTTGGCAGGAATAACTACCGCAGTACCAGGGCACTGAAGTCAGATTTGGTAGCAAGTCAGACACGTGAGCACACACACACACACACACACACACACACACACACAGATGCACACACACCGACAATGCAGCAGCGCTGGGTGCAGTGGAGGAAGCTATTATGATTAACTGAAGGTGATCCTGCTATTTCACCCTCCAACACCCAACAGGGCAGCAGCCCACACACACACACAGACGCACACACACATCAGTTCTCCTCCTTGCTCTCTGGTAATTGTTTTTTCCTCATTTCATTTCTACTTTGCTCAATTTGTAACAAACACTGGAACCAGTTCAATTTGTGTCATGATGAACACATTAGCTTGTTACTGAGTTTGACCTTAAGTCACAGTTTAGGTTAGCTGCTGTTTCTCTCTGCACCAGGTGAGTTCGTCAGTGCTGGCCTCACTTCTCAGTTTCCCTCATTTATTATTCAGCAAATTAGTATTTTCACAGTAAATATTTGATTATTTAATTTTTCCACATTCAATTTCTTGAATCTGCTGAACTCATGTTTAATTTTAGTTTTCATCTCTGTTCTTCTCACCGTGTTTCTGCCATGAAAACACAAAAAAATGAAAAAAAAAAAAAAAGTGTCTAATTTGACCCCCTACAGTAACTACCAGCTAATCCAAATGTGGTCAAAGAGGTGGAGCCGGCGTGGAGCTGGGATTTCAGTGGTTAACATACTCTCAGTGAATTTAAATTTTTGGTTCATTTATTTAAAAAAGAAGCAACGATGCATATTTATGAATGTTTGAATGTAAATATGCCAGATTGTAGCCACAGGCTAATTTCCATCTGTTTTCCGTTCCGCAAGTTGATGTTGAGAGGAAAAAAGAAAACTTTCAGAGTAAAAACATAACAACAACAAAGCAGCAGAGAGAAAAAGACAATAGATGATATAGAGTAGTTGTGCAGTATATTTCCACATTAAAACAATGACTGACATGTTGTTGATGGTTACAGTTTTGATTTTCTTGTAGCCACAGTTTCAGTTGTTTCTTAAAGGAATAGTTCACCCCAGAATTAAATTTTTGAAGTTTCAGAGTCCTCCGTGGCTTCTCTGAGTTACAGAGGGTCTTGATGTAGCAGTGCATGTCCACGTAATGGTTGCTGGACACCAGTGGTCTTCGTCACAAAAAGACACACCAAAAAACATCCAAATCCCTCCATGCTGCGTAATGTCCGTCTTGTATTGAAATAACTCTGAAACTGCTCCCAGCCCTTAGTCGGCATGAGGGTGAGTAAATAATGAGTGAAATATCATTTTCGAGTGAACTATTCTTTTAAATGTTGGCAGACTCAGCGGGGATGCAACTACTGTTCCAGATGTTGACAAAAATCATTCAGTGGTGGAATTACCAGTACGTGCAGAACTCTGTAGAGCATACAGGCACATTTCTGTCAAATTTCTTCAAGTAAAAGAGAGATTATACTTATCGAGCTTCCTAAATTCCCTGACAGTCTGAAGGCTTTCACCTACCAGAGAGATTTTGGTGAGGGACAGGCATGTAGCATGTTTTGAAAACATCATGCATGCACATTCTTTTCCAGATAATATTTGATTTTTTCACACAGACAACCAGAGCCCCCACCCTCAGTCCTCCATTACTCAGTGATTAAAGTGTGAGCAGGTGAGTTCTCTAAGCAGTCGTCATGAAGGAGGAGATTAGTCATATAGAGACCAAACTGTTTCTGTACCAGACTGTAAACATGTTTATTTCTGACATTTTAACATTAGTCTATGGAGTCTGACTCGCTGTTGGAGACACTCCTAGTGGTCAATAACGGAACTACAGGTTCAGCCTTCAGCCTCAGAGGTTGATGGTTGGTTTGTATGGGAACAATTCTACTTTTGAACAAGGGGGAAAAAAGACAATAATTTGACTTGATTAAAAAAATGAAAAAAGAGAAAAATAGAGGCTGCTGTTCCACTAAATTCTGTCTTCTGCTTCACTTCACACACACACACACACAGTGGGAGGGGGAGAAAGAAAACTCGGGATATAGTTGTTTACTACATCCACTACAGTCATCCTCTGATGCACGTGTGTGTGTGTGTGTGTGTGTGTGTGTGTGTGTGTGTGTGTGTGTGTGTGTGTGTGTGTGTGTGTGTGTGTGTGTGTGTGTGTGTGTGTGTGTGTGTGTGTGTGTGTGTGTGTGTGTGTGTGCACAGGCATATTCACAGTATGTGATGTAAACACATACTGTGTGCAATACTCTGTGTGTGTGATGTTTTAATATGTGTGCAGCATTGTACTGTGTGTGTGTGTGTGTGGTTGCTTGCTTTGGGCTCTACGCCAGGACTGGCTTGGCAAAGTAAAGATGCTAACAGAGACGGACAGGCTGCCATCTCCCTCAGCTGCTTGGCTATCACACACACACACACACACACGGAGAGAAACACAGAATTGCAGATGCTCACATCAGCGAGAGGAAACAGAAACAGGACGAAGGAGAGGAAGGGGTCTTCCTCACTGAGACTCTGAGGAAACACTGAGGTGTTTCACCGTCCGTTACCAATGGACACGGAGCTTCTCTAGTCTCAGCCTCTCGCTGCATCACTGTGACTAAACTCTCACAATTCACAAACATTCACACTCACACGCTGACACCTAGAGTGACATGCTAGTTCAGCGTCTTGCCCACAGACACTTCAGGCTGGAGGGGCTGGCGATCGGACCACCGGTGATCAGTGGACAACCCACTGGATCAAGTCTGAGGACTGAAGTGTCCAGACTCTGATCAGCCACCCCCCCCAGCAGCCCCTCCCCTCCAGCCTCCTCCAGCCGACCTGTTGGGTGACAGACATCACGCCACGCCCCTCACTTTAGTCAGGTGTGTGCGTACGAGCAACTGACAACGACGGAGTAATTGGGCGAAATAATAACAGACCCAAGGGTTTCATGTGTGTTTGTGTGTCTGTGTATGTGTGTGTGTGTGCCTGAGACGTGAAAGACATCAGGTTTGTGTTGAGGGGTGTGAGTGTGTGTGTGTGAGATGGTTAATCAGTAACCAAATGGCTGTATTGACCAAGGCGTGTAACAGCAGGATGTGCAGTGGGAGAATTGATGCTCCATCTTCTTCTCTGTCAACCCGTCCTTTCCTGTCTTGAGTTTTTCAGAATAATAGCGCAATGACTATTGATGCAGAGCAAGAGCTGTGGTGAGATTACTGTTATTAGAAGAGACTTACAAGCTGAGCGCCGTCTACACACACAGTGGCTCTCAGATTGTGTGTGCGTGTGTGTCTTGGTCTGTCACTGCTTGCTCTTCCTCTGAGTCTGGTAAATATCTTGATGTTTCCAGTTTTATTAGTCTCACTGACTCTCACAGTCTCAGTATTGTTTTGTTTTTTTCTCCAGTCATTGATGCAGCTGCTGAACCACGGCATCTTAAAGTTCTAACTGATCTCATTTAATCTGTTTATTATGTTTTCACAGTTAGTGAGCCGCTAACCACCGCTACTCAAAGAGTGTGGGGTTGAACTAGCAATATACAGTAGGTGACGTCACAGCACAAAGCTGGTTTAAAACAACAAAAAGGATCTGAAGGAAAAAATACACATGGAGAGAGAATGTAGCTGAAAAGTCACAAAATGTGCTGAAACTGAAGTCATCACAACAATAACAGACAACAGGCTGCACATCATCATCATCTGAAGTTGAACCACTTCACCCGCGTCATATGGTCCACTCACTGAACCTTTGTGTATATTATTTTATGTTTATGTCAGAGGCCAGAAGAAGAAGAAGAAGAAGAAGTCCATGCCTGGAGGTTTATTTTTAAGGTTGATATTCCTGGAATCACTGAGCTGCTGATTAAAGCAACAGAAAACTCATTTTCTTAAACTTCTACTTTAATGTTTACTTTAGTTCTGTTTTAATTATTCTGTGTTGACTTTTTAAACCTCAGTGCTGGCTCTGTTGCGTTAATGGAATCTGAGGCCCTTTATATTATCATGTCTGACTGTTAATGTTGTTTTCATTTACATTAGAAACAAACAGTGATTTTTTTTTAATGACTGATAAAAGCAGCACAGCACGACGACTCACCACAGCAGCAGTAAAATCATCATTTTATTAACTTGAATAGCAACAGCAGCAGTGGTTTCACTAATGAGGTCACAATAAAAAGTTTTAATGCACTGATGCTATATTTAATATAAGCAGAGCCGATTCTCTTCTTTAATTATAATTTGTAAACTTCATTTATTCAATAAATCAGCTGATTAATCCGATCTAATTAAACTCTCATTAATAATTCAATAATAAATAATCAGCAGAATGTAAAATCTTCATTTATTCCCCTGACATTTGCTGATTCAACTCACCTGTTCTCAGTAAATATTGAGTCAATTAATTGATAATGTTCAACTGTTTTAAAACAGTCAATAGTAGCTATAAACATCAGACAACACAACTGATGATATGCAACTTCTGCTGATTAATCAGATCTAATTAAACTCTTGTGGTTAATCAGCAGAATGTGACACGGTAATGAATTTCTGAATCATTAGGTCCAACTTCACAGAGAACTTTGAACTTTTAAGATTCCGTTTCCTGACATTTGCTGATTCGACTCACCTGTTCTCAGTAATTTATATTGAGTCACTGAGTCGTGTCAAATCAAGAAGCTAATGTGCCACAGAGTTTATTGCGACAGATAATGCTCAACTGTCTTTAAAACAGTCAATAGTAGCTATAAACATCAGACAACACAACTGATGATATGCAACTTCTGGAGCTTTAAGTTAGGTACAATGTAGCTGACTTGAACTAGTAGCTAGTTTCAAACTTTTAAGTCATAAGTTGGTGTAGCTAACTGTTATAGGTTAGTTAATAGCATAGGCCTGTGCTTTAATTTCCATTGTTAGCTTATCAGTTTATTACAAACATAACATATACTAGCTAATGTTGGCAAACATTACAACATTAAGACAGTGGAGGATGAGTTGTCATAGAAACATTGATGTAATTTATTGCCTGTTGTCTTGTGTGTTTATGGGAACTGAGTCACTGACGACACCTGTTAGTGTGTGCTGAGCCTAAGTTCTACATTCACAATGTTGTTCAAGTGCAGTTAAAGGGATAGAGTTCAACATTTTGGCAAATTGGCCCATTGCCATAATCGCTATAGTCATAGCAGTAGGTTTGTTACTTGTCGGTGTAAGCTATTGTCGGTGTAAGCTATTGTCGGTGTAGCTAACAGCGGAGCGGAGCAGCAGGCTGCTCAGAGCTAAGTTATAGGGGGCTAATGGGATTCCTTGGTTTCCCTCATTAAACTCACACAATCCAACTACTCCAAAACACTGTCGTGAAGAAGTTGTGACCCGAAACACTCATTCTGAGGCGCTTATGCACCACCCCGACACCCAACTTCACCACGCTATGAGATAATAACGACCTTTGACGCTCTGATTTTTTGCAGAATTATTCCAGTCTGAACGCTCAACTTGCTTTAAAGAATTGGTGATTTTTCCCTAGACATGAAAAGTTGACCTGTGACCCCTGTGAAGGTCGGACAGGTCGGAGTGGATGGCCCTACCCCTGTTGAACCAGGCGGAGTTGCTTTAAAGGTAAATTCATGCAAAACCGCTGATGTGCGTTGCCTTCAGGGACAGTTTTCACAGTCTCTGCATTTACCTCGAAAACCGCTCCGTTTCATAACGTTCCATTATCATCTCATAGCGTGGTGAATGTGCGGGTCACAACTTGTCCACGAAAGCGTTTTGGAGTTTGATGAGGGAAACCAAAAAATCCTATTAGCCTACGTAGCGTAACTCTCAGCAGCCTGCTGCTGCGCTCCACCGTTCTAAAAATAGCTTACATCGACAATTAAAGGTAACGAACCTACTGCTAAGACTATAGCGATTATGGCAATGGGCCAATTTGCCAAAATGTTGAACTATCCCTATAAATCACATTTTTTAAGGACCTTCACATAACTACTGATGTTGGGACCTACAGTACCACTGGTTTACATCCCAATACAAACAACAGGCAACAAGAAAAAGATGATGAAGAAAAGAGAGAAGAAGAGTGTGAGCACCAGCCTCCATCTCTGCATCAAAACAAACACTCTGAACTTTCACCCCTCCACATTCAGACAGTCTCCAGCACTGCTCTGCACCATCAGAGCTATTTAAATGCTAATCAATTCATTAGCAAGAACATCATTATGGTCTCAGAGCAGTTCACTGTGAATCAGTCAAACACCCAAATGGGGATAGGACATTAGTTTTTAAATGTGGGCTGATTGAATCTTCATTCTCAATTTCATAATGAAAGTTTTCCCAGTCCACTCCCACAATCAACCCCACAACACACACACAAGCACAGCCTCTCTCCTCTTCTACTCGGTCTTTATCTTGTGCTGCTCACTCTCTCCGAGTCAATCACTCCATGTAATGAGACAGTGCGCACGGACACACACAAGCGCACACACAGGCACACACTCTTGTGCTGCTACAATCAGCCACACATACAGGAGTCTGGAAGAAATTAGCTCTGTTAATTCATTCTCATTGTCTCCATGTATGGTAATTTCTTGGGGGCTGGGGAGGGGTGAGCCTGCGAGATGAGGTGGGGTGGGGGGGTCGGGGGGGTGAAACTTCAAAACCAACTGCAGTGTGCAGCAATATAGGAACAAACAGTGCATTACAGCTCCAGCTTAATTATTATGCTAATGGTTCAGCCCGCAGGGCTCAGCACTGATGTAACGCTCAGAAACCCACACACACACACACACACTGAGTTTCTTCTGAAGGTATTGGTTTGTGATTTCTTTTTTTTTCAGTTTATGTGATTATTGTTTTTTTTTCCCCTTTTCTCTCATTGCTCAGACAGCAGGGAGGTGGTGGGGTGAGGAGAATTTCAGCTCACGACAAGAACGATGGAAGGAAAATGCTTTGTACTGATTGAAAAACTGTGTTTATTAACATCTATAGTTTCCACATTGATTTGTCTGCTCAGTCTGTGGCCTCGTGTTACAGATTCAGCTCCCTGGGCTCAGAAGCATCAACACAACATTATCATGTTGTCATCAATTTGTCAAACAGCTCAAATCTCTACATTTAAATCCCTCTTTTCAGCGTCGAACATCTGCATTTTATTGCCCTGGTTACTCAACATGTGCAATGACAACACAGTTGAATCCATCAATCAATTAGGCCTGCACAATATCAGCAATATCATTGTTGAATGTAATGATGATATTACTTGTAATAAATAAGCAGATACTCAGGGTGCACATTAACCATACATACAGTTCCTCAGTCTTTCTGAAAACTACTTAGTATGCTGTAGTACATGTGCCAGGCCTGCAGTGGCGCTGCAACACTACCACACAAAACAGAAAAAGAATGAAAAGCTTGTGCACTGAGCACAAATACGCTGAATGATGCCACGTGGTTGTGTTTCAGCCGTGGAGGAACCCGACCGAAGTTCGCCATTGTTGTGTCTTGCGCTGTAGTTCAGGTTACAGGTCTGAGGTGCATATGAGTGTAAAAGCACGTCACCTGTAATTAAAACGTACTCATCGCATTTCAGGCGACCTTTTGCAACATGTTTATTGTGTATGTTGATATCACAATGACGCTGAGAATAAGATTAATTGGTCAGCCCTACAATCAATCAATCAATCAATTAATCAATGTGACCTGTGGCTGTGGAGTTGCAGTGTTGGTAATGACCCAGCTGTTTCCAGAGCACATCTGTTTGCTTTCTGATAAATTGATTTGTTGTTGGTTTAGAAATTATTTTTCTCCACCTTCTCTTTCTATGTAATTTGAAAACTGTCAATTCATTTTTTGCTTGCTATCACTGACCGTGTTCAGACCATCTGCCCCGCTGTGTTTCAGTGATTCTTCATGCTTAGACACTTCTTGTTGTGTGGAGTTGTGGTGGTCCTCTGGCCTCCTGATCTCTGAGCTACGTGTTCAGGCTGGTTAATGTGAGCTGGTGCAGCCAGTCAGTAGCAGAAACAAACTCAGGCTCGACTGGAGGAAGAAAGTGCTGCAGTGTAGTGAAACATCTTGTGGGACTGCACCAGGCTGCTCCGCCTCCTTCTGCACCTCACTCAGGTGGAGGGGGGCTTTAAATGTGAAAGGTAAAGCAGCACCCAGTCTGGGGCAGTAAACGCATCCATCAAACTGTCGGCAGGCGCGGGTCGCACCCACAAACGCCTGTCAGGAAAAAACTGGATCTGAGCAGAAGGTGAAATTAAATGTGGAGCTCAGTGGCCCTGGAGTCATTGGGGCCCGTGGGGGGGTGGGGAGGGGTTTGTTGGTGAGGGGGTGGGGTGCCGGCTTTTTGAAATTCAGTTATAGCAGAGACACATTTTAGCGTCGAATCGCCGCCAATCATCCTGCTGCAGAGGAGAGAGAAGAGGAGGGCAGTGCCCCTGCTTTATGCAAATGATGCAGCCACTGTCAATCAACAAACACTGTGTGCGTATGTGTGCCATGATACCCACCTCCCTCTCAGGGACTCAACATCTCAGTGACAGCTCGCCTTCACCTCGACTCAGGATGAGCTGATTGGATTTTGGTGACTGAAGGTCAAAGTTCAGTGTGACCTTATAAAACACTTCTTAGCCACAACCGGACTTCATGAAGCACTTACTAGTCTGAGTGGAGAAGGAAACAACCACAAGGAGGAGACTCTGGTGTGTGTCCGCTCGCATCGATAGAGTCTGACAACAGTGGAAACGGCGATGGCGCCTGTGGCCTTCGCTGTATCTGTTCGGTTATTGTGCAGCAGCAGACTGAGAGCAGGCCACTGAGGTTCACTTCAGTCTGTAACGTTACCTCGTCTCTCATCTGCTACTGTTGTTTCACCTGCAGCTCCTGAGCTTCACTTGCATCCAAACCAGAACAGTTTAGACTCTGACAGGCATCATGTTGAGTGACAGGTGGCTTCGACGCTGCTGATGTTTGTTTGTCTTCACCTCAGAGCGACAGACACACACACAGACAGACACACACACACACACACACACAGCTCGGGGCTTCGTCTCTCTGGACTTGGCTGCATCATCGTTCCTCTGCACAGCCACATATCACCAGTGAGCCCTGTAGATGTGACAAGATGTCTCTGTGGCCCACAGCAGCTCCAGATGTGGAGCAGGGGTTGATGAAGCTTTTCTCTCTGCACCACTGTTTTTATTCATTTTGAAATTGAGAGTCAGTCACAGATTCACATCCATAGGGCGTCACTCACTCACTTTCCCATCAGGCTAATCCAGAAACACCAACATGCATGTCGCTTAGCGTGACCTTAAAACTCTATCAAAGTAAGTCCCTAATCACTGGTCAAGAATCATTGTTGGTACATGAGACATGCTAATAAAATAAAAAGTAATGAAATGATGCTGCAGCGGCCGGTGCTAATGATCCTATATGCTAATGGTTTCATCTGAAACTGGCAGCTGAGCAGATGATGAAACATATGGGCAGAGACAGAGGCCCAGAAGGGACAATTCACACCATAACACAATCTGCATATATAAACAGTTTCCTGGGGAAAAAAAAAAGTGTCTGCAACCTGCAGATCCTTCAGATTAATCAGTAGTGTACAAGTTGCTCCGGGGTCTGAGTCTGAGTGCTCAAGGGAAATGCTCTCACCCGAAGATAATGAATTACTTGTTAAAGTTGAAGATAAAGTTTCAATATTGTGGCAAAGTAAACTGTTGTTTTAACCTTCACTTAACATCTGCTCCACCTCTCATGTCTTTATCTAAAGATAAAGACTACACCAGATGAAAAGATAAACCAGAGGTGATACAACAAGTAAAGAAGAAGAAGAGGAGGAGGAGGAGGACTCTGGACAGGAGTGGAGCACATTTGATATCTGAAGATGACAGCGACACAGATGAAGGGTTTTCCCGGCGGACTCTGTGTTAGTGACGACGGCCCTGACAAAGTGTCACCACTTTGTATCGACCGAACCGTCCCAATGATAGGATGGGTTTGAAGAGACAACAGCACTTCCTGTTAGGAATGTTTCCTGGACTGGTGTCGAACTACTGAAGTGAAGTGAGAGGTGAACGAGACGAGTCTGAGGCAGGAAGTGACACAAACACAAAAAGTGACGTCAGAGATCAAAGCTGAAGAGGTGACGCAGGTTGGGTTGTTAAATAATGAAACACACCTGTCAAAAAAAATACAATGAAGTCTGAAGGTCAAAGCATTGCATCTTCAGAGAACATCTTCATCGGTTTGACGACACAGGAGCTGGCAACACAACACAACAGGATGTGTTGTGGACACTAAAATGAGATGAACATGGATGGGACTCAATAATGTTTTTAACTTGTGAAGTCACAGACTATCAACACAAGTGTGTCCCAGTAGGTCCATCACTTATTTGTGTCCCCTATAGGAACACTTTCTGTGACATCAAACTGACCAGGACATTATCAGTTTATGCTTTAACTTCATCCTCAGGTTCCTTTTGATCTGAATCATTCAGATACGTTCATTTTAAGAACTTTCTACTTCAATTTATCTTTCTGGTGTTGGGACATTAGTGTGTCAGTTAAAGTGAAATCCTCCTCCTCCTCCTCTTGATGAGAGGACGCTCGCCCCTGCGCCTGCTGCAGTGATTCATTAGCTCAGCTGTGATCTCTGGACCGGCTTTATTTGTCGACGACTTTAATCACAACGTTCGGGCCGAGTGGTCAGAGAGCTGATAGAGAGGATGGCCGTAAAACACATCAGCCACAACCAAACAGGCCCATCGCTGCTCATTAATTAGCTATGTGGCACCAGGCATGTCAGTGTGTGTGTGTTAGTGAGAGAGACAGAGCATGAAGGTTGCCTCTCTCCTGGCTGTAACATTTATGATGGGTCATTCATGTCACGTCCGTGGACACACACAGACACACACAATTTCATCACTTCCTGCCTCGTCTGTGTTTATCAGCTCAGACTCTGCCCAAACAATTTCTCACATCAAAGTAAAAACTCTGAGGATTTAATCAACTCATTTCCACTTAACACTGTGTCGTGGTGTGGCCCTGCAGCCTCCTGTCGCCCTGTCTGTAGCTCCACTAGGTGGACGTTTAGGAGACGGAGCTTCTCTTTGGGTCCGACCTGGTTCATATTTTGTTGAGTCTAGCGGTTGTTGGTGTAGCCAAAGTAACATAGTGTTAATCTTGTCCCAAAGAGACACCATGAGCCATGATGATCACAGCCTGTCGAGTCTCACCTTGTGAGGACGCCACACAGCCGCTACGTTCAAAGACTTCATGAGACATACTGGAGTTTCAAATGTTCACTGAAACCAGCGCACCGGTCAATGTTTTTGTTTTTTCTGACTTGTTATGCATTTATTTTGAAAGGACAGCTAGTCTAGTCTCTCTAGTTTATGATTTACCAAGTGAGCTATAAGACGCCTGCGGCTCGGCGTTTTCAATGGGACATTCCATCAAGCATTTCACTGATAGTGATGGTGAGCAGCCTGCTGCTACTTAAATACTGTGGCCAACGCACAATAATAGTCTACCAGTTACCATGACCATACCGGCGAGCTAATGTGTGCTTTTCTGTTGATGATTTCCTTTCCTTCTGCACTAATGTTCTCACTATGTGGTCCTGTTGTCAATAAACACACACACACGCGATGGTGATGCAACCGAACTACACAGCCGGTAAATGATTAGCTGTCTGCTTGTCACTCGAAGGAAAAAAACTCTGAACTATTCAACATCTTACCTAAAGCCAACCTGAAGAAGAGTCACACAAGTCAAGGTCAACACTCACATGATCAAACCTAAAGCTGCAGTTCCTCTGCTGACCACTGGAGTGTGGAAACAGCAGTGAGACAATCCACATACACTCCCTCATTACAACATCAAACGTTACAGCTGAAATAAAACTGTTTACAAAACTGTTTTGGTCTCTATAGCTAATTCACACACTGAAGTCGCAGCTCCACACAGATCCTTCCACTTTGTCCATATTTGGATTAGCTGAGCATTAAGGGGCGGAGTCAGAGACCGCCAAGATGGCGGTGGAGGGGCTGGCTTTCAGAAACCTGTGGGCAGAGTCACAGAGGTGACGTCAATCTTTTCTGCTGATTGTGGATTCGACCCAGCAGTGAAACACCGCCTCAACAGCCGCGGGCGGACCAGACCTTGATTACCATGGTAACAGAAATGGCAATGAAACCCAACTACAGGTCAAAGTGACCTGCTGCACAGACTGCCACATTTTCGCACATGTGACATCATCACTACTTATTAAAAGTCTCCATGCCGGCACACTGGTGGTGACCCATGTTCTCTAGCGCTTTGATGCCTTGCTCATGGGCACAGACGGCACAACAGAGGGCTCCTCCTCCACACGCTGATCTCATCCCCTTCATCTGATCTCTGATTTATCTCCTCCCTGTCTGTGTCTCTCCTCCGAGCCAAGATCCGTTTCCTCCTGAAGCTCTTTATCAAACAGGTTCGTCAGAAACTGATCAGAAAACAGACTGATAAAGAAAAACAGAGATAAAGGAGGAGGAGCATCACAAACAACAAGATAAGACTTAGATCCTGTGCGTGTGTGTCTGTGTGCGTGTGCGTGTGTTCCAGGATCTATTTGGATGGGACTGAGTGTGGGTGTTTGTGCGTGTTTTTATACAAATGGAAGTAATCTGTATGCATTGCTGTGCGTGTCTGAATCTGTTTGCAAGTGTGTGTGTATATGTGTGTGTGTGTGTGTGACCGTCCTCCCTGCAGCTGTGTACTCATGCATGGATGCCACTGAAATCTTCCTGCTTCTGTCTATGGCTGTCCAACACAAACACACTACAAAAACTCTGGAATATTGTTGTTCTTGAACGAGCCGTTTGTCTCACATTAACAGTCCAGTTTGTGTCTTCACTCTCTCTTTCATCTCCTGAAACAAACAACCTTCCTCACCCACAATTATACAGTGGTGTTTGTTGTTGACAGAAAATTAAAAGAAAAAAAAAAGAAAAAGAAGATTCTGACTCAGCAGGCAAACAACCAATAAAAGACTCGTTGACTTTCTTCACGATAACTGAGACATCAGGTTAACAATAACAGTGCAGGTGTGACCGGCTGTTTAGTCAGTTGTTGTTTTTTTAAACTGTCATTATTTAAATCAGAAAACAAATCCAATATCTGCATCATCTCTGAAAGAATCAATAACATCATCTAAAGACCACAGAGACAACACATGTCAGTCAGGCTCAGTTTCTGAATACAGGCTGTGTTCATATCGAACCAGAGCTTATCTATAATCACACAACACATGGACATCTACCTGTAGACTGCACGGAGCTTTGATATAAATCAAACAGTACTGCACTGGTACAGTAGGTAATATGTGTCAAGGAAGTTGCAGAATATAAAAATAAAAGACAGAAAGTTGAAGAAATACAGAGTAAAGACAGAGAGTGGGGACAAAGCAGTCGAGTGCAGTCTGAAGTGGTTTATTGACCAGTTCTAACAGAGAGAGATGATTCAGAGAAAACTGAGACACAATCACTTCTTATCGACTTCTGAACAGGGGCCAACACACACACACACACACACACAAATGCACGCACACACACACTCTCTCTCTCACCTATTGTCTGATAAATGGCAGCAGAGGAATTTAATGATAATTGAGGTCGTTTCATCGGAAATCACATGATGACTCCACGTATTACAGCTGCATGCACTCACGCGCGTGCACACACACATCTCTGTAATTGCTGTGACAAACTTCTCTGTGTGTTGTTTCTCTGAGCCTTTTTTTTTTTGTTAAACCAGTACAGATGTGAAAATATTTATGTGAAGCTCCAGAAAAAAAGAGAAAGACTCGCTGTGAATCAAAGGAGCCTTAAAACATCACAAGCTGCCATCTCCACACACACAAACGCACATTTCTTTTAATCGCTGCTGCTCACACTCACATATGTGCACACGCACGCACACACACTATTGTAGAACAGACTGACAGACAGATCTACAGCAGCAGTTTAACCCCAACCCGCTTTATGCAAGAGTTAAATTAAAAAAGTCCTGGAAATCATGAAGAAGTTCAAGATAAAAGAGAAAATTAGTGTAAAATAAAATTCAGTGATGGAGCTGAATCACTTCAGTCATGGTGGTTTTTCTGGCATTAAAACACAGCCCAACATTTCCCAAGATTCAGTGCACTCTGGTTATGAAAATAATGGGAGGCAGTGACGTCAACAGCGCCTGTATGCACCTCATGCATTGACCTAGTGATGGAAACAAAAAATCACCTAACATTTAACCCTTTAATGATGCTCTGAATGTTACTCTAACATACCTCTGAAATGTTTTCTCTGACAACAGTTTAACATCAGAGGAGTTGGTAGAAATCTGTGACTTCAGCACCATGGACAGAGTCGAGCCCTCTGTGCTCACAGTGCTCTGCTTCCTGGGACGGGCTCATGATCTAGTTGAGGTGTCTGGAATAAAGAGGCAGATGTAGAAACATGTCCCTGGTGTGGACAGATGTCTGCTGTAAATTCAACAGAGTTCTGGTTTCGGCCCAGAATCCTTAGCGGCTGGGCTGGACCAGTGTTTGAAGCTGTAGTCCCTCCCTGAGGCAAGCTTTACTGATATGAGTTTTTCAGAGCTTATACCTCATACCAGCTGATATCATCCCTCATATCACCACAAAATCATCTCAGAAATCCTTTACATAGCCAGAGAGACTCCCTCCAGTCACTTCACAGCCAACCATCACCATCATCGCCAGAGATGGAAATTTACAGAATCTGTTCTCATGCAAGATGCTACAGTGAAAAGCAGAGTCTCTTCCTCGTTGTTTACTCCTCCACCTATTTTTCTACGGTGACAGAAAGTGTAAGACATCGATGTGAAGTAATAACCAGGAGGAGGAGCAGGACAAGGAGGGGGAGGGGGCGCTGCAGGGCTCACCTCAGACAAAAGTCAGGAAATCAAAGGCAGTGACAAGCAGAGAGAGAAACACAACACACCACTGCAGTCTGATGGCGTTTGTAGTTTCCATCCTCTTCACTGTGTTCATTTTTATGAAGACTCATGTCACTGTCTCTCTGTTTTTGTCATTCACGAGCAGCACTGAACTCTGTTTCCTCCTCTCACCTCCTGTGTTTCAGGTTTAGAAGGAAAAGGCACTAAAGGTCATGAGGTTAAAGATGAAGGAGGATTCATCAGGACTTCCATGGCACTGGCACAAAGAGTTTACAATCACCTCTCAGCTCCACAAGTAACTCCTCCTTTATGGAGAGTAGGGGGCGGAGTCGGAGGCTGCCAAGAAGACTGCTACAGCCTCTGTCTCTGCTTCACTGAATAACTGTCACATGAGCAGCAGCATCCAAGTGTCCTAATTTAATTGGGCCAAAAAAAAAAAAAAAGAGGAAAAAAAATACTGATCTGTGTCTACGCTTCAGTAGACACACACACGCTTGACAGTAGTGTGACATCTTTGTCAGTGTCCTCGTCCGTGACTTGGATATCTGTTACAATTATAAGATGTACGAGCGACAACGAGTCGTGGGTCTTTTTGTTTGCTGACATCAGAAGCTGCAGAGACCTGGTGACCTGAGCTCAGTGACCTTTCAACTCATCTATTAATTATCTGATCCATGTGGAATATGAATATAATATCATAATCAGTCTGACAGACCCATGAGAAGATAAGAAAGAAAATACTCTTTCTATTATAAAGGAAACGGACCTCCCACCCCCCACCCCTCAAGATACTGTTCTCCGTGTTGACTGACTGACTCGGTCACATCAAGCCTGCGGCTGCACTGGAGCTAAAATAGATCCATCATGGCAGCTACAGTTACCTACACCATCACTTCCTGCTCAGTGGTTTTGCGTACAAAGTAAAAGCCTGAAAAGTTTTTCTTTTCACTTAGCTCGAGTGCTGTGAGCGTTTACTCTGCAGTAGTCGCCATAGCTCCCGCTGTTCATCTGAAATAGTTCCCATACATTATGTGATCAGAAAAAGTAATGCAACTATAACATGTGACTGTGACTGTTTACATGTGATTACTAAGTGGATTTGATCAGTTTAATTGATCTGTTTCTCGTATCAGCCTTTGATTTTATTTAGGGTGGGAAGTGGGAACCTGAATGATCATGTTATCTCAGCATCCCTGATCCTTCACTCTCACTGGATCAGTGTGTCACTGTGTTGTTGTTTAAAGCTGTAAAACATTTGGTGCTAGCTGCAAGGTCTCTCCCTGCTCCACTTCCTGTTTCTCTGAGCTTTAGAGGGCGTCATTTTGACGACGAGGCACAGGTCAGACTGGAGGAGAGTGAAGCTGACAGGGTGATGACAGACGCGCACACAACACACACATACACACACATACACACACTACTGCTCTCCCTGTATTAATCTAAAATCATAGATGAGCAGCAGAGTTAACACAGGCCATCACCTGAAAACCAGAGTGTTGCCTTCTTCCTTCTACTCACACAACACAGAGCTGCGAAGTGGATCAGATCATCACAAATCAAACTGATACAGATAAAAAGATGACAGCATGACTTAGTTTGATGTATGGAATAAACTCAAGCGGTTTCTGTGAATCAATAACTCTGACACACACAATCCAGCTGGATTTGAGCAAAGTACTAGGCACCTGCTGCCACCTGTCAGCTCCTCCCAGTGTTCAAGCAGGAACAATGTGGAAAGGGTTTTTCATTTTTTAGTGACAGGTTGACAGGTGAAGCTTTAAAAATCACAGAAAATTCCTCTGGTAGCATTAAAGTTAGACAACACCTCCACCTTTCAGGTATGTGTCAGCTTTCACATGACCCGCAGCTCAACTCACAATGAACTCCTCCTCACCTCCTTCTGCTGCTGCCGCCACCTGCAGAGGTGTGGGCTCATATATTACTGTGGCGCCTCCATATCTGATCCCGACTGATACCATCTTTGCAACAACTGTGTGTTGTTGTGCTGCAGTGTGTGAGCAGAAGTAGCACGGCCCCCCAGGTTATAACAGGTTTAGGATGTAAATAAATGCAGATTATCACTGTGATTTTTATCTTATTTCATTATAGAGTACATACAATGTAATCCTGAATGAGTTGTCCCAGCCTGATCTAGAAGACCAAGAGATCATATCTATGGTGGCCCTGAGAGCTCAACACGCTCCAAATTAACAAAACAACTTCATCAGTTTGACGACAACCAAGATGCAAAAACTCACAACACATGCACTGCAGGAAGTGAAATGACAGTTAAGTGACATCAGGTGTGGGTGCGTGTAAAGAACAGGTATGAAAATAGGTTGTGTGAACGAACGGGTCTCCTGCTCTGTAACACTGACTCTGAACCAGCCTCAGCTCGTCGTCTCCTTGCCATCGAGTCTGAGTAATTATGTTTCGAAAATGTTAGGACGTTGATGTAAGAGTTAAATGAATAAACAAACAAATGTGGGCCACAAGCAATGTTTCACTAAAAATAAACAAACAAACAAACAAAAAAACACAACGTGATTTCACATCCAACACCGTAAAATGATATCAGTTGGATGAGACACACTCAGAAGGAAAGGGCTGGTGTGTGCGTTACTGCTTTTCATAGCCCACGATCAGTTTAGTCCATAATTGACTTATAAGCTGCACGTGGGTGTGCAATTAACTGAAACCTAATTAAGGAACCGCCTTTAAATCAAACCAACTATACTGAAGCTTCCTCACACACACACACTTTTCTCACCACCATCTGCAGTAAGAAACCGACCAATCACAGCTCGAGCCGTGCTTTCTTTTCATGTAGTTTCTATTATCCATAACCCTTCAACCATGTTAACCACACTGTGATTGTAACCATGACAACAGAGCTCATCTAACATTATGGAAGAACTTATTTTAACCCAATCAAATCAAAATCAGTCAGGCGGAGTCAAAGCTCGTCAAACTCCTTCTCTTAAAAAATTGGAATGACAGGAACCAAACGCCGTTCATCAGAGTCTCTAGTCTGATTAAACTTGTGTTTAGCAGTTTGTCGTCTTCACGTCAGCTTGGCGTTCAGTAACACACACAGCATCACAAGGTGAGCATTTAGCGGTTATATTCGGTCCGTGAAGGCAGCACGGAGCTCAAGGCTGGCGATAGCACCTGCATCATCCTCCTCATCTTCATCCTCATCAGTCATTCCCAGGGGAGCGTTTTTCCAGAGTGGCTTGAGAGCTGGTGACGGAGGCTTCACCACAGACTGGGGATGTGCTGAGTGACAGGATCATTTTCACTACAGTCACAGATTAGAGTGACTCATGTTCTGCTCCTGTTTGTGGGGGTTAAGCCTCAGTGAGGGGAGGGAGGGAGGAGGAGGGGGGGGTTGCTGAACCAGAGGCTGTGGGTGGAGACAAGTTGAAATCAGTCTGTTGTGTTTGTAGTGTCTGATGTTCTCATTGTGTTGTTTCTTATCTGGTTTTTCCTTTGACTCAAATTTAGGTTTCCCACTTGAGAACAAAATGACTCTGAATCTATTTTGTGAAACCAGCGAAACCCCCACACATCCCCCCGTGCCCATGCCTCGAGCCAGAGGAGGCAGCGAGACACACAAACAGACACAGACTCTGGATGTCTGTGTCTCTGGACCAAGTGTGAGTTTTCTCAGCTGAGTTGTGTCTGAAGAAAAGGTTTGTTTTGATGTGGAAACAACAGTCGCACAAACAAGGTTTTGCGAGCAGATAAGTGAACACACGCACGCACACACAGGCAGAAACAGACACACACACAAAGGCAGACAAATACAAACTGGCAGTCACAAAGAAAGATGTCACACACAGCAAAAGTCACGTGCAGCCAGGGACTGCACGCACGCACGCACACACATCCACTCTTGTCATAGGTTCTCACACACATTCAGACACACATGCATGCACAAACACACACACACACACTTGCACAGTGTTGCAGAAAAAAGGCCATAAGGCATAACTCTCTGTGGAGCTGCCCTGACTGTCTGTAGGTCAGCCAGCTAAAACTGCAGAGCAGAAGGGGCCACACACACATGCACACATGCACATACACAAACGCACGCACGCACATATGCACACACACACACAAACACCACAAAGTTTCAACAGTTTGGGGACGTTTAAGGACACAACACTGATTCACACTGAACACAACACAACATTCCTGCAACAACAACATGTCAAACCGGATGTAATGTATAAGATGTTGTATGATACAAATATATTTAATGAACTGTTTGCTTCATCTGCTCTGCTCTACTACGTTTCTATGAACGACTCCGTCAGTGTCCGAACGCAGCTTCATTACATAAAGACGAGACGGAGGATTCCTCACAGAGACCACAGACTGATCTGAGGTCTGGGTCTGAAGGTTCAGATAAGCTAAAAATTCATTCAGTTTTACTGCTTGTTCAGTTTTTACACGACCCAACCACAGCTGCTCTAGTTGTTGATTTAATATGTTTTATGTCCATGTTTACGGTCTTTATATCCACGGGTTCAGTTAGTTCTCTCCAAAATCCAGTGACGAAGCTTTGGCAGAATTACATTGAATTATGGCCAATGTTTTTTTTTTTTTATCAGGATGTAAATGCATCATCAGTGGCAGCAGCCTCACGTCCTGCAGCTCATTTATCCTCCTCACAGTCTCTCTGTGTAATTCAGCTGGAATCCAACAGTAAATATTGTCTCTCTCTCAGTGACTTCAGTCTCTGTCAGGAGGGGACAGGCTGATGTTCAGACTCGGACAAGCTTCACTCATGTATAGTATAGTCTGCTGACCTGGGAATGTTAGTTGATAGTCCTGTGTGTTTGTGTGTTTTGTGTTGTAACTATATCATATTATGTTGTTGGTAAATATCTTTGATTTATTAAGTTGACCAGCCACTTAAACTGAGGTTAGCTTCTAGGGTGGACAAAACAGGTTAGACCTCCAGGAATTCGCGATGTTGCGCAATTAATGCAAATCTTTTTGCCAACCCCCCCCCCCCGATTTCTCAAAACTGAGACTGAACCCAAGAGGAAACATTAACTAACAGACCAGACTACACGACCAGACCAGATACCAACACAAAACTAGAGACACTCCATGACATCACACACAGAGGGGCCGGGTTTTATTTGCAGCTCAGGGCGTCATAACAGCACTCTGTCTTCACATAGAGAACGGTGGTTGGCTGCTGTATTAATATTATAAATCTTGTTTTACAGAAAATATTTTCTTAAGAGACAAAGACAGCCTCTAAACATCTCTGCATCTAGTAAATGTTTTAGGATGGTTACGGAGCCACAACCTGCAAAACCAGCACGAGTTGTCACGTTCTCAGACAGAACCCAAGGTGATTTTTAAAAGGTGGCTCCTGAAACTATTAATGTGAGTGGAAAGGAAGAGAGAGAAAAGTGTTTTCAATGAGCGACACAGACAGAGACCAGAAGCTGCAGGAACTGAAACCTCGACATGTTTCCCTCAGGAGTGTGATTCATCAACACGCGACAACCTGACAAAGAGGAGCTGCAGGGAGCAGAGGGGAGTGGGCATGCTCGAGAAAACACCACGACACCTGAAGGCAACATGTACCAACAAAGAAATAAGAGAGAGACTTGTTCACACCTGAGTCCAGGTACATAAACAATGTGTTCACACAAAATCCACGTGCACAAAGAGACAGAATTCAACATAAAATAACCAAACACAGAAATGAAACCTCAACATTTGATGAACAAAATTAATTGTGTCAGAATTAATTGTGTTGACTGCGCTGATAATGTATTGTTTATACTGTGTTAATATTGACTGATCTCTGTGCCAGAGTACAGAGTGGAACGTCCCATCAGAGACTGACGCAGGTTTGACCTCAGTGTCACCGTGCTAAGATTGGGACCAACTGATTAGTTTGATCTGAGTGCATTGGCTGATAGGAACCCATGTGAAAACCTGTGCTTTCAAACTGTATTTTCCTTGCATTAGTTGCCTCCAACACCCATTTGTCACATACATGAATGATTGAAAAAGAAAAAAGTTATTACATTACACGAGGAATACTGGCTGATTAATCAGTTATCATAACTTTATCGATATCAGCTCCAAAAATCTCATTTCAGTCGGATCCTGTTTAATAAGTCGCCCACTTAAACAGGGTCTAACTGTAAGAACCCCCCCCCCCGGTTTTCTATTTCCTTCAGTTTTTGATGCTGTTGTTTTGTGTCTTCGTCCAGAGAGAAGCTGATGTAACTCTGCGCTGTGAGATCGATCGACAACGACGATTCAACATCCAATTATCTCTCTCTCACACTCCCCCTCAACAGACACACACACACACACACACACACTCTCATCTGGAGCTCATTTCCTTTTCCACATCTCTCTTTGGCTCCCGGCTCCCTACTCCCCACCACCACCACCACACACACTGTCTCTCTCTTATCCTGTGTGATATTGCCAAGCTCTGGCTGATGTAGTGGAACTTGCAGCAGAAGTGTAAAGTGTAATGGAGAGAGAGGGAGCAGCAGGAGGCTGCTGCAGTAAATACCGTCACATCCTCACTTCTTCATGTAACAAGTAACAGGTGTGTCCCAGTGCAGGGGGCGTGTCACTGTGTCTGTACGTTCACACCAAAAGCTTCCAAAGAGACTGACGTCAAAGTTCGATCGTGCTGGTCATGGTCCTTCGAGCTGAAGAACACCTCTATTCTGACTGGTTGCTGCAGAACTGCATAATAGCTAATGAGCTCTATGCACAGCTTCACTACTTCCTGAATTTACCATTGTGACTACTCAGACACACCTGGATTAATCAGTTTGTCCAATAATGTAAGACAGGAAATAAAGAATTGCCTTAAATTCAGGAAGTAGTGGAGCTGTGCATAGAGCCCATTACCATAAAGTTAACTGAGACTCGACTTCTCTGGTGACGCTTTGGAAGCGCGAATGACGGCAGCTGATGCTTTGTTTGCTCAGGTCGCTGAATGACTTCTGGCGTTTCTGAAGCTTTGGAAGCTTTTTGGTGTGAACACACAGTAAGGTGTGGCACCTGAACTGAGACACAACAGATGTTACAAACTGTCAGGCATTACCCTGAGGTCTGAGAGCCCAGCTCAGGCTTGACCTGATCTTTCTGTAACTGTACTGTGTACTCGCCATACCTTTACCGGTTTGTTTCATGTGTCGTAGACGTAGTCACAGGATGCCATTAGACAGTGGTGAGCCTGATTAAGGTTACGTCCACACAACAGCCTTTTAGTTTTCAAAGTCATCTCTCATGATGTTCACTCTGGAGTGGCGTTTTATTGTGACTTTACGTGACTTTTACTGCGACAACCTCTGGCGGGCAGTGTGACGGGCAGTGTGACCGGGCCGTTACAGGACAATGAGAGGACGTCAGAGGCAGCAGAGGGTAACGAGCCACAGCAGTTCCACACTGGTTGTGTAGCTTCAGACTGCAGGTGTGTGGGTCAGTGAGGGGTCAGAGGTCACAGGTCATCCCCACTGTTCAACACTCAGCTCAGTGATGAGACTCTATCTGTGTCTGTGTCACTGTTCAACACTTTGATCAATTATACGTGTTCAACTTAGCACTGAAATCCCCACACATGCTGCTGCTCAGTCACCGTGGCATTAACTGCTGGGTGGGGGTCAACAGAACGGGGGGGTCAGTTAAGATGCTGCAGCAGAACAAGAGCTTTATCGGATAATTGCAGCTAGACAACTGCAGCAGCCTGGACCAGGAGGGAGCTTTAAATACTGGGGAGCAGGGGGGTGGGGTGGGGGTGGGAGAGGGGTAGCGGCAGCAATTTAAATGTAGGACGCAGTGAGGACGAAGCTCAGCTTTAGACAAATGATGGTCTCTGTCAGCAGATAATGACAGAGAGATACAGACTGACTGAGAGGTTGGAGGAGTGTGTGTGTCTGTGTGTGAGTGTGTGCGTGTGTGTGTGTCTGTGTGTGTGGTATCACAGCAATGACACAGAGATAAGATAAAGGAAAGTCTGATCAATGGAAGCAGCAGAACCTGCTCAGGGTCACAGCACGTCATCACCTGTTCTCACCTGTCGATTTAACATCAGTTCTTAACGATAACGAGATACAATTCCTAATCAATAAAATTGAAATGTTTGAAATAGGAACTGTGATTGTGCATTTTCATATCAACACATCACAAAACACAAAACAACACAGCAAATATGAATAATTTCACTAAATAAAACGATTAGAATATGAATCTGGCTCTGCCGTGTCCTGTGAAACCATAGCTGTTAATGTGGCAGAGGCTGAATAATCTCTGTCTCTGTTCTGTTACTGGACGAACATGTGATGAATTTGCTGACTCCATCAGATTCTGGCAGACAAGGGGAGACGTCGGTCCTCAGTCCAAGAATGACTGTAAAGACATGAGGAGGCTGCTATCTGCAGTGGGCAGGAGAGTTAGAGCTCAGAGATAAGACCAGAACAGAAGAATCAAACAGAGGAGGATTAAAAGAGAAGTGATACAAACGGAGAGGAGGAAACAAAGTACCAAGATGTAAAATAATCTGCCACAGGAGAAGAAAGCTGCAAAAAAACGTGGGATGAAGCGAAGGGACAGGAGGAAGACAGGAAACACGAGAGAGAAGAGAAGAAGAGACAAAGCAAAGTGAAGAAACTAGAGGCGAAGAGATAAGACGAGAGAGGCAGCGTCGCATGATGAGATAAGAGGGGAGAGATGAGGAGGTGGAGAGACGACAAACAGAGAGAAGACAGAAAGAGAAAAGAAAGGAATGAAAGGAGACGAGGAAACAGAAGAAAACAGAGAGTGAGAGGAGAAGAGGAAGAGGAGGGCAGAGAGGAACGGTTGTTGTTTTTGCTGCATGAGTCATCGTCAGATCCTATTATGACTGAAACAGCGTTACGCTCTCGCCCACTGCTAACCTACGGCTACGCACACACATACACACGCTGCTGTGTTCATAAGGACATCACAGCTTCTTCTTTCAGGTCCACACACACACACACACACACACACATATTAACCAGATTACAATGTACACACTCACTGGCTACAAATGAGATTAGGACCCATAATGCACTGCACTGTGTGAACATTCAACACTTCACGTTTCCTGTCACTTCCATTGGTTCTCTAACCTGAAGCCCACAGTTCAACACGGTGACGATGGTCCACAGGGGCAGCTGAGGATTTGCAGTATCAGTCACTGTCGGGTTCAAACACCGGACACAGGAACGTACATTGCGCTAATTTTTTTTTTAAATTGTTTTTCAACATTCAATCCAAAATCCTCACGACAAGTGCTCAGGCCAATCAGTAAAAACAACAACAACAAAACAAAACAAAACGCTCCTCATTTGCATAGAGTTGAACTTCTCTCAACTTTTAATTTGACGCTCTCGACGCAAATTCACGCGTCGACGCTCCCGATGCCCCTCAACGCCAGTCTCCATTGAAAATGAATGACTTCCGGCCGCCGAAACGCTCCTGACGCTTTTGGTCTGAACACACAGTTACTGGTTTGAAGCACGTATCGAAGCTTCAGTGTCGGACTGCCATCACTACACTATACTCCTTCCGTTTCCACTATACTTTCACTCACACATACATACAATCTCCTTTCACATATATACATTTTCGTTTTACATACATATATTACTTCTAGTATGAAAATGTATAAATATGAGACTGAAAATAAGGAGAATGTATGTGTGTGAGAGTGAAAATACATGTGTATGCGCCTTCTTGTGGTTGTACAGTGGGTTCTTCTCTCAGTGTCATGCGGTATTCACACCAACACTGACACCTCCGGACAGTGCTGATGTTCCTCCCCCCACCCCAGCCATGATAACACATTAACCCTCGTTCACAGAAGGTTTTCAGAGTGTGTGACTCGCCCTCTCACACTAACCAGTTCATTATTTGATCTTCCACTCTCCTGATTAATGGGACGACCCACTCCCTCACTGATAAGGACTCCAGCAGGCCTTCTATCTCTCTCCTTCACTTCCTCCCTTGTCTTCTTACCCTCCATCCCTCTCAGGGTTTTCCCTCTCGGTTCTCTCTCTCAACTTGTCTGTTCATCCCTCACCCTTCTCTCTCTCTCTCATGCAGATCACGGAAGCCATTATTATTTCTACCCTTAAATTTCCCCCCACCGCCGCTGTGATGAATGAGTGCTGCTGCAAACACACACACACACAGTCCGTCCTTCAACAGGGGAATGAGATGTTTTGATCAAATCACTGTTACACCGCAGTGGTGAAGCTACTTATAAATGCATTACAGTGGTGGTTATTTCCTTCTAACATCTCCCTCCCCTCCCACCACGCACATGCCCAGTCTCTCACACACACACACACAATTTCTATTCCGTTGCAATGTACCTGTGTTGTATGTCCATCTATGTAATTTTGATTTGGCGGAAGTGTGTGTGGTGCGGGGGTTAAGGAGGCGTTGACCTCCATCACAGCGACCTGTCCGTCAGAATCAGCCCCATGAGGTTGTTTCCTCCTCCAGTCAGCAGAGCTCTACAGGAAACATGGTCACAGTCTCCGTCCACAGCCACAGGCCTGAATAATGACCAGAGGTGTCATTATGACAGTGAAGTTGACTTGTGACCTTTAAAATATAAAATGTCATCGCTTCATCATTTTGTCCTCTCGAACATTTGAGGTGAACTGTTTCATGACGAATTATTAAAGTAACATTGCAGAGTTTCAGCTCAGTGCTTCCACCATCTGGTTGAGAAGCGGTGAAAAACGAAACTTAATGAAAACGAAACTTATCAGCCAGCGCATCCAGCGTTTATTCCCATTGATAAACGACATTATTTCCCACATGTTAGCCAGGAGACTGTGTGGTGGGTGGTCGGGAGTGGGAGGGGGATAAGTGGTGTTACTAAGACGTCATGTTGAGGAAAATGGGACAGATGTGTAAAACCACCAAAGATCATTAGAGGACTCACTAGAGACAAACCAACATTTGAAATAACCAGTCCTTTACTTTGAAAACCAACTGATCAGCTGCAGCTCAAAGTTGTGTTAATATGAGGCACCAAACAGCCGCCTGCTTTGGCTGAAAAAGGAAGAAAACAAAACTCACCCAAGCTCCTGCGGCCGCTGGGTCGTTGTGGAGAAGCCCTGACGAGTCAATTACAGAGTGCATCAGTGTCCCTCTCTGTTTCTAACAATACATTAGCAAGTGTTGACAGTCAGCAAAGCGTGCTGCATTTTTGGAACCAAGCATTACTGGTCCTTACTTTTCTACTGCACTGTTTTGTGATCAAACTTTTTTTAATTGGGGTGTGTGTGTGTGTGTGAGAGAGAGAGAGAAGCAATTTAAATTGAAACTGAGAGAGAGGGAGGAGAGAGAAATGTTGTTATACTGATCAAGTAGTCACTATTTTTTCAGATCTTTTACTTCATTCATAAAGATCAACAAACCCCAAAAAAGGGGAGGGGAGGGGCGCTGTGTGTGACTAGTTTATCACAGAGCAGACTAGCACACTATAGCTGTCAGGAATCGCTTGTGGAGGTATTTCAGCCAACAACGTTAAAGCACATGGCTCGTGGATCGGAAGTTTGTGATCCGACAATTACGTATTGGAAGTCGATCTGTCATCTGTATAGTATATTCAGATTTTTCCCAATAAACTTTGGCAAATATTACACACTGGTAGCCTGACAAGCCAGACTATATCATTAAAATGTATAGTCTGGCAACGACCGGTAGACCTCGGCTCAATCCAGGGGGCGGGATGAAGGCTGTCTTTCAAACTGCCTCTGCACGCAATAGGGTAACGCTGTCAGGGTTAGGGTTACGCAGAGCAGTAGATTTAACAGAGTGGCACAGAGCAGACACGTGGTTCATGTAGCTCCCAATACAGCCATAGCAGTAAAGCTGATAAAACATGTTTTGATGCTGGCTTTATGTTAACACGTCACCGTTCTGACAGTTTTTCATGCGAGAAAGTCATTTAATCCGAGTCTGTGGTCAGTTTGCACAATCTGTTA
The DNA here is from genome assembly GCA_030347415.2 of Decapterus maruadsi. Classification (NCBI taxonomy): domain Eukaryota; kingdom Metazoa; phylum Chordata; class Actinopteri; order Carangiformes; family Carangidae; genus Decapterus; species Decapterus maruadsi. The sequence continues at coordinate 16,338,632 of CM064896.1, forward strand.
AACCGAGCACCAGGGCAGCGGCTGACAGAGCTGCAGCAGCCGCTCTACGGACCTCATCTGCCGGCGGCAGTCTCTCGCCTCCCGGCGGGGTAGACCGCCAAGTAACGTATCCGCACGCTTTCAGAGGTTTACCGCTGGCTGGTTAAACTCTTTTTAGGAGATTAATGTTGGTCTCATTGATTAAATTTAACAACTGTGGCAGTGGCGTTAGTTTGTTTGAATGAAAAGTGAGCAGGACTGCCTTTGGGCTACGGACTGAAATCACCACCTTGTTTAATCTACCGCTCTGGGGTTAGGTTTTCACTTTTTCGGTAGAGCAAGCTGGTAGATTAAACTTTTCCCATATCCCGCAAAACACCAAATTCCTTCTTCGAAATGAATAACACAACTTTTAAAGAAAATGACTTTTAATTCTTTCAAAGTTGATATTCAGATTTTTGCCCAAGCCATCTTGTCAAACCTTAAGGCAAACTCAATAAACAGATGGACATTGGTGAACACAATCGGGCTCAACAAGTTCAATTCGTTTTTATTTTTGCTGCCGCTATCTGTCATAACACACTGGGCAATAATTTGTGTAATCTGTCATGTAAACGTGCTGACTGTGTTTCTGTTTTGTTTCTTATTAAATCAGCATGGTTGACAACTGCAGGTTGTTTAGCCTCCTGATCAGCTGGTTGGTGTGTTGCTTTGCTCAAGAGCAGCTGCCTCAGGGAGGAGTGGCTGCCGTCAGTCAGAGAGCAGCTCCTTCACAACTGAAGAGCTACAATTAGTTTCCTCAGTGAGCCAGAGTTATCAGACTGCTATTACTGGATAGCAGGGTCACAACACTCCTCTGTCAGTGTGTGTGTGTGTGTGTGTGTGTGTGTGTGTGTGTGTGTGTGTGTGTGTGTGTGTGTGTGTGTGTGTGTGTGTGTGTGTGTGTGTGTGTGTGTGTGTGTGTGTGTGTGTGTGTGTGTGTGTACCACTTCTCACTCTCTAATATCAAGCTGTCACCCCTCCCTCCCTCTCTCTCTCTCACACACTCATCTTTAGCAAAACACTTTTTCCGCTCAGTCGCACATAAAAACACACACATCCCTGCACCTCACACAAACCTGCATTATCACACACACAGCACACACAGCATGTGCCATATTCACAAGCTGTGGCTCATGAATCTATTGTGCCTCATTCACCATGTCTCTGACACACACAAACACACATAGGGGACAAAAGAGGTTTAAAGAGGTTTACTAATGGACTAAACCTAAACCTCAGTAAAGTTGGTGTCAAAGCACCAAACTACATTTTTTTCATGTAACGTCACAATGTGTCACGGTATTATGATAACGTTATTGATAGCCGTCTCTGGCTGCACTCATAGGTTCACACACCTGAAGGTACAGTCTACATACACACTCACACAGAGTTCACTGTTAGCAACATCTAAGCAGCTGTAACTGTGTGATAATTGGAGGGTGCACAACCATCAGCCACTACTGGAGCCAGTAACAACGGTTTATGAAATGTCCTACTGGCTGTGATTAATGATTGATTCATTGATTTACCTGTTTAAATCTTCAACAGGTGAGTAATGAAGGTGTGTGTGTGTGTGTGTGTGTGTGTGTGTGTGTGTGTGTGTGTGTGTGTGTGTGTGTGTGTGTGTGTGTGTGTGTAGGTTGATGTGCGACTTCATGATGTGAGAACATAGATGCTCTTCATTAGCAATGAAGGGACGAACAGATCCAGCGTCCCCAGTTTGGTAATGCTACACAACAGCATCAGTCCACACCCACACACATTAATTTCACCTGCCTCTCACTCAAATCAGCTGTAGAGGGGGGGTCCAGCTTTTAATGATCTCAGTTTGAGCTTTTACACAGTGTTTTTACAAACATTAAACAAACTAATGTTTGTTTTGCTGACACAAATTTCCAAAAACGCATGACAAGTTTTAATGCATACACTAATTTAAAAACAAATCTGTCACAATAAAATCCGTTAGGTCCTGATAGCCACATGAAAAACATATTTCAGAGTTAAATATGGCTAAAATACAAAACATATTAATTTCCCCATGAGGCCCTGTTCCTCCTCCACAGACACAGAGGATCTATGTGTTAGAAAAGGACCCTCACCCCTCTGTCAACATCTCTCTCTCTCTCTCTCTCACACACACACACACACACTCACATATGCGTACCATCACGCACGCACGTGCACATTGTAGCTGAAGCTGACCAACATCATCAGCGTCTGCCGCCTCCTGTGTTCATGCTGCAGGACCGACACGCAGCCTCTCTCTACCCCACAACCTCCCTCTCTCTCTGTCTCTCTCTCTCACACACACGCCACCCTGACCTGCCAGCATCAGTAGCCTCGCGCAATCTTCTGCTGAAACGGCGGAACAAACCCGTGGTGACACGTGTGCGCACAGCGCGCGGCTCCAACAGACCAAGCGTGTCCACGCACACTCATGAGTTACACGCACATACACATGCATATGTCCTGCACGCACACATACACACACGCACGCACACACACACACAATTACAGAAGCTGCAGGTGCTCCTCAATCATCTCAGTGAGCACATGCGCAAACGAAGCGCGCGCGCAGTTCTAGTGATCCAGAAAACTCCAAACACATAAAGCAGAAAACACAGAAACACAAAGTGTCTGCGCTCAAACTGCAACTCACACACATGTGAGCGCGCGCGTGTGTGCGCAAACAACAGCGAACTGTTAAATGATCTTGCTTTCCTACCTTCCTCGTGAATCCGCTGCAGACAGAAAGTGAGGTTCCTCCGCCAGCCCGGCATGGTGGTGATGAAGAGGAGAAAGATGAGGAGAGGTCTGGGTGATGAGGAGGAGGAGGGTGAAGAGGGATGAAGAGGAGTGATGATGAGGGCAGTAGATCCTGTCCGAGTCGAGGTGATGACACGAAGGCGACAGCGGCGAACTGAACCCCCCCCCCTCTTCTTCTTCCTCCTCCCCCGGTGTCTATCGGTGAACGGTGAGTAGCGGCTGCTCTCTCCGGTAACGACCCCGCTGACAGTCCGTGTGACAGTCGGTCCCGCTGCGGCACCAATGGTCTCTCCCCTCTCTCTCTTCCTCTCCCCTTCCTCTCTCCTTCTCTCTCTCTCTCTCTCTCCCCCTCCCTCTACTCCCTCTCTTTTTCTCTCTCACCCCCCTCCAGTCTCTTGTCTCTCTGTATTTGTCCTCCTCCTTCAGTGTCTCTATTTTTCTTTATTTCCTGTCTCTCCGTCGTGCCCCTTTCTATTGTGTCCCCCTCCCTCCATCATATTTTCGTCGGAGTTCATTTCCAGGTCAAAGTTGTTGTTGTTGTTGTTTTAATCGTTATCTTGTCATAACATTTTAATTTCACTACTTCTTTCAAAACATTCAACCTACACGGGGTGGGGGGAGAGAGAGAGAGACACTGGGCCTACCTGAGCTAGCAGCAGCCTCCTGGTGCACCATGTGTCAACACACCTGTAACGTTACCTAATCAAACCTCTGCTCAGTGGACGAACAGGATGTGGTAAACTCGGAAGAAACGTCCAAAGTCCGAGAAACTTTTTTTTTTTTTGAATCCGAGAAACTTTAGATTCCAGGATCTAGAACCAATATGGCTGCCAGAGAGCGCTGGAGACTGCCGAAGGTTCATCACCCACAACGGTGCAACTGATAAATGTTAGAGACTTCAATCATTAGTCTTAGCTTAGCAAGAAGTTAGTTGTTAGGGTAGTTCTGAACCCTGAACAAGAGCCGGACAGTGACGAAAGGGAACTAGGTCTATCCATAGAAGCGCTGCCATCTTCTCCTTAGCAAAAGATCCAACAGTCTAACTTCTCCCAAGATGCATTGCGCGCCGGAAGTGGAATCCAGACGGTTTGCGGAAAGCATGGAAAGGTAAAGAATGTCTCTGGTAAAAGTCAACAACACAGACAAAAGTTTTGTTTTTTGTTTCTTCCTTTTTAAATTCTTTATTAGAAATAAATCTTACAAGAATGATTTCCAATACAAATACTTGAAAACTGAGCAAAACATCAGCGTTTACTAGCTAGGAGTAGGCTAACAAATGGAACAAAAAACACAGACCGGAAGCCATTTTTGCCGGTTTGGTGGAATTTTACGTTTACGTTTCCATGATTTTCAGGCGTTGTCATAGTTGCGGTAAACACATGGATCTGGTGTGATCCATGTTTTACAGATTTTCATTTTTTAAAAAAAGAAAAAAGAAGAAGAAATACATGCATTTACCGCGACTACTCAAACCATGGAAACGTAAACATAAAATTCCACCGGAAGAGCAAAACAGGCAAAACAGGCTTACGTTTTTGACGTTCGGAAAAAAGTGGATAGGCTAGCATTATCACCTCACTTTTACATGTTACAACAGCTTGTGACGTAGAGTTTAACTCCTCCCCAGACTAGAGTGGACTGCGCGATCCGGTTCGATTCCACTGTTGGTCCTTTGCTGTCAGAACCCCACCCCCAGCACAAACAGGCGCATTGATGCCATTGCTGATGTGCTCCACAACAATCCCAAGCAGCATGATAATAGAAAACAGAAATATCTGAATATTATGAATTATTAAATTGCCCTGCATAGCCATTCTTTCATTCTGACCCCAAAAGTCTTAACAGTTTTACAAGTAGCCACTATATAAAATCACAAAAGCCTTACATCATTACCAATTTCAAACCCACTCCACTTAAAACCTGATCCCACTACATCACATTAAAGTGCAGCGTGAGAGTGAAGCTGTGATTTGTACCTGACACTGTGACATCCTGTTATCACACTGAGCTGCTGTCAGCCTTGGTCCATGTGCGACAGTGTCCTGGTGCTTGTTTTGTTAATTGAATTGTCAGTTTTCCTACAAACATGTCACTAAGACTAATTCTCAAAGCTGCCCCTTAATAATTAAATGAGAGTGAAGTGTGGCTCACACTGTGCGGACACTGAGTAAAGACTGCTTTGTCTGTCCACCAGTAGGCTAATTGGTTCTCTGATAACAGCCTGTTCAGGTCATGTCAGTGCAACTGTCTGAACCATGCGACGTCTAATTCAAGTTTCGAAGGTAAGTAAAACTTCCTGCTTTCGAAGAGGAAATGTAATTTGAAAAAAATAAAGGGTAACTGGGATACATGGGAAAAATGAGAAGATCCCAAGATGGCCACTCACTTCTGCAAATAGCCTACCAGAACCTTTTTCTTCAGCTAAAACAAAACTATTTAAGAGATTCTGCATCTCTCCCTCAGCTAAGGTTAAATTAAATATTGGATGCTTAAGTATAAACATGCATAGCTTTGAGCTGCTGGCCTCAAAGCTTTGATTACCCCACCAGTTTAGTCAGTATGAATCTCGCCCATGCTCAGGCCAGATGCTGGTTTTGCTCTCTCTCTTTTTTTTATTCCCAGATCCACAGCTGGCCCAGCGTTGTCAGATACCGCTTCTGAATCTGAAACACTTCTGATGTGCACACAGGACTATTCAGTCCACATGTGGATGAACACAACAGGCCTGTGTCGGGAGGTTTGTTTTGCTTTCTTCGTTGCTCTTTAATGTTTTCTGACTTTCTGGTCTTTTATTTCACAGAGTTTCGGTTTATGTAACTAACTTCCACACTAAGGTTCTGACCCAGCAGCGACTTTTAGTGTGAAGAGGTGAGACAGAGAAAGACTTAAGCTCCTCCCTATACATCCACTGGTCCATCGCATCTCTGACATGCTCCTGCTTTACTCAGTGGGCCTAAGGAGCCTCAGCTCTGGGCCTGAACTCTCTGTGACTCACGGAACAGCAGAGTTTGGAGATATGATGTCATCACTGTGAGTCGTTGTTCCCACAGCTCGCACTCGTCTCATCTGTTGTCAGGACAAACACTGATTTGTGATACTTAAAGCTCCCTCCCTCTTTTCCTGCTCAGAAACAGAAAAGGACCTGCGGCTGCACTGTCACATCCATCGACTTTGTGTTCCCTAATCCACTGTCTGAGACCGCATCACTGTGACATCACAGGCGAGGGGGCGGCGGTGTAGGATGAGCACGTTTCCCTCTCAGTGGCCTCAGCTGGGAGCTCATACTGTAACATGACACACACACACACAGTCACAGTTGTCCCTGGTAGTGTTGGCTGTTTTCACTTCAGTGGCCGTGGATCAGGAGGAGGAGGTCGTCCACTGATCAGAAGGCTGCGGTTCAGTCACAGACTCCTCTGGTTGAAGTGTTTTATGGTAAAAAATATTTTATTTTTTTCATGTATATGTTGCAATGAAATATGGCAGTGTTGTGCCATTTATTTGTGAGGTTAGACGCAGTTGTGAGGTGTCTGTCTCATGTAGCTGTGATGGTCATTGTCTGGAGGCAGGACAGCTCTCCTGCTGCTACTTGACCCCACAGCAGCAGCTCTTGCATTGATTAACTGCATGGTTGAACCTCTGATTCACTTGTCTGAACCAGTATTAGACTGATGGAGACATGACATCATAAAATATCCAGCTGCACTGACCGAGATCAGTTGTCATAGTAAACCTGTTACAGCCCCAGGATGAGGAGGGGATTTGGACTCCAACACACACACACACAACACACACACACACACAACGCACACACTTAACAGAGTGATGCTGCACTGAGGGCTGTTTGGTGGGAGAGTGCAGCCTCTTGTGGTCAGTCATCAGTGGTGCAGTGTATTTTCTTCCTCTGCAATGAACAGCAATCTTGTGACTTCAACCAGAGTTACCTGCATTACAAACTGCTGACAGCATCAAATTAAGATATACACACATTCAAACACCCTCTCTTTACTGCAGTGTTCACTCTGAACTCACACGCACACATGCGCGCACAATTTCACCAATTCTTGCTCTGTATGCCATCGTCCCAGCGCTGCCAGATGACCTTAGGTGACACAAATTAACAAGAGTAGAGGATTTCACTACTGCAGCACTAGATGGACACACACACACACAGTATGTACCTAAAGTATTGTCACAGAAGTGAGAAGAACATCAGGAATGAGTCACTTTATGATCAACAACATGTGACACAAGAACTAATGAAGCTCTGATCACAGACATGTGGTTTAGTCACAAGGTTTCAAGTTTGCAGTCACACACTGAACTACAGTTTAAATTAATTTTTAGGTTGAGTCTGACACAAACATTTAGTCACAGCCTAACAGCCTACCTCTCTAATTCTAAATCAGCAGTTCTGTGTTGGGGGAGGTACAGAAATCAAATATAGTCCCAGTGGACAGTATAGCTACTACAGAAGACTGATAAGTTAATAAACTGATCCTCACATTAAGTGTGAATACAGGAAGGGTACATTTAATAAATAATAATAATAAATAATGTGTAGTCTAGGTAATAATAACTGTGTTACATGTTATAATTTTATTCATTTAAAATGTCAGAAATTGCAGTTGTGTGTGTGTTTGTGTTTCCATGTCTGAAGCTGTAGGCCTAATATGAATAAATCATTTTAACCATTGTGATACTTATTTAAATTACAGCTGATTGTAGCCTATGTTCATTTCACTTTCAATTATTATGTGTTTATACAGATCAGTCCACTGCATTAACCACTGGGCGCATCAGGAAGCAGCAGAACACTAGATCAGTCACAGGTAGGTGACAAACCTACCTGGTGCCTTTTGATGTCTTAATCCACAGTAAAGTAATAAAGTGTTGTTTGTTTTGTGATCACATGACTTGGCATAAGTTCTATACCGGATCTTGTCTTTGGCTGAATCACTTAAGGGAAGCACTTGTGGCCTAACCTGTTATTCGTGGTGGACATATTTCTGTTCTCTGATCTGATCAATCTCTGTTGTCCACCTGTTGTCAGTTTGCTGTCTCCTAGACCACGCCCCCCGAAGTTTGCATGTTCCACCTGGACTGTAGCTGCACCTCCGAACGAGGAAGAGGAGAGGTTTGGAGGAGGGGCGGGGTGTGTGCGCGCGCGTGTGTGTAGGGGAGACCCACCACCCCCCACGTGACTGACTTTATGCCGTAATACCGTAGCTCGGACGGAGGTGAAGACACAGACCGGAGGAGCGCGGTAGGAAAGAGGAGCGTCCTTAAGACTATCATTATCATCATCATTATCACCACATCTCGGAAAGCAGTCTGTCTTCCCCCGCCCCCCTCCACCTCCACCACCTCTCCAGCGGCTTAGTTTTTCCATCCCGTCCGGTGCTCGGGATGAGCTGGCCGGCTGCAGCCGTGTTCGCGGTGCTGACCGCTTGGCTCTGTTGCGGTGGGGCTGAGTGCGCGGCGGTAGCGGCGGGTCGAGGCCAACAGCTCAACCAGCGACCGATCATCGGTAAGATTCACCGGCTGTTAGTGGCCTAGAGTGTCCGGTGGATTATGACAGATCTTATGTAATAGCCCGAGAATGTTCCAGAATAAGTGTGTGCGTGTGTGTGTTCCGCCATCATCTACCTTGTTGTTTTAACTGCAGGTGCAGGCTACATTTCTACTATCGATTAACATTGATGATCAATAAAACTAAATTTTCTAGGCTATATCCTGTAGCTTGCTTTTGTATTTTAAGTTTGATAAAACACAAAATATTTATTGTTATACGTGTTTACTTTTGTGTTTTTTGGCTACTTTCATCTGTGATGTTTATCTAGCTTATCTAATTAAGTTTCAGTTTAATTCACTACTAATACATATTCATTAAACATGACTAGGCTATAACCACTGTTGGTTGAGACGCTGTATGTTTCCAGCTGTTGTCACCTTCAGCTTCATTACACCTAATTGATAGCGTGAATCCTCCCAGCACTGATGTTACCTGAACATGTGCAAGCGGAGGAGCTAATACCTACAATAAATAATAAGTAATAATAATAATAAGTAAAAATCCACTGCTGATGTATGCAACAGTAATCATTGTATGTCAGTTTGATCAGTGAACTAGTCATCATAACTCCAAGTACAGATCTGACTCTGGATCAGTCAGTGTCACCTGATACCTTGAATCATTGTAGGATTCTAAACTTAAACTGTGGCCAATGATGTGTGGTGACGTGGAAGTGCTCAGAAACCATCATCTGATTCTGGTGGCTTGCAGCCGCAGGTCTAGAAAGTCTTTTCTGATGCAGATCTAACAGGTTCCCTGAAACTGTTGGCACTGAACTGACCAAACCACCCTGTAAGACTGGTCCTTTCTTCTGTTTGAAACAACAACAGAAACATATAGTGATTGAAGTCATGAAGATTTTATGGAGAAATTAAAATTCAGGGGTTCTGTGTATTGATCTTCTAGACGTTAACCTGTCTCCTGCTTTCTCCAGGTGTTCTGGCTCAGGAGAACCTTCCAGGAGACCCAGTTGCCCAGGGCTCTTCCTATATCGCTGCCTCCTACGTCAAGTACCTGGAGGGAGCAGGGGCCAGGGTCGTCCCCATCAGGTACCATTAACACGTAATTAGCCAGGATCAGAGCAGGGCTTGATAAATTTTAATTAAATTATTGAACTACTTTATTTTTTGTTCAGTTTTCTGGGGCTTTGGGCTTGGAATTTTGAACTGACTAGCCATTAGAGCTCAGACATTAATGATACTTAGTTTGTTTGTTTGTTTTTTTATAAATCTGTGTGTCACTGACTAGTCTTTAGAGATGATCCACTGAGGAAAACTAAGATGTAATGCTGCAGTGCGATTACACTTATTGGAGCATGCTGTCGGTTTTCTGAACACTAAGATGTTTCCAGCTGGACACGACTGTTCCTGGAAACGTGTTTAAATACAGTATCAGCAGTGGTTCTGCTTGGAATACAGATGCAATCCTATAGATTTCAACATTAGTATTTGTCTGTTTCACATTGTGGCCAGTAGGTGTTGCACTGTTTAAATGAAACATCAAGAAACTAATCTGTTCTCAAATCAGTTTCCTGCTACAGTGCTGCATGCTTCTAAATTTAGATATGCATTACAAAAAATATGGTGTGTATGTTAATTATTTGGTAATCCAGTTCATGAAGTCTCATTCACCGTCTACATGTTGGGGGAGGGGACTGCTCCTATTATTGGAGTCCTTAGAAAATTACTCAAAGAGTTATCCTGGTTGATGTTTCTGTTGAAGTGAGACATCATGACCAGCTGTTTCAGTCACAACTGTTTCAGTCATGGTTCCAGATGTAGGTGTGAGCAGAGCCTATATGTGAGTGAGTGAGTGGGGTGTCACTGTGTCAATATTTACCTGCAGGAAGAGACAATGCTACATCTACATCTGACTCTTTGTTTTCCCTCTTTACCACACAGTCTGTAATTGAAAATCAAACAGATATGGCAGATGTGAGGACTGTCACACATCTCTGGCTGATTGCTCAATGGTCAATTTCAATCTGTGATGGACACTGTTTTTTCCCTGTTTGTTCAACAGAATCAATCAAACAGAAGAAGAATATGTGAAGATCTTCTACTCAGTCAACGGGTGAGTTCAACTGCCTCTGACACACAATATCACCCCTGTTCCCCTCCACCTGATGATCACACTGCTGCTGATTCTACTTCTCTCACCTGCTCATGGCTCAGACTGTAGGCACAAAGTTAAACTTTTAACTTTTCCAGCGTAACTCTTAGTTATCTGGGTAAACTAAACCTAATTTGACAGGCGTGATAATAACCTGTACTATGAAGCTGGTTCTCACATTCTCTGGTTTTCCTTCTCTGGCTCCAAGCATAATCACTGAAATCTGAACAGTACACTGTCAGTCACTGAATTTTGAACCGTTGAACCAAGCAGAAACAGATTTAAGGCTGGGGGGATCAAACCCATGATCTTTGCTGTACAAGACCAACACCTTGCCACTTGGCCACCACATCGCCATTATAGATATGAAGGAGAACTGACTCAGTAACAGAGCAATGACCTGATGTGTGGACATGAAGAATAGATTTGTTCGGAGCAGCTGCTGCTGCATTGACAGTTAATGTTGTTTTGACTGAATGAATTACACTGTTGCTTTGCCACACAGTGGGCTACAGGTGGATGAACACATGTCATTAATGCAAATACGTAATTACATTTATTTACCCTCATATGCTTTCTGCTGGTGACAGAAAGCGTGCTTTTATTCCAGATTACCGTTGTAATTATCCTATTTTCACATCAGGAGAGGTCAGACTCTGATCAACTAAACGACCAACCAACAGTTGGATTAAGTTTTCTGTCTGCCTCATTGCAATCCTGTGGGACATGTTCCTGTCACACTGTCTTCATTCATATGTCTATGAATCTTCCTTTGTTGTTGTGTTATTTCCCATGCAGCTGACCTGTCTACATGTTCTCCCCTCAGATTGTTGCTGCCAGGGGGAGACGTTGATCTCCAGACGTCTCAGTACAGTCGAGCTGCTAAGATCTTCTACAGCCTTGCTCTGAAGGTAACCGCCAACCAGAGGAGGTAGACACATTAGAGCTGCTATTATGATCATGCAAAACAGAAGGTTGTTGATTTGTTTTATGTGGCATTCACTGATCCTCACCATGAGGCACAACTTCAGTCTGACCTAGGCACAAGCACAATCCCAACACCTTTTACTGTCACCTCCTGCAGGCCAATGATGCTGGGGACTACTTCCCAATCTGGGGCACCTGTCAGGGCTTCCAGCAGCTGTCTGTCCTCACAGCAAACAAGAACCTGCTGACGCTCACCGATACCAAGGCCGTGGCCCTGCCCCTTACCTTCACAACAGGTGAGGGGTCACTCACTTTCCCTGCTCCTTCCATCTGTCAGAGGTTTGAAGAGCAGTTGAAACATATGCTTGAGGTTTACACTCAGATATTAAGAATACATTCAGTAGTGTTTTAGATTACTCTCTCCTTGCATTTAGACAATGAATGTGGAGTTCAAGTTTAGCCCCACCCCCACTGGTTGACAGGATAGGAAACACTCAGTCATGGTGCTAGTGATTTTTTCACTGCATGTACCCTAGAAAACATCAGTCAGTCAGTTTAAAGGCATAGATGGTGACCAAACCCATGATGTTTGCTTTACTGGGCCAACTTAACTGCTTGACTACCACACCTTCTCTTCAGAGAGTCAAAGTGATGCCATGCATGGCTGTCCACAGTGACTAAATATACAGGGACTGTTTGTGAACTTGTAATCCTTGTGATCTACCGACTTCTGACATCATCGTGTATGTCAGTTGATTCTTTCTGGTGACATTGGTTCATTCAAACAAAGTTCAATTCCTCCATTATCTTGAACAGAATAATACAACAATCTTTTGTAATTTTTACAGTTTTATTTATTTTGACTCATGTTTGTTTTCTGGTGGTGACACAGGAAAATGTGTTTGTTTGAAGCTTAAATGTTTTTCTCATCATGAGATGCTGTCACTTCTTGGACTTAATGCAGTAATTATGCCAGATCACTGTGTGGTTAGCCAGGAGGTGGAGCCTGTGTCTGTATAAGTGTGAGAGTAACAGGTGAACACAGAGCACACAGCTGCAGAACTGTGTGTGTGGTTTAAACTCTGACTGCTGAATCATTGCAGAATATTCTTCTTCTTCTTTTAGTCAGCAGTGTCAGTCACGCTGCTGAATCTGGAGCCTTGTAGGTGGATTATTATAATCACGCAGAACAGGGCCATCCGACGCGGGACTCGAACCGGGGCCGCCTGCAGCGGGGACTCTAGCTTCTACACATGGGGCGGGTGCTCTACCAACTGAGCTAAACATCACCCCATAAAATGCATATTAACAATCCAATTCCACAATTCAATACCACATAGTTTGGTGTTTTTGGTGGTCTTTCTTTTACATGTTTTCAGGAATTGTGTTTTTACATAATGTTTGCTGCTTTACAGGATCTTTAAAAATTTACCTACTGGAAAACTCTTTACAAAACCAGCCTGAAGCATAGCTTCCTCAAACATTTCCAAACTAGCCCAGTGGAGAGAGTTACATGCCTTCATTTATTTTAGACAGCTAAAGGGGGATTCCTTCTACAGGTATCCTACTAGAAAAACTTCTAAAGAGCAAATTATCCTGATGCTCACATTAGTTGAGATGTGATCTGCACTGAGGCCTCAGCACTGTCACTCGTGGTGCTCTGAGTGGTTGTGGGTGGAGCCTATACTGAAGCGGTCATTGTGTTCATTATCATACAGCCTCTTATCTTTTACTTTTATCTTTTACTATGTTTGTAGTTCATTACCACCACTCAAAGATAAATTTTGTGGTTTTCAAAGTTGGTTTGTGACTGGAAACTACAAATATATTTGTGAGTGGTGGTAATGAAGTAAGAACATAGTAAAAGATAAGAGGCAGTATTGTTAAAATTGACTATGTTCTGGGATCTAATGTACTCTGTTTTTATACTTGAATGAGTTGATGCATGTTTTGAGATATATCATGTATTCTGTTTCAGTATTGAACGCACATAACCTGATGTGTGTGAACATGAAGTCAGATAGTGTGACTCTAGCCTGATAAACAAGAACAAGATGTAACTGCTGAGTTCTCTTGTCTGTCCGTTAGGTTTGTTACATTAGATACACGCCTGATCAACAACACACACATCATGTTGCTTATCACATTGAGAACATGGTTGGCCTGTCCACGTCACGGGTAACTGGCCAATTATCTTCTATCGCCGCGAAAGTCCAACCTCTGTACAGGGCAGGCCCAGCCCAAGAAGATAAATAAATGTGTGACCTGAGTAAATTCTACTACTTTTTAACTGAAGACTTCTCTGGTACTTACTTGGGCTTCCAATATAATAATTGGGATAACAGTATGATGATGAACACAGTGACCACTTCAGCATAGCCTCCACCCACAACCACTCTGAGCACCACGAGTGACAGTGCTGAGGCCTCAGTACAGATCACGTCTCAACTATCAGGATAATTTGCTCTTGAGAAGTTTTTCTAGCAGGGAACCTGTAAAAGGAATCCCCTCTCATCTGTCCAAACCTCTGCGCTACACTAGTTTAGAACTGCTCGTTGTAACAGAGTTTTCTAGTGGGTAAATTTTAAAAGATCTTGAAACGCAATATTTTACAAAAACATTACATAACACAATTCCTGGAAATATGTAAAAGAAAAACCAAAAACACCAAACTATGTGGTGTTGAATTGTGGAATTGGATTGTTAAACTGCATTTCATCATTTCTGAGAAAGACTAAACATGTGGAATCTATTGGCATTAGCAGTTTCCTACTCATCCCCAAATGAACAGTTAAATTAATAACTGTATGTCTGTCGTTACTGTAGAACAATTACCGTTATACATAATTCAGACCAAGCTTACATTACCTTATACCACATCACCTGTGACTGCAGTGACCTCCTTCCCAGAGAAGATGTGGTGGAGGAGGGATTCCTTTTACAGGAATCCTGCAAGAAAAACTTCTAATGAGTAAATTATCAGCAGCACTGCTTCTCATTGTTTGTAAATTATCCTTTCATACCATTCATGGAAGATGAGTACATAATGCATTAATGATTTGTATTTGACAGTCAGTGGTGGGGTTCTTTTTACAGGAGCCCTGCTAGAAAAATTTCTAAAGAGCTAATCATCCTAACCCTTATCTGTGTTGAGATGTAATGTGCACTGAGGCCTCAGCACTGTCACTCGTGGTGCTCAGAGTGGTCTCAGAGTGGTGTGGGTGGAGCCTATCCTTAAGTGGTCACTGTGTTCATCATCATACAGCCTCTTGTCTTGCACAGCTTCTCATTGTTTGTGAAGTAACCTTCCACAAAGTTGAACTTGCATTTCTTTGTTTTGGATAGTCAGTGGTGGGACAAGACCAATGCCTTACCACTTGGCCACCATAGGTGTGAAGTGGAACTGAGTTGAGAAATTACTTTAGGACTTGTGGACGTAGGTTGTTAGGAGCAGCTGCTGCTACTGCACTCACAGGTTTAAATTGTTTTTCTTTGCTGGTGGCACCAGAAAAAAAATGTTTGTATGAAGCGTAAATGTATCACTGTTGTTATTGAGCTTTAGAAATAACTTTATTTAATTGACATTTGGTATAAAAAATATATCTTTAAAAAAGAGAGATAGTGGATTTATGTCTCCATGGTCAATGTTTTCTCCATGTTCACAGCTTCAGTTACAGGTGACCCCTCAAACACAAGTCTGTTGATAGATTCTTGCATTTCATCCACAGTGTGTGAGCAGTGAAAGATGTTAGTGAAACCTCAAAGCAGCAAAGACCTCTTCAATACCTGAGGTATAGATTAAGCTCCTCCCAAGGTAACAGCTACAGAACAAAGGTATGGATGGGGATTGAACCCATGATCTTTGGTTTACGAGACCAACGCCTTACCACTTGGCCACCACACCTTCTCTGGGTGAAAATGGAAGATCACTGCAGTCACAACTGTGATGACGGCAACACACGTAAACTTGGTCTCAATTATGTATAATTGTTCTACAGTAATGACAGACACACAGACATCCAGTTATTAGTAATTTAACAGTTTAACAAACTAAGAAACTGCCAATGCCTGTAGATTCCACATTTTTATACCATTATATTGGTGGGGAAGGGCTACATTCAGTAAGGGTCCAAGTGTGTCACTGGTTCCTCATTTTGGGACCTGCCAAAAACTGCTCAACTCAGAAATGATGAAAGACAGTTAAACCACAGTGACGATAGGTGCATTCGACATGAGCCAGGCCTGCGTAGAATCGATCGCCGGTGACCAGCGCACAATGCATGCCGGTTAGTTTTGTGTCCGACTTGCTCCTCATGTTGAGATCAAGGCGGCCGCAGTTTTTAGAGCCAGGCGCCGCAGTTGCTCTCCACCGACTGCATGCAAGCCTCCGGGCACGGGAAACGCACCGGATCATGAGCATTGGCTCTTAGTGACTGCGACTTGTTGTTGAATAATGCTAGATTATATGAATCTCATGTTGTACTGCTAGAAAATATTCACACAGAGTCAAACTTATGTTCTGAGAACTATATTGGTCATTTATTGGACACTTGCAGTAAAGCATAATAAATATATATTTCGGCGACTTCCTGTTTGTATTGACGGCGGCTGGAAACCGCCCGACTTGACTGCAGCTTTCTGTCACCACCCCCTGCTGCTGCCGCCTGCTCTCGCCAACCTTCCAGGCGAGGCGCAGTTCATGTTGAACGCACCTAGTGACTGTGGTTTTATTTTACTTCCTGTTGTTCCACAGTATGCTTTATGCACATCAACCACTACTTCCTGAACTTTAGCTAGCTCCTTTATTTCCTGTCTCACATTATTGGACAAACTGATTAATCCAGGTGTGTCTAACCTCACAACAACGGTCAGATACACCTGGATTAATCAGTTTGTCCAATAATGTGAGACAGGAAATAAAGTAGCTGGCTAAAGTTCAGGATGTAGTGGAGCTGTGCATAAAGCCAGTTCAATACCACATAGTTCAGTGGTTTTTCTTTTACATGTTTTCAGGAATTGTGTTGTTATATGCAATGTTTTTTGTAAAATCTTGTTTCATAGGATCTTTAAAAGTTAACCCACCACTAGAAAGTTCTATTACAAATTCAGCATCAAGAAGATCTTCCTCAAGCATTTCCAAAACTAGTGCAGAGACTTACAAGCTGCATTTGTTTGTTTTAGACAGCTAAAGGGGGATTCCTTTTACAGGTATCCTGCTAGAAAAACTTCTAAAGAGCAAATTATCCTGATTCTCACATTAGTTGAGATGTGATCTGTACAGAGGCCTCAGCACTGTCACTCGTGGTGCTCTGAGTGGTTGTGGGTGGGGCCTATGCTGAAGCGGTCATTGTGTTCATCATCATACAGCCTCTTATCTTGTACTATGTTCTTAGTTCATTCCTACCACTCAAAGATATTTGTGGTTTTTCACAACTCATGGTTTGTGACTGATTTTCTGCCACATCTGCACCACAGCTTCTCACTGTTTGTCAGGTATCCTTTCACAGAAGATGAGTACCCAACACATTAATGATTTGTATTTGACAGTCAGTGGTGGGGTTCCTTTTACAGGAGCCCTGCTAGAAAAAATTCTAAAGAGCTAATCATCCTAAGCCTTATCTGGGTTGAGATGTAATGTGTACTGAGGCCTCAGCACTGTCACTCGTGGTGCTCAGAGTGGTCTCAGAGTGGTGTGGGTGGAGCCGATCCTTAAGTGGTCACTGTGTTCATCATCATACAGCCTCTTGTCTTGCACAGCTTCTCATTGTTTGTAAAGCAACCTTCCACAAAGTCGAACTTGCATTTCTTTGTTTTAGATAGTCAGTGGTGGGACAAGACCAACGCCTTACCACTTGGTCACCATAGGTGTGAAGTGGAACTGAGTTGAGAAATGACCTGAGGACTTGTGGACATAGGTTGTTAGGAGCAGCTGCTGCTACTGCATTCACAGGTTTAAATTGTTTTTCTTTGCTGGTGGCATACTGGTGGTATGAAGCGTAAATGTGTCACTGTTGTTATTGAGCTTTAGAAATAACTTTATTTAATTGACATTTGGTATAAAAAAAACTATATCTTTAAAAAGGAGAATGGTAGATTTATGTCTCCATGGTGAGTGTCTTCTCCATGTTCACAGCTTCAGTTACAGGTAACCCCTCAAACACAACTCTGGTGATAGATTCTTGCATTTCATCCACAGTGTGTGAGCAGTGAAAGATAGTTATGTTCATTCCCACCACTCAAAGCAGCAAAGACCTCTTCAATACCTGAGGTATAGATTAAGCACCTCCCAAGGTAACAGCTACAGAACAAAGGTATGGATGGGGATTGAACCCATGATCTTTGGTTTACGAGACCAATGCCACCACACCTTCTCTGAGTGGAGATGGAAGATCACTGCAGTCAAAACTGTGATGACGGCAACACACGTAAACTTGGTCTCAACTATGTATAATTGTTCTACAGTAATGACAGACATACAGTTATTAGTACTTTAACAGTTTAACAAACTAGGAAACTGCCAATGCCAGTAGATTCCACATTTTTATACCATTATATTGGTGGGGAGGGGATACAGTCAGTAAGGGTCCAAGTGTGTCACTGGTTCCTCATTTTGGGACCTGCCCAAAAACTGCTCAACTCAGAAATGATGAAAGCTAGTTAAACCACATTGAGAGTGAGCGGTCATTGTGTTGATCATCATACAGCCTCTTATCTTGTACTATGTTCTTAGTTCATTCCCACCACTCAAAGATACTTGTGGTTTTTCCATAGACTGTAAAAAGAATGGACGTAGCATCCGTGACGTCACCCATTGGTTTTGTGCAGTCGTTTTTGTGACTCAAATATGGCGGCCTGGATTGGCCGGCCGAGAACACAACTCTGATGATAGATTCTTGCATTTCATCCACAGTGTGTGAGCAGTGAAAGATGTTAGTGAAACCTCAAAGCAGCAAAGACCTCTTCAATGCCTGAGGTATAGGTTAAGCACCTCCCAAGATAACAGCTACAGAACAAAGGTATGGATGGGGATTGAACCCATGATCTTTGGTTTACGAGACCAACGCCTTACCACTTGGCCACCACACCTTCTGTAGATGGGAGGGAGGGACCCATCCAGACACACCTGGATTAATTAGTTTGTCCAATAATGTGAGACAGGAAATAAAGTAGCTGGCTAAAGTTCAGGAAGTAGTGGAGCTGTACATAAAGCCAATTTAATGCCACACAGTTCTGTGGTTTTTCTTTTACATGTTTTCAGGAATTGTGTTATATGTAGCGCAATGTTTTTGTAAAATCTTGCTTTACAGGATCTTTGAAAGTTCACCCACTTGTAAGTTCTATTACAAAATCAGCATCAAGAACAGCTTCCTCAAGCATTTCTAAAACTAGTGCGGAGGCTTACAAGTAGCTATTTATTTATTTTAGACAGGTAAGGGGGATTCCTTTTACAGGTATCCTACTGGAAAAACTTCTAAAGAGCAAATTATCCTGATGCTCTCATTAGTTGAGATGTGATCTGTACTGAGGCCTCAGCACTGTCACTCGTGGTGCTCTGAGTGGTTGTGGGTGGGGCCTATCCTCCGTGGTCATTATGTTCATCATCATACAGCCTCTTATCTTGTACTTGTACTTTATTTAATTGACATTTGGTTAAAAAAAAATAAAAAAAATGTATCTTTAAAAAGGAGAATGGTGGATTTACAGTATGTCTCCATGGTGAGTGTCTTCTCCATGTTCACAGCTTCAGTCACAAGTGACCCCTCACACACGACTCTGATGATAGATTCTTGCATTTCATCCACAGTGTGTGAGCAGTGAAAGATGTTAGTGAAACCTCAAAGCAGCACAGACCTCTTCAGTCATACATGCTTTATCATGAAATGTAGACTGGATGAGGGACCCTGAGGTATTTACAGTGTGACCACATAAGGTCACAGAGATTAAGCACCTTCCTTATAAAGGTAACAGCTACAGAACAAAGGTATGGATGGGGATTGAACCCATGATCTTTGGTTTACGAGACCAACGCCTTACCACTTGGCCACCACACCTTCTGTAGGCAGCCATAACTGTGATGATAGGAACACACGTAGTCTTGGTCCTTTGATCACCTGTTATTAACTTCTGTTCATCTGCTTTCCTCTCCCGCCTCTTCCACACTGATCCACATCTGTCCTCTAGCGGCCAAATCCAGCCGTCTGTTCCAGGGCTTCCCCAAAGATCTGCTGCAGTCTCTGTCCGAGGAAAACATCACGTCCAACTTTCACAGCTGGAGTCTGTCCATCCAGGTCTGTCTCTCTCCTCTTTATATATCAACTGAAGGTCTTAACTGCAAGACTGAGGTTAAAGGCATGGATGGGGATTGAACCCATGATTGTAGAGCCCTCCAGGATCCTCATGAACCTCGGTGTGTTGGACTGTTTTGCAGGTGAATGAGCGGCTTACAAAACTGTACAAGATCTTATCATACTTTCTTAAAATTTCAAAGGCAGGGATAGTGATCAAACCCATAATCTTTGGTTTATTGGACTAAGACCTTTTCACTTGGCCGCCGCACCTCTTTTGGGCGCTGCACTTAGGAGGATGATGAGCCGATGGTGACGATCTCAGTGTCAGGGTTTGAACATAGGTTAAAATACTGTGTGACAGGTAACATCCCTGAGGTCCAGTCAGTGTAGTGTCCAACATTCAGAGTCAGAGTATCTGATGCTACATTAACACCCAGTCTTTGATCAACAGAACTACACCAGGAACACTAAGCTGAAGAGGTTCTACAAGATCCTGACCACCAACAATGACGGCAAGAAGGAGTTCATCTCCACCATGGAAGGTGATGACCGAGACGATGTCCCCATTACCTTCACCGGATCACTTTTAATTAGATGAATGATTCACATTCAGTCTGACTGTGTCTCCTCCTTCTCCTCAGCTTATCGTTACCCGTTCTATGCCGTCCAATGGCATCCAGAGAAAAGTCCCTTTGAGTGGATCGACAAGTCAGGGATGATTCACACCACCTCCTCCGTCAAGGCCAGTTTCTATACTGCCTGCTTCTTCGTCTCTGAAGGTAGCAGCTTTTCATACAGCACCTCTATCTCCACCTGCTCCCACACTACACCTGGACATCTCCATCTCCTCTCTGTGTCCTCTCCACCATTACTGTGTCCTCCATCTTTGTTCAGGAATATCTCTGAAATTCACTAATGTCACTAATATAATCAGTTTGTCTAAAATATTCTATACTATTTATATCTATAAATCTTATTTTTTTTCCTAGAAATCACAGATTTTTAATGTTGAGTCATACCTCATACTATGTCTGAAACCTCTTCTAAGTCTGATTTAACTTAAATCTAATTCACATCAGTATGTGAAAGATTTATCCTGTTTGTCATCTTAGAGTCAGTTAAATATTATTTTATTGTGATTTATTATCAGGTCACAGTATATGTGGTTTGTTTGAACTGAAATTACACAACAGCACTGACGAAAATTTGCATTTCATCCTAAAGTGGCTTTAATGAAAAAAAAACATCAGTAAACAGTTCCTAACTAAGTCCTTGTCTTCTTCTTCTTCTTCTTCTCCTCCCCTGTTTCTGCAGCCATGAAGAACCACCACCACTTCTCCAGTCCTCAGGAAGAAGCGAGAGCTCTCATCTACAACTTCTCTCCGGTCTTTGCTGGTGTCCATGCTGTCTTCATCCAGAACTACTATTTTGACTGATGGGCGCCTCTGATCAGGAAACAGACCTGAGATCAGTCTCATCACAAACATCTGTAAATCCAGTCTACACTGTCACTTCCAGCAGCCTCTGACATCAACACTCAGCAGTTTATCTGATGTGAACAGTTACATGAACATAAATGCAAACGATAACTTGAATGTGCCAACAGTGGAAACATGGTCGTGTTTTATCTGTCTAATATCATAAAATAACAATCTTACATGGAAAAAACCTTTTTATTTATATTTATTTTCGTCTCATGGTGACGTTAAGGTAGGTATAGAGTCAGACCTGTGTCAAAATGAATAAATGAACACAAAGGGATTCACAAGTGTATTTTCGTTATCTTATCTTAACTTATCGGACGTCTCCTCCTTTCAGTCAGTCACAGCAGTTTGTCAGTGTGCATTCAACAGTTTTTGTATAAATATCACATCAGACATGAAATGTGTGTTTTTGAGGAAAATTGTAAATTCTTTAAAATGTATATTTGTGAATTACCATCATATATTATCATATATACTATCATTTAGAAATATTTGTGTGTACATCAGAGACACATTTGTGAACCTTATTAATTCTGTTCCCCTTTATATAGAGTGAGAGATATTTTTGTGGAATCAGGCATTTACATATAAATCCCAAAAGACATCTGTGAATCCCTCTGTGCGTATTTGTTTGTTGATATGACTCTGTTGATTCAGTTGTTCAACACCCAGAAACCACAGTGACAACATTCACTCTGCATTTATACAAATTTATACATTCATGAGGTTCACATTTACGACCAATAATAATAATAGAATGATGAATGAATGAATGAGAATCAGTTTCTGATCTGTCTTTCAACACTGTCTCAGATCTAAACCATGTTACAGTATGACTCCTGTATGATCTGTGTCTTATTTTCTCTGCTGTTCATCCTCTTCAATCATAAACAACCCACTATAACAAACCAAACTGTCTCAGACTGTCAGACATCTAACATTTTAATTTCATATCCACTTCGTTTTTGTTTTGCTTCTTTACACAAAATGGCCTAAATAAATAAACAAATAAATAAAATCCTTTGTTTCCATTTTCTTTGTTTTTATTCAAAACAAGATATAACCTTTATATGTATGGGAAAAAGTTGCCTTATCCTTTAAATACTTGAGATCTCTAATTGATCAAAAGTTGACCCATGACCCCAATACATCCACAATCAGCACAGACCTGCAGAGATCGTATTTCCTGCACAGACCAAATTTAAATGTAGATATGATTCTGACAGTTTTTTTTTTTCCTACAGAGCATTTATCAAGTCAATTCTACCTTTTTGTTTAATCTCATTGTATTGAAACCTTGCAGTCCAAACAAAAATCATCCAAGGTAGTTTGTATATAGCATGTATGAGAAGTCTCCACTAGATGGCACCATGACTCCACTGAATGTCTCCATATAGTCACGGGGTGAGTTCACTGTCGGTATGAAGAGACTGGACTGACAGGGTCAGAACAAAAGGTCCAGCAGAGCAACATTAAGAACAGTTAAAACACCAGTTTCCTTCAAGTCTCCACTCAGAGTTTATAGAGGAAGATCTGGATCCTGAAAAAACGCTTCACTGTCTCTGAGACCTTGTGACCTGACTTCTCAATTACAGTTTTCAGATGACATTTGCATCATTTTGTTATTATTTGTCTCTTTGTGTCAATGAAACACCGTGGTGTTTGATGAATGAAGCTCAGTGATTTAAAATAAACATTGGATCAGAGTCAGAACTGCAGCCATTTTTATATTTGTTCACTGAGATTTTAGTTTAGTTTCCTCATTAGTTCATTAAATACCTCAAGCACCCCCCCCCCCCCCCACACACACACACACACACACACACACAGGCAGCGGCTTTTGATGGAGAGGAATAATCTGCTTTAGCACAATCTCTTTCGGAGCGTAGGAAGTGGAAGTGATCCACCAGTTGAAGCCTATTCGGGTGAGGATCATGTTAATGATGAATGTTCCACCTTTCTGGAGGCGTGGTGGCCAAGTGGTAAGGCGTTGGTCTCGTAAACCAAAGATCATGGGTTCGACCCCCATCCATGCCTTTAAGAAACCTTGTGTCCTCAATGCTCCTCAGACACTGACACAGGGTTTACTTTGGCTATGAGGGAAACAAGTCGTCAGCATCTACAGGTATGTGAGTATGAACATGGTGGTGGCATTCATGTTAACACACACACAAATTCTCAAATGCACAAGTGTTCAGTCATGACCATGGAGACAAACACACTAACCTGCATGGCTGGTCCCACACCCACTACTGTGAATTTACCTGAATTGCACAACGTTTATATTGAGAGTGTGTGTACAGCATGTGCATGTATGTGTAGGTGATGCAGCTGCTGCTGTATTTAACTTCATTTTCATGTAGACCTGCAGATGTATGGTTTTCACACACAATCTAACAAACATACTCTAACTAAATGTACATTTAAAACAGTGATTTAATATTCTTGCTTGATTACTAATGAGAAAAAAACAGGCTGTGACTTCAACTGTAAATTTTCCAGCCTGTAACTTCTCTCTGATCAGTTCTGACTTAATAATAATGATCTGTACAGTGTTGCACTCTACTCTGTTGTTTCTCTGACATATTCACACTCTCCACTGAGTGTGTGCAAAACAGGAGACAATGCACGAGGTGGGAAGTGACCTCTGACCCCAGAGGGTTGTTAAGTCCAGACAGCAGGAGAGAGTGAAACAGCTGGATCAGACTGAACGATGAGAAAGAGTCCCACTGACTCCAGCTCCATTAGAGCTGATTTATGGAGCTCATTAATTATTCAGGCGAGAGAACAGGGACCAATAAAGTTTAATTTAAGAAGAACGACGACACTAAACTTTCTCATACTTCGAGAGGGGTTTTTCATTTTCTCTGCTTCAGCTTCAAACACGCACACACACACCAGGGATGTCACTCATCCAACCTCTAAGTACACTTTACTTTATTATAAATACCACAATATTAATAACGAGATGACATTAAAGCAACATTGTGGAGTTTCAGCTCAGTGGGGGAGAAAACGAAACTAATCAGCCGGTGCGTCCAGCGTTGATTCCCATTAATAAACGACAGTATTTACCACATGTTTGCATGGAGACTGTGTGGCAGGTGGTGGGGGTGGGAGGAGGTCGGTGGCGGCGGCGACCGGAGGGGAACCGTAAGTTTCGCTTTTACCCACCTCGCCTCTCCTCGACGCAGAGGGGAGGGGGGCAGTGTTTCGTACCCGTGCAGGGAAGTTACATAGTGCGGTTTCAGCCGACGCTACCCCGCTCAGACCATGGCAGCAGCTCCATTCATCCTATTAACCATTTTTCTACCAATGCAATGAGTCTGGAAACATTATTTTAAGGCCGAAAAAACTCAGAAAAACTCTGCAATGTTACTTTAAGCAACACATGTAAGACATGCAAAAAAAAAAAAAAGTCCAAAAGGTGCATGGTGCAGTGGCCATGTTGTCTGTGTGAGGTTGAGTGTCGGATATAGGAGATGGGCAAGGAACAGACGTGTAATGTTGTATGTTGCAGGAATGAAAAGTCCATTTCACAGTCATTTTACAGTAATGATGGGTTGTGATGTGTGGGGGCAGGGGCAGAGAGGGGGTGGCTGGTCATTCAGCAGCCTCACAGCCCGTCCCTGTTTGAGATGAGACAGTCTGGAAGAGACAAGAAAGTTTGAGATGTATAATTGCAGCTCATCAAATAATTTTCAAAATCATTTAGAGTAAGGAGTTAAAACCTGAGGAAACATTAATGCTCCATACAGTATAAAGGTTATGTTCTGGCTGTAAGTCGTCCACTTTGTATTTACTGTAACACTGCAGTGTTATCAGGATCTCCCTCAGGTGTGTATTTTAGATTTATTTTATTTTAGATTTAAGCCACACAGACTCATTCTCATTTACTGTATTACAGACATCTCTTAATGAGCCACTTTAAAAACAGTTACCTTGATTATCAAAACAACACAAACCATTTACTCACAGTTTGTGTCTGTTGGTCACAAAAATAAAACAACATTAACAAAATTACTCTAAAATGGTTAAAAGGACTAACTGAATAAAATGTTTTAATAGCAAACAGAAGATGAAATAAAAATAGAGCTAAGAGAGAGAGGGGAGAGGGATTATTGGTAATTGAAAGATAAAATGGTAATCATCCAGAAGGGGCGAAAGATTAGAGCTCTTCTTTTTCATTTAAGTGGCAGCACATGGGAGGGAGAGAGAGAGAGAGAGAGAGAGTCGTGCTTGGGGACGGTAAGAGATTGAGCAGGAGAACAAAGAGGGAAAAGTGAGAGAGACGAGTGGAGGAGAGATCTGCTCAAATTTCACTTTTCTTCCTCTCATCCTTCTTCATAATAGAAACTGTCAAATCAGAGACGACCTGCTCCTCCACTCATCTCTCTCTCTCTCTCCTTCTCTATGTAGTCAATCTACTCATCTGTCTGATCAGCTCACGTCCCTCTCATTCATCAACAAATCAATTTAGAGGAAATATTACAAAACGAGAATTTGTTTTCTTCTTGCTTTTTTCCCCCTTTACTGCTCCCATCATTAGTCTTGTGAACTCACATCTTGATTGTCTTGTCAAAATTTGTATTCACAATCAGTTTCTGTCTCAGTATTTTTTCTAATCTAATTAAATTTCACCGATGTGAGGGGAAAGAAACATCTGAGTTTACATCATTTGTCCATTTTCTGACAGAAGTTTCGTCATCAAGTAAACATAGACTCGATGTAAAGATAAATCCATGTGTTTAACTCCAGCTCAGTCTGAGGCTCATGGACACAGGAGGAGTGAGACCCTCCTCCTCCTCCTGCCTCTTTCTCTTCCTCTCTTTGTGGATTACAGTAAGCTTGAAGAATATCCTCTCTCTCTCTGCAGGTACAGAGCAATGTCTCTCTCTCCCATCCTCCATTTGTCTCCACTGAGGACGACTGAAGAAAAATGCCACAGAGGAGTATTCTCAGTTTGTCTGCTACTGTCTTCTTCTTTCCTGCTCCTCATGCATCTTTACATACACTTTGCACCTTTCTTTCTGAGCAGCAGCCTTGAAGCTTCAGAAATGTGAAATGTAAAGAACGTGCAAACAGAACTTCTGGATCAGTGTTGTGGTTTAAATACTGAAAGCAATACAAAATAACAAAGGCAGGGGCATAGATACATCTCTGGGTATCATTGAGGTGAACAGCAGAGCTCCTTACTTACAACCCATGAAATGCTGTTAAATGCTTTGAACATATTGTTGTTTTTAATGATTTTTAAGGCATGGATGGGGATTGAACCCATGATCTTTGGTTTACGAGACCAACGCCTTACCACTTGGCCACCACACCTGGGGAGTGCCTTGCTTTCTATTTAAATGAAAATGCATCAGAATGAATGGTATTATTCAGGCTCAGCGAGCACCGACCAATCCTCTCTCTGGTTGATGTGAAAGATTCAACCATTGACAGCTTCAAACCTGTAGATCACCTTCCTTGTCCTCCAGCACCAGACTTTCAGCTCCTTGTGGTTCAGTAGTTTTTACAGCCTTGTCCATTCAACGTTTTGCTCCTCAGATAGTTCCCTATAATGGTTCATAAAGGAACACTGATACTCCATTTCACCCGAAGACTTTTCATACTCACATGTAGACTGTGGCATCAGCTGATGGTGGATCATTTCATTCTTCCCATAAGACCAGCTTTAGTCTATTCCAACACTGTCTCAGGAGCATTGAGGGCACGAGGATTTCTTAAAGGCATGGAAGGGAATCGAACCCATGATCTTTGGTTTACGAGACCAACGCCTTACCACTTGGCCACCACGCCTGCTATTTGCTCAGCTGAATATTCATGCAGCCATTTTTATATTTGTTCACTGAGATTTTTTTTTTGAGGTTCCTCATTAGTTCATTAAATAACTCAAGCACACACACACACACACACACACACACACACACACAGGCAGCAGTTTTTGATGGAGAGGAATAATCTGCTTTAGCACAATCTCTTCCAGAGCGTAGGAAGTGGAAGTGATCCACCAGTTGAAGCCTGAATATTCGGGTGAGGATCCTGTTAATGATGAATGTTCCAGCTCCCTGGAGGCGTGGTGGCCAAGTGGTAAGGCGTTGGTCTCGTAAACCAAAGATCATGGGTTCAACCCCCATCCATGCCTTTAAGAAACCTGGTGCTCTCAATGCTCCTCAGACACTGACACAGGGGTTACTTTGGCTAAAACAGACGTTATGAGGAAAACAAGTCGTCAGCATGGATGTGAGTATGAACAGGTCAATGGTGATGGCATTCATGTTAACACACACACATTCTCAAATGTACAAGTGTTCAGTCCTGACCATGGAGACAAACACAGTCTCCTGCACACTGACCTGAACTAAGGTATCATCACTGCAAATATACCTGTTGGAAGACCAGCTTTAGTCTATTCCAACACTGTCTGAGGATTTCTTAAAGGCATGGAAGGGAATCGAACCCATGATCTTTGGTTTACGAGACCAACGCCTTACCACTTGGCCACCACGCCTCCTATTTGCTCAGCTGAATATTCATCACTTACCATGGTGATCCAGTGGCTGTGTTTCTCGGTGCCTTGAAGTTGAATATGTTAATGTGTTTGGATTTTTTCTCCTTGGAGTAATACACCGTTACTCATTTACACTTTGTATTTTTCATGATAGATCTGATACATATTAAAATAAAACCTATGTACAGCTTACATGTAATAGAAAATGTAGCTAGGCTACATCAGGACACACTTGAAAACAGGGATGGAGGGTGTAGTATGGTGTGGTGGTGGGGATGATGGTGGTGAAGTGGGGGAGGGGGGGTGATGGGGGGGTTGAACTGGTGGATCACTTCCTACGCTCACAAAAGATTGTGCTAAAGCAGATTCTTCTTCTGTTGTGCAGGTGTGGAGGCTCCTCGTCTCCTCCTGTGTGATATCATATGTCATAGCTGTGCACAATCAAAAGCTGCAGCCTGCATACTCAGCAGGTGTGTGTATATGTGTGCGCACACACGTGCATGTATATGCGTGTGTGTTACAGTAAATGCCAGCCCAGAGAGAGGATGAGAATTGGAAGCAGGTTGCTCATTTATTTCTGAGCAGTGGGATTGTAGGGGAGAAAAAGGAGGAAATGCTGAAACAGAGGGAAGATGGAGGAGAGAGGTGAAGAGAGGAAATGAAGCAAGCAGAAAGGATAAGTTGAGGATGGAAAAAAAGGAAATGGAAATGGGAGATAGAGTGGAAATCAAAGCCAAAGTGGGGAGAGGTGAGAAGGAGGAGGATGAGAGGGGGGAGGAGGAGGAGTAGGGAGGATCTGCAGAAGTCAGTGGAGCATTCAGCCCCCTCCCCCTCCCCCTCCATCATCAGTCAGCCTATGTTAGCTTAGCATTAGTCTTTAGCCGTAGCTTTTTGACATCCCCTGAACCATCTTGTTGTTTTTTTTAATTTGACACACACTTGTGTCTCTGCTTGGGTTTTCTCAAGCTGCAGCATGTTGACCCTTTCTGGGCCACTGTAGCCGAGTGTGTTAAATTAGGGTTAGGATACCAATGAAATAATCACACTACTTATTCAAAATTTTGTTGCAGGGCTGTTCTCCCTGTCCTCTTCCTCACCCTATCCACACGGTCCTCTTCTTCACAGATCATTAAAGGTAAGGACGGACAGGTAGGTGGATGGATGGGTGGAGGAAAGACAAACAAACACACACCAGTGAACACGCCTCGTCCATCTAATCACTCTGAGATGACACAGCGAATCCTAATCTGTCTGTAGTCTGTGTTTTCTAAAATGTGATTTGGCATCTCTGTTTTTTTTGTCGTGATGTTAGTGACATTAGGCCACCTTCATTTTTTTGGTCCTTAATGAAATGTGAACAGGTTTGTTATACGTATTAACTGTGTTTGTGGTTGAAGAGGGCTCAAAGGTGTCAGCTCATTGATTAATCTTAAAGTTTAAGCATAGAGCTGCTCATAAGGTAATCATGAAGGTACAAAGAACGACTCAGTGGGATGAACCACTTCACTTGGCGCTGTAGATTAATTAATCATCAGTGAACCAGTCGTCAGCAGCTGGTGCTGGTTAATACACAGTGACTGGTGAAGACAGTGAACTTTACAGTGCTTCCTCTGTCTCTATTTGTTGTTCTCTTCTTGTCTGTGTTACAGTCCTCCGCAGCCCCATGAAGCCTCTGAGAGAAAAACACACAAAACAGTGTGTGTGTGTGTGTGTGTGTGTGTGAGTGCCTTAAGGGTAGTAGTGGTAATACACAGAAAACAGTGTCCATTATTGCTATATGAAACCTTTTGACACATGGGAGAGGGTAGACTACCTTCATGTCGGGCTGTTATACTACACACACACATGCACACACGCGCGCAATCTGACAAAGCCTGTTCAGTTTGCACAGAAACGTACATTCCCACATTCCCATTTGCATCATGCTGAGCTTTTGTGTAAAACATAAACACACAATTACTGACAGGCCCCATGCAGTGTTTCTTCCCTGAATTTGAACTGCAGACACACAGAGACACAGACATACATGCACACACACAGCAGCTTTCATAATTGTTGGCTGTTATTATTGTGTGACACTAAAGCTGAGTTAAATTGCGTTTCAACATAATCTGACACAATGAGTTTGTGGTGAAGTCTGACAAACACTAGAACTGACACACAATAACACATAGCAGCAGCTCCACTGACTTTTAGTAGCCTACTCCTTCTCGATTTATCTCCAGGCTATTTGAACATTAGTTATTGTGTCTGTTTACAGCTGATGAGCTGATCAGGGAATGATTAGAGGAAAATCATGTAATTCACCCAGAGCCCAATAATAAAATAACTTGGGATGATTTTCTACGAAAAAACTTCACACTTGTAGTTGTGATCATCCCAGAGCTACATGGATGATTACAGTGATTATATTATAATCTGGACAAGAGTGTTATCAGGGCCCGAGTGCACCAGGGGCCCGAGGACCCTATTGTAATTGCTGTGCCTTACTCATGCTCGAAAACTCACAAAACCTTGCATCAGGTCTGGTGAAAAATTTTGTGTTTTAACACTTTACTTGAATGCGTATTCATAAGCGTGTCATAAGCTTGTCATAACAGTGTCATAACTCCGTCATGAATGTGTCATAAGCATTATGTCAAATGTCATAATGGTTTATGACTGTTGTCATTAAGTGTCGTTCGGTTTTTGTAATGACAACTTGACATTGTTTGGGTTGTCTTGATTATGACAACTTGACATTAATCAAAGTGACATTACCAGAAGTTGTCTTTGTCATGACAACTTGACATTAAATTTGTTTGGGATGTCCTTCTTATGACAACCTGACATTAATCAAATTGACATTACCAGAAAATGTCTTTGTCATGACAACTTTACATTAACATAATATGCACATATTTTATATATATGTAGGCCTATATATGTATGTGTGTGTGTGTGTGTGTGTGTGTGTGTGTGTGTGTGTGTGTGTGTGTGTGTGTGTGTGTGTGTATATATATATATATATGTATAGGGGACATTCGAACTGGGGCTGCCTTCGATATAGCTATAGGAGGATATATAGCAATAGGAGGTATGCTCATGCACATAGCAATATGGGGGGGGGGGGGGGGGGGATTGTCCGACGGGGGGGAGGGGTGGGGGGTGGGGGGCGAAAGACTTGCGAACGTAACGATCTGCGGGGCGGCGCTATTATATTAGTTTACCGTAGTTTCACTCAGAGCATACACGCACTGCTGTCATGCATGCGCTTCTCTGTGTGTGCGCGCGACAAAGCCAATACGGCAGTACGGAGCAGCTATGCGGAGATGAACGCAACGACAGGCCGACGGGGGGAGGCGGGGCTCGTGACGCCACGAATAAATTAATGTGTGGGGGAAACATGCTGGCCTCCAAACAGGCTGGATGGTGCGTGTGGAGTGAACGAAGTGAATCCTCTCGTCAGTCATCCAGGATCTTTGTTTCCCACAATGCATTTCGCGGCAACCGGCAGCAGTAGCAGTAAAGCCATGGTAAAGCCACATCCATAGGTAAAGCTAGGCAGCTAAATGCTATTTTAATTCTCACTGCAACGCTGTTATTACGTTACTTTTTGAAGTTTTTATATTTTTTCCATGTGAGAAAGTCACAGTGAAGACCCACAGTCTGTGGTCAGTTTATCCAGATCCGCCTGTTAAAAGATTTCCTCCGAGGTGGAGAAGTGCAGAGCTAATGTGCTAACCGGTGCTAACGTTAGCAGCAGCCGTCTGCTGACCTCCAGTAAACCTCTTCATCATCCTGGGCCGGGAAAGAAAACCAGTAATTTATCGGCAGGTTTATCGAGGTTTACCACCCTCTGGTTTAATTCTGTTTAGGAAATACATTTGATTAAATCTAACCACTGGCAGTCACATTAGTTTGTTTGAATGTAAAGTGGAGTTTCAGGTGTGTATTGGAAAGGAGAGCTTCACATTGTGTTTTGTTTGTATTGTGAGTATTTAAAAATGGTTAAGAAATACTCATGAAAAATAAAAGTGTGTTGCATTTGAAAGGGTGTACTTGAATTATTATGAAATATTATTACATTAATGGTTAATTTGGTTTCAAAATTGTTGACAATGTTATTGTTTATCTGCAATAATTTGTGGGACAATATCATCCAGCAAAAGTTGTTCTAGTCACAGGCCTACTAGTCAGTTCAGGATATGTTAGTGACAGCTCAGAAATGCTACCACTTTATTATCGTGTCATGACACTTAGTCAATATTCATGATATGTTAATGACAACTCAAAATTCTGCCACTTTACTTGAATTCGCAGAATATCTTCATTACATAGTCATAATTATGTCATGACAGTTAATCTTCATGACATGTTAATGACAACTCAAAATGCTGCCACTTTACTTGAATTCGCAGAATATCTTCATTACATAGTCATAATTATGTCATGACAGTTAGTTAATCTTCATGACATGTTAATGACAACTCAAAATGCTGCCACTTTACTTGAATTCGCAGAATATCTTCATTACATAGTCATAATTATGTCATGACAGTTAGTTAATCTTCATGACATGTTAATGACAACTCAAAATGCTGCCACTTTACTTGAATTCTATCTTCATTACATAGTCATAATTATGTCATGACAGTTAATCTTCATGACATGTTAATGACAACTCAAAATGCTGCCACTTTACTTGAATTCGCAGAATATCTTCATTACATAGTCATAATTATGTCATGACAGTTAGTTAATCTTCATGACATGTTAATGACAACTCAAAATGCTGCCACTTTACTTGAATTCGCAGAATATCTTCATTACATAGTCATAATTATGTCATGACAGTTAGTTAATCTTCATGACATGTTAATGGCAACTCAAAATGCTACCTCTTGAGGTTGCAGAATATCTTCATTACACTGTCATAATGGTGTCATGACAGTCAGTTTTGGGTATCCTGTCAAACATCATGGTCTGTAACCTTGCACATCTAGTATCATTATGTCAAGTGGCCATAAAAAACAAAAATAGGTGCATATTCCGTTAATGTCAAGTTGTCATGACAAAGACATTTTCTGGTAATGTCACTTTGATTAATGTCAGGTTGTCATAAGAAGGACATCCCAAACAAATTTAATGTCAAGTTGTCATGACAAAGACAACTTCCGGTAATGTCACTTTGATTAATGTCAAGTTGTCATAATCAAGACAACCCAAACAATGTCAAGTTGTCATTACAAAAAACGAACGACACTTAATGACAACAGTCATAAACCATTATGACATTTGACATAATGCTTATGACACATTCATGACGGAGTTATGACACTGTTATGACAAGCTTATGACATGCTTATGAATACGCATTCAAGTAAAGTGTTACCTTAAAGTCATTTGTTAGGGGGGACCTACAGGTTTGGCTGGGTCATGTTTCATGTTCATGTCGTATTAGCTCGGTGCAGGCCGATGTGAAGACTTCCCACTGAGCTGTCTATTGTGTGACGTACCATGTACGTGGAGCCTGTGTGGTTATAAAAATGTCAAAAGCACTGAGTCTGCCTCGAATACATGGGGCCCTTTAATTATTTTAGTTTAGGACATTAGCAAGCAGGTAGCTTTTTAACTTGAAGGGTAAAGTACGATGCTAGCTCACAATAGTTATTTCAAGTGCAACTAGCAAAATATCGTGTAACTGAAGCTCAAGTGGGAAGCTGACATCATTCATGTAAAATTGAAGGCTAAAGGGCATGGGGAAGCTAGAAAACCAGGGCGTCTGAAATCATCAAGATTCTTCCTGAATTTCGGAAATATTGTAGCATAACAGTTAGGCTACATGAATGTTTGAGGGTCAGACTCAAACAGTGCACTACACCTCAGCAGCTTCAGCTGACACCAGTCATCAGTCACAACCAGTCTTTTTGTTTGGCCAACACACCTCTCTGATCTCTGGATCGCTGTGCCCAGATTCAGTGTTTTTCTTTGTGACTCTGTGTGGATTCATAAAAAACTCAGATTTCTTGGACTTAAGCTTCAAATGAGGCGAACAACAGTGTGAAGAACCACTACCACAGCACAGCTGATTAAATGACACCATGGTGACATGTGGTTGTATTAATATACTGTACCTTCCGCTAATCTGACGGTGGGCGTCTCCACAAAGCCCCGAGGACGACTTCAGTTCAGCTTTAAGAGTTATTATATCCATATGTGCTGCATGTTAATCTGGACCCTGGTGTGATAGCCTCTTCTAAGCCTCGTGCCACCCTCACACTCACACTCAACAAACATACACACTCACAATTAGCCTCCCACTCAGTGTATTCACTGCCTGTGTGTAACTCTTCTCAGATGTGTATTGACACGTTCCCTGTAACATTAATCCTGTAGGAACTCCTACGCTTGGCTCTTTGGCTGATTATTAAAACGTCACATCACATTTGACTCCAGCGTCCGCGACTGACGAGGATTTGAAGGATTACAAACACAAAAGCAGCAACATGATGCAACATTCGGCACCGGTTCAGCTAGGTGAGTCAACACACACAAACACTGTATGAAGACACTGTGTTCACCATGAGTTACAGTTGAACTTTAACCTTTAACCTTCATGCTCTTGTTGGTACATTATGCGTCAAAAGTTACATCGGAGTTTCTGAAATCAGAATGCAACACAATGATGTCACAGTGACTTTTGTGAGATGCAGTGAGGTACAAGTTGGTTTACAGTGAGTTTAATGGGAGGTGCAACATAAATGAGTGGAATTATCTTCTGCTGCTGCTGAAGAGAAAAACTTAAAGCTGATTTAATGCTTCATCCTTGGATAAATTGCTTTTCTTATTAAATAGAGTTGTTTTTCTGTCTGTGCCTCCTCACAGGTGCCGGTTCAGCCTCGTTTCCAGAGTTCATCTCCTCTAAATGAATTAAACCGTTCACTTTTTTCCCCCCTCTAATTGAAACGAATCCTCCAGGTTCATTTTTTTATGGAATAGCAGCAGATGTTAATTTAAAATCAGTCTATAAAAGGCTGGAGGAGGGGCAATCCCTGGGAGATCAGAGAAACCAGCTGTGTGTGTGTGTGTGTGTGTGTGTGTGTATAAAGACTGATTGTATCTCCACATTCGTCATGTTTAAGTTGTTTAATGTTTTAATGGCTCCTGAAATTAGGTTTAGAAAAAAAAAACTTGGAAAAAAGAAAAAAAATCTGAGTTTTCAATTAACTATTAAGAACAAGGTCACAGTGTTTCCTTCAGTTTTGAGTAAGTGGTTTTTAATGAACAAATTCACCTCTGACCTTCTTGATATAAAATGTCATCAAGGCATAATTTTATCTGAGACCTAATTAGTAAACAGTTTAATCTAGCTATTATATGTATTTATTTAGGTTCGTCTTCTGTGGATACAGACTGTCATGACAACTTATGGTTTCTTTTCTTGTTTTTGTCTTTATACCACCATGTCAGGATGTTTCAGTCTGGACCAAACCCATCACCACTGCCTTCATTTACATGTGATAAAGTTCTGTTACATTTTACCACAAACATCCATCAAACACGTTCCACAAATTGTTGTTGTTGATGCTCAGACCTGCAGTTTCATGTTGGTTTAGACTCCTCAGTGTGTGTGAGAGATGACCTTTGCTTTGGCCGTGACCTCTCCACTAATATACACAGCAGCACACATAACATCATAAAGTACGGACAGCAACTCACTGGGGAACCGTGGTTCTACACACACACACAGTTACTATTACATGCACATTCACACATACAGTATAAACACACACACACACACACTGAGCGGTGGGGTGCTTCATTAGTCCTGGTTAATAAAGTGTAAAGGATTTTCATTAGTGCTGACGAGCCACCTGGCTGAGGACAGAGCTGACTGACAAGAGGTCAGAGGAAGAGGAGGGTGGTGGCGGCGGTGAGAGAAAGATAGAGGAGAAAGAAAAGACATAAGGAGTCAAGATTATTTATGAACCACTTGCCCAAACAGGGAAACAAAAGAAAAGATTTGATGGAAAGAGAATAAGAAAAAAAAGAGGAATAATAATAAAGGAGGAAAATGAGGAAAAAAGGAAGCATAAAATCAACAGAGTGAGAAATATGGAGGAGATAGTGAAGGGAAGATGAGATGATCAAGAGAGGAAAAAGAGGAGTAAAAGCTGCTAAAGACTGGAGGGATGTCTATGAAGGACAGTACTAAGAGACCAAAATAAGGAGTGGAAGGACGAAAGTGGGAGAAAGAAGAGAGATGATTAATGAGGGAGGGGTGTCGGCAGGGTCTGACAGGTCTTGGGATGGAGGGATGAAAGACTAAAAAAAGAGAACAAATAACTGCTGCTACTTTGGTTGACTGAGATTGGTCCAGAGTATGTAAACAAACAAACAAACATGCTAAATGCTAGTAACATGTTAGTAGCTGAATGCTCTTGGGCTTAAACAAACACTGAGAGTAAACATCTGCAAACCTACAAATTAACTTGCAAAAAACTGTAACCAAACATCTACAAGCTGCTAAGGCTAAGGCTACTGTTAGCAGATAGACTTTCAGCTCAGCAGGAGCAAGTAGCTGGAGGAAGATGAGGAGGGGGAGGAGCCAGCAGCGTGTGACCTCTGATCTCTCTACTTTTTATCCATCCATTCATCAGTTTTTCCTCCTGGTGAGTGATGAGCATTGCAGCCTCATGGAGTAATTCAGAAAACACACTCCACGCTCCTCACTGTGTTTACTATTTAATTATTCTGTGTGGATGCGAGGAGGCCTCTTCATTTCCTATTTACCCCCTCAGTGATGACTCGACCCCCTGCTGGAGCTGAGATACTGCAGTAAAAACAGTCTGTGGACGACAGATGAAAACCCTGCATGTCATTTTCCTCTCAGTCAGAGGCAATATTTACATCTCTGCGTTGATGTCTGTCATTACACGCTGACACTTTAACACGCTGTGACAGAGATGTAATGATTATGGGGAGTGCGAGTTGTACTATGACTGTGTCTGTGAAATGCTCAGCTCATTTAACTCAGTTCAGTCCAACATCTCACAACATCAGAGAACATGAAGCATCTGCTACCTGCTCATTAAAAAAAACAACCAGTTGTTCTCTCTGCAAAGACGCCAGTCATGATGCCTAGAGTAAAGAATGAAACCTCACCCCCTCTGCCATTTTGATGGCCCTGGTCTTTGTGTTGGTAGCTTGTCTGGTGCATATTGGTGAATGTGAGCTCTTCATGTTAAATATTGAGCCTATCATCTGAATAGAGCTCAGACAGAGAAAGAGAGCTCAGTCGTAGACTCAGATACTCAGTGCAACATCTAGTGGCAGAACCTGTAACTACACCGCCTGTACATGCACTAAATTTTTAAATACATTACTTTTTTTTCCCCATGTGTTGCTGCTGACTTCTAATAAAAACTGTTCACGTGCCATGTGTATGTGTGTGTCTGTACCACAGTGAGTGTGCATGTGTGTGTGTGTGTCATTGACTGTGACAAAGTGTCCTTCCAGATCCAGACAGTCAGGCCAAAGTCACCTCCTGATGATAAACAGCTTTAACACAGTCCTTGTGTGTGTGAGTGTGAGTGTACGCATGTGTGTGTTGTTTGTTTCGGGGACTATTTGAACATTATTGCCAAAGCAGTTCACTGAACATTAGACTCCAGACCATATTGACAATTATTCTATTGATATAGAGGTAGACTTATAGAAATAAAGTAAAACCAACCAAAAACCAAAATCAAGCAAAACATGAGTCACACTTCCTCTGTGTGAGAAAGAGATTTGGGGCACAAGAGTACAGATGCTTCATGAATGTTGCAGCTGCAGCTCAGTGTAGTGAAGCAACAGAGGAGAGTGAAGGTGGTGACCTTTGACCTTTTTCTTGACCTTCACATGGAGCTGGTTTTGTTCCAGAGTCCTGCTCTCTAAGGATAATGAGCTTCTCTCAGTCTGATCGAATTCACTGAGACGTAACAGCAGAAAGTTGTTGAAACAAATGTCACAAACCTTATTAAATAGAAACCTCTGTTCCTCCCAGCAGCTGAACCCCCCACCCCCCCTCCACACACACACTTTACTACACTTGAGAACAGAAGCAGATGGTAGGAACACATCTTACTCATCATCATCATCATCATCATCATCATCATCATCATCATCATCATCATCATCATCATCCAGCTTCTCCAGACTGACAAGTATCCATGTACTGGAGTGAGGTCATCACACTTACGATTCTTGTCCATTTTCAGCCGGAGTTAAAAACACAGATTAAATCAACACATTTTTCTTTCACATTTCCAGAATCAAAGTCTGAAAAATTCTCTCTTGCCTCTTGAGTCCTGTTAAGAACATGATGTTTAACCATCTGACTGGAGCTTAGAGCTTCAGGCTATGTTTCTAACAAGCAGTTTCACATGTTGATATCCCCAGTTATATTTTTAAAGATGACCTGTAATGACCTTTGACCTGTTCATCATTTTACTCCGGTGTCTGTTAAATCAGATTCACAGTCTCTAATGTTCTACAAAGACATTATTTCTTCTACAGTTTCTGACTCTGTTCTCTGTTTGCGATGCAAGATGTAAGAGCTCGGGGCTCTTTAAGGTCCCACCTCCTACTGCTTGCTGACCAATCAGAGCCCAGTGCGTTTGCCATTTCTTTCTTCCTTCTTATGTGCAGTGTGTGATCTAACACTGTGGTGTGAACTCTTAATCCTGTGACTCTGTGACCATGTAACGTAACTCACAACAAGAGGGAAAACATCCATCCATCCATAGGTCCAATAACCAATATCGTCCGGCTGCGGACACAAATGGGCGTTACTGTCGTCCCCAGGAACGCCCCCTTCGCAGCCAGGAACGCCCCCCCCTCTCCCCTTCTTCTTCGTCTACCCGCGCTTGTCAACATCCGGGGGTTAATAGCTGGGTTAACATAGCCACATCCGCTAGTCAGTTTATACGACAGGTAGCGTAGAGCTACCATTAGTAAGCTAAGCAAGATAAAGAACGTTAATTTGAATTTAATCTTCCGTTGTAATGTAAATTGAGGGTTCGTTGTAGTGGAATCATCTTGATCATCATCTATATCTATGATCTTGATACTCAGAAAACAGGAACAGAGGCGTTTTTTGTTTTGTTTTTTAACATGACATACCGAATAATCCATGCTCATTACGTTAACAACTTAGAGAAACCCGGTTATTCAGTATCCCTGTGTACATGATAAATACAGTGTGTAACTGTTACGTGTATTTCATGTTTCCAACCGTACTTGGAAATATGTAGGCCTAGGTCATAAAATTTACAAATTAAAAATGCTGCCATGTTATATAACTTCAAAAAGGGGGAAACAAAGCAGACTTATCGGTTCCTTGTATAACATGCATTTATTGATGTAAATCAAAGTGGTGATTTCTGTACACACGTTAGGCTGCAGAGCCTCCAGACAGGGCTGCTGTGTCCATAACGCTGCACACATGAAGCTTCACTTTTCATTCAAATAAACTAATGCAACTTCATTGCAATTTCATCAATGAAACCAGCATTTATCTCCTAAAAGAGTTAAACCAGCCGGTGGTTTACCTCTAAAATGGATAAGTTCATTAACAGTCGTTTTCCCCGCGAGGTGACGGAGTAGTCTGGCCGGTCGAGCACGTCAGGAGACGGGGTTGCTGCCTCTGTGATGTCCCGGTCACAGCTCATATTTATCCAATATTTATTTTATCCAAACGACGGCTGTTTAGAAGTTAACAAGCTCCATGCAGGTCCGAGCAGTGACCACGGCATCACAGAGGCAGCAGCCCGGCTCCTGACGTGCTTTTTGCAATCGTCACCCCGGGAGAAAACGACTGCTAATTAACTTACCCGATGGCTTTTAGAGGTTTACCACCGGCTGCTTAAACTTATTTTAGGGAATAAATGTTGGTCTCTTTGATGAAATCTAACAACTGTGGCAGTAGCAGAAGTTTGTTTGAATAAAAAACCATGGTTGGACAGTAGCAGTGCTGCCTTGGGGTCAGTCTACGCACAGAAAACACCACATTTACATCAATAAATAAATACTTTAAAACTAGGCCTGTCTCAGAGCTGGCAAGACTCTCCGGTTATTGAACGATTAAATGCCATTAACGGGACGAGAGAGCAGTCAAAACGGCAGCTCCAAGCTAGCTCAACGAGGGTAGGTTCATTTCCTGTTTACAAAGTAAAAGCACCTAAGCGATAAAAGGCAACGGGTATTTTATTTTGTAATACTAACCGGAAGTCGTTGCTCACTACGGCTAGTTTTACTAGCGCCAGAGAACGCAATCAGTCGGAACAAATTTGTAAACAGCGGGTATTTTGTCAGATTTTCTACATAGTGGGGATCTAAACGACCACTTTCTCGCCTGAAAATGTTTCAAATGTTGCTAAAGTTATATATTTACAGAGTTTAGCAGCAGCTAGCAGCTCGCTAGAATGCTACTTCAACCGGAAGTACGTCACATGAAAGGCTACCAGCCAGGAACGCCCATAGGCGTTCCCGTGTCATGACGGGAACGCCCCTGTCCGCAGCCAGACCCTTCTCCCAATAACCTCTCCTTTAATTCTGTCTCTGTGTTCGTATTTTTCCCACTGGTCATTTGCTCTTCATCAACTCTGGTTTCTTATGTTCTGTGTGTTGCACATGTGTGAATTTGGACTGACTCAATTCAGGTATCTCTTTTTTTTTAGGTCAGGTCAGGTTTGTTTGTTAAAGGAGTCATCACCTGGTTTTTTACGTATCCAGCCCCCCTTGGATCGCTTTGGATCAATTCGTGTAATTTTAATCAAACATTGAGCTTGTTCTGACCCTTTTTCCTACCGCTTATCACGCGAGATTACGCGCGAGGTTTTGACTGGTCCGGATGTGCATTAGGCGCTGTTGATTCGCCGCAGGAAGGACAGAGCCGGCCGGGGGCTTGCCTGTATGCAGACTCCAAAACATAAACAGCCCCATGGTACCGCTGGTTTCTTATCTCCGCCGGTGAGGTCACCGTGGAGCAGAATCAAAATCTCGTGCTTTAGGAAGGCACACCATTGTGTGCTATTTGTTCGGAAAAAGAGCCGAATTCAAAAACGGCGCCGCTTTCAAAGTCCAGCTTTTCAGGCAAGTTTCAACTGAGGTCAAACACCAATATGCATGTTTTAACAAGAGAAATTGCGAGTTCCGGGTGATGACTCCTTTAATGGCAGTTCACATTTTTTATTTGACCAATATCAGGTTCCAGTGTGAAATAGTCATAACCTTGAAGTGACCTGAGCAAACAAGAGGCAACATGCAGCCTCTTTGTACAGAAGTAAACAAGGTCAAATAACAAACATGGAGGCAACAGATGTGAATGTGCACAGTTTCGTTTGGTTGTCATTAAAGATCAAAACAGATCAGGTCAAATAGGGGGATAAGTCTGTATCAACAGAGCCATACTTTTATCTGCTCGGTGAGTTTTAGTTTTCCTCTGCTGTTCCCAACTGTTGTTGATGAACATCTTCAGGGACTCTGAGCTGCAGCAGCAGTGTGTGTTGTTGTCTGGCAGGAGGAGCTGGTTTTGTTCAGATTCCTCTGAAAACTCTTCACACACCTGCTGCAGTAATGAGACGGGAATGTACGACGTCTCATTTAAATGTTAATCTGATTTTTATTTACTCGTCCGTTCAAAGTTGACAAACTTGGCAGTTTGTTAATTTTCAGTTTGTTCATTTTCAGGTTTTAACTTCAGAGGAGTCATGAATCAGGAGGAAGTTTCTCTGTCACGTCTTCAGTGTCTGTGTTGTGAGTCTGCTGTCATGCCAACTGATACTTGGGGCAGCTGTTGACCTACAGTTTTGCACTCTCTCTGTGTTTCCACAGATCTCTCCAGAGCTCCATCCTGCTCCACCAACCGCTGCCTGCATCACCGTCTTTCCTCTGCTGCTAAACTGGCCTGCCCTCTCTGCTCATGAACCAGTCTATCATCCATTACTCCCATTAAGCTGGCCTGGCGCTCCTGTATAGGCCCAGCCCACCACTGGCTGCCTTCATCAGCTTGTAAAATGACCAATTCCATTTTCATGTTTTTCCATATTCCATGTGTAACCCTGTTAAGAAATATTAAGAGGTAGCGTAGATAATTTGAAATAAAAACTCATTTTATTTATTTTTAATTTTTGTGTTATTTTCTTATTTCATGTAATAAAGATATATTTTTGTGGTAAAGAATGTAAATAAACAATATTTCAAAGTGAAAATATATTTTTTGTTGAGTTTACTTACCGTGGGTTGACCGGAAGAGAAGGAGGAACGAGAGAGCAACGTGGTGAGAGCATGGATGTATTGGGTGAGAGCAGATCAGGAGAGGCTGCATGGGCCAGAAAAGACAGTGAAAAGACACTACACTTGTCGAGAGTTGAGATGAGACGGACTCCGGAGGGAAAGTTCGTGGAGCAGCACAGCTAAAGTTAGCCTAGCTCATGCTAACTAGCCTGAAGCCCATCAGCACCGAGAAGCTAACCCACTAACTCAGCACTCCCATCGGTGAAGACGACTTTTGCTGTCGTGGTGACGGAGCTGCAGGAGATGCCGTGCGTGTGTGTGTCTAGCACAGACAACACTTGGAGCTGGACACCTGCAGCTGGAGTGATTCGTCGGCGGAGGCCCACGTTCGAGCAGACCGAACCGGACGGACCCGGACGATTCCAGCGCAGTGAGTTCAATATCACCGGTGTTTTGTTTTATTTCTGCGCCAGGCGCATGTTGGTTTGAGGCTTCCACGTAGGCTACACAAGCCACGTCTCAGGCCTGCAACGATTTACTGATCAAAGGGTACCCATTTTATTTTCATTCACTAGAAAAGAGTGCCGGCTTTAGGTCAGTAGTGTTTATTAAGCGATTGTTTGATATTTGTTGATTTTTTGAAACATTGAAAAGTGTTTGAAGGTCACAGAAACCATTTATTTTGGGAAATTGACTGAAACTACATTTAAAGCCTTTGGAAACATGACTTTAAATAGTAAAAATGATTATATTATATTAAAGTCAAGTGCCTCATTAAGCATCCACAAAGGTCTGAGTGACAATAACTATTCATAACTATTAGAAAACCTGGTTTTAAAACAGCTCATTTCGCATTGAGGCACAACGTAACGTTATGAGATGGAGCTGTTTTAGAGATAAATTCATGCAAAACCGATGCGGAGCTCTGTTTTGTAGAAAATGGCCCAGTTTCGTATCGTTCCATTATTATCTCATAGCATGGTGGTTGTGCAGGTCACAACTTGTCCACGAAAGCGTTTTGGAATTTTGGGAGTTTTGGGATTTTGTATTTGATGAGTTTGATGAGGGAAACCAAGAAATTCCTTTAGCCACCATAGCATAAGCAGGTAATGAACTGCTTACACCAACAATTAAAGGTAACGAACCTATTGCTATAGCGATTATGGCAATGGGCCAATTTGCCAAAATGTTGAACTATCCCTTTAACATATTAGTGTTTGTGTTTCACATGGAAACTTTGACACCAGCAGG
Organism: Decapterus maruadsi; assembly: GCA_030347415.2. NCBI lineage: Eukaryota > Metazoa > Chordata > Actinopteri > Carangiformes > Carangidae > Decapterus > Decapterus maruadsi. The sequence continues at coordinate 16,381,835 of CM064896.1, forward strand.
TCATGTCCCACAGATCATGCTTGTCCTTAGTGCCTTCCTGTTGCTGTAATGATCTGTCCTTTGTCTGGCCTTTGAGAACCTGAGCTCAGACACAAAAGACATTTAATGAGACTTAGAGGTCAGCCTGAACCCGCATGATTCTTCTCCTCCTTGTCACCCTCCTGTTACTGTCTGGTTGTCCTCTTCCTCCTCCTCTTCCTCCCTCTGTCTCTGACTGTTTGCTCTGTGTCATTTTAATTAAGGTACCGACTAATTAAATCTTATATAATCTTTTTAAATGGAAGCTGACTGCCTGAGCCTGTGCATGCATCAGTGCACATGGGCAGGGTGTGTGTTGTTATGTCCTCATGATGAAAATGTGACAAACTCACGACAAACAAAGACTGTGAAAAAGTCGGAATTAAAAAGTGATTTATTTTCAACCCATTTCAACACAACACTAACAAAGGTGTTTACCCCCAACTCAATAAAGCTAAAGGAGGTCTAACTCCCTGAAAACCAAAGTACGAAAAGTCATAAGATCAGAACCATAGATTCAAAATGAACTGAAAATATCTTCACAAATATTAAAGGGCAATGCAAGATTTTGGGGCAGCATAAACAAGACTCTATGTAAATTCACCCATCAGCACGAGGCAAAACAAATGTCGTATTGTTTACCTGACCCATGTTTACCGGCTTTCTCTCGACGTCTGTGACTAAAATGACATCTGGTTTGTTACCGAAGGCCGTCTGCCCGACTGCACGTGAATGCAGCATCAGCATAACGTTCCAATCCTCCTCACTGCAGACGCCACCTCGACCTGAGCCTGGTGTCTCCGGTGAGTTTCTGTGGTTTCCTACTGTCAGCTACCACTGAACGTAAAAACATGGCGACATGACATGGTAGCCAGCACCGAGCGGGCCCACTCAAATGATATGAACAGCAAATTCAGAGCTTACCGGAACACTTCAGTTTGTTGATGGGGGTGATGGAAAAACATACTTTTGAACGAAATAATCGATTTTCATGAATAGATAACAGGAGAAGTTACACAATGTCCCTTTAAACAGCTTCAGAGTAGTTGTGATGGTTAAATTACTTATTGGGAGGAGCGGTATTTAGCTCAGCTGTGTAGAAGCTATAGTCCTTGCTGCAGGCGGCCCCGCGTCGGACGGCCCTATTCTGCATGTCATCCCCCCCCTCTCTGCCTCCCATTTCCTGTCACACTCTCTACTGTCCTATCAAATAAAGGCATGAAAAGCCCAAAAATAGCCTAAAAAAAGTACTTAAGGGGAGAATGGAGGCCAAAACATGAAGGAATGTTACCCACCTTGGGAGACGATGCTCCGTCAATCGCCTTCTCTCTGGCTGTGTTATAAACAAACGCACATGGCCGGGAGGAAGGAAAGAGGGTTAGCTGTGAGTTTTTAAAACAGTGAATATATGATCTCTAAAACTGTAGGGGGAGTTCTGTAACGAAAAAAGCAACCAAAACAGCGAAAAAGCAACCTGACTTATATAATTCCCCTTTAAATAAAATTTTTTTCGATTGGATGTTCATTGAGGACACCTGAAAATAGAGCATCTGTGTGCTTAAATGTGTAAGCTATTATAGAACGCACACATGCACGCTGTTGTTACCTGTTTCTGTATAATCTCCCCCTGGGGTGTATTCTCATACACACCGACACCGTGCACCTGCACATATTTTTTTTTAATCATCTCTCTTCACCTCTTGCTGTTTCTCCCACCATGTTTTTTTCACCTTCCAGGCTCAAGTCTGAAGCAAAGGATGGTGGGTACTGGCACACTGAGACTTCTGGGTAATGGTGCCAGGGCTTTATTGCCACTGACTCTGCAGTATTGCCCTTTCACTTGTACGTGTGCATTTGGCTCTAAGATAAATCCATCAACACATTTGGCATCTGGTTAGTTTGAGGATTGTATTTTCTATCTATGTAAGTCTGTGTGTGTGTGTGTGTGTGTGTGTGTGCATGTGTGTTAGCTGTCACTTGGTGCTTTGTGCTCCCCAGGGGATCAGAATGAGACATGGGCATAAGGAGCTAACATTACCCCAAAGGGCTGCTCATGCCAACACTCCTTCATATGCATGAGGTTTGCTGTAAGCCGTGTGTGTGTGTAGTGTTTACATGTTTCTACCTCAATATATCTTTGCACTGTTGGTGTGCTTTGCTTTTGCAGCCCCCTTGATTATGTGCCTTTGTGAATTTATGAATGATATTAGTGTGTGTGTTCAAATTGGCCCACTCAGAGCCAGATGAAGCCACTGTGTTCAGCCGCTGGGCTCGGTTGTGTGTCTGAGAGCTCTAAATATGATGTACGGGTTGAGGAGGAGTCATATTAATTGACAACATTTTCCTTTAACTTGTCTTCACTTCCTGTTCAGTAACCTGTCAGTGTAAAAGCCTTCAGAGAGCAGACTGCTCATTGGTCAGTTACAGTTAGTATATGTGTGCTGCTGATGTAGGAAGAGGGACAAAAAGGCTCAAAGACCAACACTTCACAGTTCTTCACCAATGAGTGGTCACACTGCAAAATACAACATTACTATTATGATAATCATAACAATATTAATATTAATAACATATTATTTGTTATAATTGTTCACCTACGTCCTTGGCTGTGTATGTGTATGTATCTGGATCCTCCATGACACCTTACATTTACATGTAGCCTCCCTCCTGTGAATCTGAGAGCTTCATTCATTCTCTCTGTCGGACTTAATGATCCAAACTCAAACCAATATGACTTCACATTTTTCCATAGTCGCAGCAGCAGCGGCAGCAACCGCAGCAGCAGTGATGATAAGATGTGCTCTGCAAAATCTGGTTTCTATTTTCTTTTTCCACAACATGAAATGATTTGATGTTTTCTAAATAAGCCCCGCCTCCTCACACAGCAGCTCCTGTCCCCAGTTTGACTCTTCTGATTACAATTAGGCCTTTGGAATTTGCATCATTCAGCCACCAACACCAACCTCCTCCACCAGCGCAGCAGTGGCGGCAGTGGCAGCCGTGGCAGCAGTAGTAGTACTATGGTTATGTGCTCTTGGATGTGGTTTTGGCAGCGAGAGGATCCAGTGGTTTTACCTCTATCTCTTCTCCTGCAGGACTCTCTCTCTCTGTGTGCTGTTTCTTTGAGGCGGAAGATGTCTCCTCATCTCCTGTCCTCCCTTCCTGTGCCCCTTCTGTACACCTCTTCATCTCCTCTCCTCCTCTCCTCCCTTACCTCCTCATCACCTCTCCTCCTCTCTCCCCTCACCTTCTCTTATTCAGTCCTCCATTTAATCCTCTCCTCCTCTCCTTCACTTCCTCCTCCCTCCTCCTCTTCTCTCTTCCCTCATTTCCTCTCCTCCAGTTTTCCACCGCCTCCTCTCCTTCAGTCCTCCATTCCCTCCACCTCTTCTTCACCTCCTTCCTTTCTCTACTCCTCCTGCTTATTTTTGCTCATATCTAATCCTGTTTGTACTGTCACTCCATCACCTTTCCTCCTCCCCCTGACTTCTCCTCCCTAACTCGCCTCCTCTTATCATTTTCTCATCTTTTTCTCCATATCTCCTCCTCTACCTCCATCCCCGTCTTCACTCTTTCCCTGCCCAGTCTTCTTTCTTTTACCCACCTGTCTGTTTCTCACCCCTCTCTCCTCCCTCCTCTCCTAACCAATTCTCCTTATCACGTCCTCCAGAATCCGTCTGAGCTGTCCTCCCTCCGTCCTCCTAGCCCTCCGCCGACACCAGCCTCTCATTTTATGTTTCATTGCCACCGTATTTAGAGACATTTAACAATTTCATGCCGAGGAGATTCCTACACTCGGGGGGTGGTGGTTGTGGTGGGGGTGGTGTGGTGGTGGGGCGATATATCTCCCTGTTGTCTGCCTCCAAATATTGCTCTTTATGAGTTTATTAAAACATGAAACGAGAGAGAAGGTGGAAGCCTGCTTCTGTTCTTCACTGCTACTGTGGGAGACATTTTTTGTTTCTAATTCTTTTTTCGAAAACAGTCATTTGTGGAGTTGCTTGGTGCAATTAAGACTAAACAGAGGAGGGTTCGCTGAGATAGAGGAGCAGAATCAAACGTTTGTTTATTACGAGGCCTTGTTACAGCACATACACACACAGGCTGGTCAGGGGAGAGGATAATGATGAGAAACACAAAGACAATGAGCATGTGTTTCTAAACTTAAAAAAGAAGGGACGGAGAGAATGAGGAGACGGCGAGATGATTTGTGGGTGTTTGTCTGTTTAGGAATTGGGGGGGTGGAAAGTGGTTCCTGCTGCTGCTGCTTCTCTTTCGCCTTTCAAAAAGGCTTTTTTGGGATTAACTCCTGCCGCCTCCTGTGGGAGAAAATCTCTGAGGAGAAAAAGGGATGGAGTGGGATGAGAGGAGTAGAGGAGAGAAGAGGATGGGGAGGATGGAGAGGAGAGGAGGAGGAGAGAAAATGAGGAGGAAATGGAAAAGAGGAGATTAGTGAAGAGAGGAAGGAAAGGATGAAGAGGTGGATCTAGGGAGGAGCATGAGGGAAGGAAATAAATGTAAATGTCACAACCCAAATGATGAAACAAGAGGAAAAAAGAGGAGATGGAGCCAAAAATTGACACAACTGGTGAGAGGAGGAGGAGGAGAGGAAACAGGAAGTTACGTTTTTATGGGCAAGGTGCAGAAAATGGATGAAAGGAGGAAAAGGCTGTTTAGAGACAAAGGGAAAAGAAAATAGGAGATTATCAGGGTGAAGGAAAGGTGGATGAGAGAAGAAAGAAGGAGGGGGACAAAAATGAACAGAGGGGGGATTAGATGAGTGACTTCATCCCTCCATCCTCCAATCATATTCTCTCTTCTCTTTCTTCTCCATGGACCCCTGAGCTCTCTGAAACAGACTCTCACCGTGACCTCACTGTGCTACATCGTTGCTTCCTTTGTCTTCGCTCCCTGCACATTCTGTTCACCTCTCAGTCAACTCAGTTATTTACAGTTGTTCTTTGAAACACAAATGTTGTCACCAGGACGAGGAATCACAGCCAATCACTGGGTGTGACTGATGTCCTCATGCTGCAGTTTATTTCAATAAGGAGTCCATGAGTTCAAACACAGAATATTTATGTAGTATTGGAACTCTTTTATTGTAACTGTATGACTGTGATTGAAGGTATAAATTTTGTTTAATACTATCTGTATACGTTTTGCTTTGTGTGCATAATGCCATTTATGTGTTGTATGTGTGTTTTCATTTGTGTCTGTATTGTGTTTCAGTTCTACTGTACTGTGTTTGTATTGTTTTTTTATGCTACAGTATGGACTCTTGGAATAATAGATGAACTGGGCTAAAAGAAATTCAAATAAACAAACAAACAAAAACTGATGCTAATGCTCGAAGCTAGCTGACATTTGTTGGCTGATGTGAACTTAAGGCCAATGTTAGTAGATGGTGGGGCGGTGTTTAGCTCAGTTGGTAGAGCTCCCGCCCCATGTGTTGAGGCTATAGTCCTGAACTGGACATGCATGTCGTATCTCTGCCTCCCCTTTCCTGTCAACTCTCCACTGTCCTATCAAATAAATGATTCAAATTAAATGGCAAATCTTAAAATAGTTCAACATTTTGATTGCTAATGCTAGATGCTAGCTGACATTAATTGTTGTAAGCTGATTTTTAGAACTTAAGGCCAATGTTAGTAGATTTCTTGGTTTCCCTCAAAATATCTTAAGACTAATATTTCAACATCTGAGCCGTTTTCGAGGTTAATACAGGGTAAATATGGAGACTGCTTGCTGAAAAACTGTCCCTGAACGCAAGGCGCATCAGCGGTTTTGCATGAATTTACCTCTAAAGCAGCTCCGTCTCGTAACGTTCCGTTATTATCTCATAGCGTCGTGGTTGTGAAGCTGGGTTGTGTATTTGATGAGTTTGATGAGGGAAACCGAGAAATTCCATTAGCCTCCATAGCATAGCACTGAGCAGCCTGCTGCTCTGCTCCACCGTACTAAAAATAGCTTACACCGACAATTAAAGGTAACGAACCTACTGCTATGACTATAGCGATTATGACAATGGGCCAATTTTCCAAAAATGTTTAACTATCCCTTTAAGGCTAATTTTTCAACATCTAGCAAACACACAGCACCTCCCTCACCAAACCCTGCCTGATACAAAGGCCCACTACCAACAGTGGCTGTGGCTCCTTATGGTCAGACAATATGGAGGCCTAAATTTAAATAAATCCCAGTCTATGTTCATTTATCTGGTTAAATAAATATTGTTGATATTTTATTACTTAGTGTATTTACAGCACACAGAGACAACCTCTTCACGATTAAATAGCCATCCTCTTCCACACACCATCTCCAGTGATGCTGTTGACGTGAAACAGGGCCTGAGCTCAAACCCCACTTGCCATTTGTCTGATAGCCTAATGGCCACTTCTGTATAGCACTTCAAGCAAACCTCATTTATGTAGGAGCTGCTCAAGCAAACATGGTGATGAAACAGCTATTACCTTGATTTTATATTATGCTTCTTGGTGTTTTGTGATTTCAGCTAGTCTTACCTCAGCCCACCAAAAGTGGGAGATCAGGTAAATGTGGTCACAAGGACAGAAACATATAGACTGCATCTCAAGTTAAAAACACAACCGAAGCAGCGCTATAAAGAGCAGAATCTGTGTTTGAAGCAGAATCTATGACCTTCTGTAGCAGCGAGCCATAGGAGGAGCCGCCGCCGCCGCCGCAGGTGAAAGTGTATCTTGACGGCAACATGAAGGACGGTGTGATGGGATGGATGGACAGACTGAATGATGTTCTGTTATTTTTTCAGCAAGCAGGTGTAACACTCAGTTCTGCTGCTGCTGATCCGCCTGGTAGGATGAATTAGGTTTGTAACCTTGAAACTGAAGCAAAGTATTGGGCACAGGACCATGTGTGTGTGTGCATGTGTGTGTGTGAGGCATCTTTGATTTCCCAGCATTAATTATTAAACAGCATGGTTAATATTTGATGGTGCTCCACCTCCACCTCTCTCTGTACTTTTTGGACGAGCTCACACATGAAATTCTCTCTATCTTGTCGCACTGTTACTCCACTCATCTTTTCTCTGATTTAATCCCAGTTTGCCTCTTCACCTCTTTCCTTTCCATCTGTACATAATAATAGTAATTAACAATAATAATAATCATTATTTACAATTATATTTTTATTTCAAGAGCAGAGTGATTTTCATACAGTTTGTGTTTTTCTGCTCGTTGTTCATGTTTCCTGTTTCCTTTTGAAATGTCGTATTTTACTCCCTGTTGTTTCCTACCTGTGATTACCTTATGTGTCTCACTTGTGTGATTATGCCATTTGTGTCATTTTTCCCATGAACATGTTTCCTGTGTGCTCCTCTCTGTTTCTGTCCTCCACTCCACATGTTCCTCTCTTTCTTCTGCTACTTCGGATGACTCCCTCGATTATGCTTTGTTGTTTTTTGGACTTCTCTTGATTTTCCTTGTGTGTTATACCCCTGGACGCTACAGCTGCCTACTTATTTTTTTTCTTGCCTCACCAGTTCTTTTCAGCAAGTCATTAAAGTTGATTGTGTTTAAGTCGGTCCTTTCCTCAGTCTCCCTGCCCCCATGGTGAAGAAACCCAAGAAACACAATCAACATGAACTATTTCAAGTATAAAAAATATGTATACAGTACATACTACATACATGCATACATACACGTGTATACAAAAAACACATTGATTATTATAGGAAATAAGTCTCAAAGAAAGAAAAAAATATATGGGTGAAGTGCCATGTAAAAAAAAAAAAAAAAAGATGTTGAGCTGTTGATTGTGCAAGCAATCAGAGCAGCAAAGGCAAATCTCCCTATAGTTATCCTGAGTGACAGTCAAGACCCAGACTATTTCCAACCTGAGGCCTTGTTATTTGTTGTAGCTGTATTTAAATGAAGTCCAACGTTCATATGAATAACACCAAGGAAGAGGGGATGATGCGCGACTGTATGATTTTCTGCACCAACAGAGCTGATTTAAATTTGGAAATATTCCCCATGATGAAAACAGGACCTACTGTCCTTATGTTGTTCTACACTGAGGTCAAAGGTGAGAACAAGCCTTGCAGAATGGGTTCATGGTGAAATATAATCTCATGGATAAAGAAATGACTCACACACACATTGATGCGGGACAAAAGTTGCTGAAAGACAGATACACTCACATCCCCACGCCTTTAATATCTGACCCAGTTGGAAGTGATGTATAAGGGCTTCACAACACTGAAACCCACAGTGAGGTCGGGTGTGTTGGGTGCAGGGGTCTTGAAGTAATCAAAAGGCTAATCTTGCAGTATCTTGCTGTAGATTTTGATCTTTAATTCTCGTTCTTGTTCTTTTTGTTGTGAGCAGAGAGCAGCTCCTCCGGCTGCTGTTGATCTGTGTTGGTGTTTAGATGAAGATAAAAGAGAGAGGGAATCTGAGGAGAAAATGCTGTGAAAGTCAAACTCATATTCACCACGTGTGTGTGTGTATTATTGTCTTTGCTTATATTGCTTTCAGCTCATTTCATTCCTCCATATTGAGTAAAATCAGTTTAATATTTTAGAACAAAAAGCTCCCATCTCACTTCTTTCACAATGAGACCACCACAGCAGAAAATGGAACATATAAGAATATGTAAAAGAAAATCGTTAAGGCAAATTATTATGAACAAAAAATCCTCAGTCCTAAAACTTTCAATGTCATTTTTGCATGAAAATGTGTAAATTTGAGTGTTAATGCCGCTGGATGTAAATGCAAAACAAAATGCCATAATAGACACATTATTCAGAAACTGTCAAAGTGCATCATGTGTCTCAGCTGACATCTGACCTCTGACCTCCCCCAGGAGGCCTGTGTGAACAAAACATACAATGACAGATAATAACTCACAGAATCTGAAACGGTGAGAGAAACATTTGTTTTAACCATTTAAAAGATCAAAAAACATGGAAAAGGGAATAATGAGAGAAATCTCATATTTCAGGCCATGCTTATCATCGTGGATCTCATTTGTGTTGGTTTCATCTTAATTCCAGCTAATGAAACTACTCTCGCTGGAGTAATAGATAAGAAGATCTGGAAACATCACAGTCATTAGAAACATAGAAAAGATCAGTTAAAATCACTTTCTAAATATGAGTTAACATGAGACCTCAGTCACTGCAGGTAAACTTTACATACACCTGTGATGAGTTTTTGATCTGAGAGTTCATGAAACCTTTCAGCCACATCACTGTGTTTATTGATATTTTATTAATATCACAGTCAGAAAGTTGTAACTGTGAACTGTTCTCATGCACTTTGGAGCTGACACATTGTGCATGAGCTCTTACTGTAAGCATAGGCGTCATTTACGCTGGGGACGCTGGGGACATGTCCCCACCACTTTTTGTCAAGAACAGTTTTGTCCCCACCGCAAAATTAACTCAGCCTAACATTATCCTAATGAAGAATGACGAAAAAACGTTGATAAACTATGAAAAATAGGCAGCTGAAACAGTGTGCACGGCGCAGAGCTTCTGCCGGAACTCGCATGTAGCTTTGATTAAAGTAGTTCTCACAGCCCGGAACCAGGCGCTGCTGGTCACAGGGAGCTGCTTCTGCTGCATGCTCTCCCCGCCGGTAAAACATCGACTCCACTCGTTTATAGCCTGTTCAGTTTTCCACACACACAGGTCTGTCTCTACCTCTGTGTGCGTGTATCTCGTGTGCAGATGCACATTTATATAGTATTTATAGACGGACAAGCAACTTCATTAATCATCATTTAACTATTTTATTTTCAAAATTGACCGGATTCGCTCGCCTTTTCTGTGCCTCACTTCCTGTCTGGTGATCTATCCAGCTTGACAGACGCTCGCGTGAAAAATAAAACAGACGCCGAACTGAGGCATAGCGCGAGATGTGTGAACAGGCAGACCGGTTAACATTTGCGCCGACTGCCTGCGCTTCGGTTCCGCGGGCCTTTCAGCTGCTGACAGATGTGCAGCTGACAGTGACCGTTTCCTCATTACTAAACCTGAGCCATCTGATCCTCCCTCGTTCACGTCGTGACGACGGGACAACATCTCCTGGACATATTCTGTGTTTTTCGTCTCATTTCTGTTTTTGCCGGTTGGAAATCATCTGGCGCATCACTTTTCTCTCGCGCTTGCTCACTCACTCACTCAATGCGCATAAAACTTCAAATAAGAGTTCCAAATTGCCGCCGTGTAGCAAAATATTTTTTATATATTCTATGCAACTAGCGGGTGTCTGGAGACATTAAAGACGGCGGAGGACCGACGAGACGCCTCTCAGCTGGTTGCTCCTCCCGGTCTGTCCTCCTCTCATCCGCACTCCAGCACCTGTCTGCACAGTGTCAGCTCGGCTCGGCTCGCTCCTAAATGACTTATTAAAAAGTAGCATTAACAACCTACTGTTCTCTGATTACTCATACGCGTATTTAGGCTATAGGCCTACGTTGCATTATCAAAAAAAGAAAAGGATGGTGGAGCGAGCCAACACAGGTGCTGAAGTGAGGGAGAGGAGTGGATACTGGGCGTCCGCTGGGTTGTTGCAACTCGCGGCGGATCAGGAGGGAGGACCAACATGACGGGGGTCTCGGATCCGTAGCCTACCTGTGCGGGCCAGGACCACAGAGGTCAGCGAGACCGAGCACGAGTCCGCCCTGGCCATATTTACAGTAATGTCTCGAGAAACACATCGTTCCTCCGCCGCCTGCCGCCACGGAGTGAAGCCTTCCCCAGAAGGAAGCAGGTTGAACACTATTAATAAACGCAGGTCCCAAATAAACGCCTGGGGCCTTTATTTTGAGTTTTTATTTTTTAATTAAAAATAAAAAATAAAAAAGGAAAAAAAACACAGTTGCGCAAACTGAAATGACCTCGTAGTCTAACAATTCAGTGACCACAGCTGATCAGCTTATAGTGACACAACTGTCACGTCTCTCTAAACACAGCTACTTTCTTCCTTTTTTGCCGCAGTTCCGCGGAGAATTAGGCTAATTAAATCTCATCTGCTCATCAGCAGTGTGCGAAATAGGCTACCCATCAATAATGAAATATGAAAAAAAAAAACATATCTACAGCGCTAGAGCAGCCACGGGAGGAGGAGGTTCTTCACAGCCTCATCTGTAGAGGAGCATGGTTGGATCAACACAAAGTTATAGGCAGGTTATATTGTTACAGAAGCACCAGCCGACTGTCACAGCTCCATCCAAACCGGTGCCGGCTGCGCTATTGCGCAGGATGAAGTGCGCGCCCACCGAGCTTGTATGGGGGAGTGCATTGGTCATGGTAACTGTCCCCACCACTTTTCAAAGTAAACTGACGCCCTTGACTGTAAGTCTGATGAAGCAGTCTGGGTTCACTATATTTGTATTTAAATTACTTTAACAACAATGTAACAACATAACCTTCACATAGTCATCTGCCTCTGCCACTTGTCCTATTTCTGTCTAAAACCTATGACCTTTGACCTTTTGACTTTTAGCCTCTAAAAATGTCTTTTTCTTGAATTCAGGTGAATGTTTGTGGCATCACTGAGACGATGTGTCCATGAGAATGAAGTGATGTTGATGAAGACATCATGGTGGCTCTGACCGTCAGTGGGTGGAGGAATAAAAGGTGAATAAAAAGGAAAAATAAATTGTAAACAAAACACATGGAGAAGTTCTGCTTACATCAGTAAATTCTGCTTTATTTAGAGACACAGAACTGAGAAAATAAAAAGCTTCACTCTTAATAATTCATCAGTCTGTTTCATCTCCATGAAGCATCATCATCTCACCTCACCTCATCCTCTCCTCCACTGCCAGGTTGATGTACTTTTTCCGACCAACAGGGGGCGACATTGTTTCACACAGCAGCTGAGAGAGAGAGCAGCCCAGATATGATGCCTAGACCCAGTCCAACAAACTGGTTTCAACTGGACCAGAAGGAAAGAGTGGAAGACGGAGAAGACTGATGAGGGCACAGTTGTATGGGTGGGAGAAAACGTGGTAGCAAGGAAGAGGGGATGGTGGAGGAGAGGAGAAGGTGAAAAGTAGAGAAAAACAAAATGAAGAATGAATGAGAAAATTATTCTAACTCTCCTCTTTCCTTTCTCCTTCCTCTTCTCCTCCCCCCTCCTCCTCCCTCCTGAGCGGAGGATGGAGACAGTAATGAGAGCTGTGACAGATTGCAGCAAGTTATCAGCTTCCCGACGCTGCTCCCTCCATCCTGACGGAGAGCAAGAGGTAGAAAAGACTTCACTCCGGTTTCACTCCTCTTTCACCTCCTCTACTCCTCCCTCATCTGTCCATTAGTTTGCTTCTCTTCTCTCCATTTCTCTCCAACCTGTATTTTTCTCCCTCTCAATCTTTTAATCTTCAGCCACACTTTACTTTTCATCCCTCTCCATTCACCCTCCTCTTTCCTTCTGTTCTCCATCTCTCCGCCTCTTTTCCGTCTCCTCCTTTATCTGACATGTCATCCTTTCACCCCTCAGCTCTCACTTGCCCCTCTGTTCATCCATCTTTTCTCCTCTTCCTCCTCTCTCCCTCTGTCATCACATTCCAATGTTTTCCTCTCCTCTGCTCCTCCATCTTTCTTCTCCTCTCTTCCTCACCTCCTCATTTCTTCATTTTTTTGTGAGAACCATTTCTCACCTTCTTAAGGATGAAAACCTCACCACCACCACCACCACCCCCTCAATCTTTTCTCTCTCCATCCCTCCATCATGCAGAGACTTGGTAACAGTTGTCGTCCCAGAGGGAAACCATACGGGTGTCATCCCGCTCGCCCACAGTTAAATAAAGCACAGATACATGGCTATCTCCACACAGATGACAGGAAATAGAAGAGGAAGAGGAAGAGGAGGAAAAGGAAGGGGCGGAAGATTTAATATTGCTGAGGGAGGGAGTGTGAGGGGTCACGATGAGAGAACAGAAAATATTTCAGCTCAGAAAACAGTAAACAGTCTTTGACCAAGAGGCTGACATTGACCAGGTGAGATGGAAGGTCAGCGGGGGAGGAGATTGGAGGAACCACGGTCAAAGATCAGTTGTGGACAGTTGAGTGGTTTTGTTGTGTGGAGCTTAGGAGTGACGCAGGTTCCAGGGATGAAAGAGTGTGAGGAGACAAAGGTCGAGGTCAAAAGGTCACTATCATCTCCTCTGTGACCTTGTCTCCTCCATGGAAACGCCATGAAGTCAAAGGTGAAGGAGAATTCATCAAGGCTAAGGAGTGGACTCCCACTGCACTGACGGGGAGATTTCAACAGATAAGACATGAAACCATGAAAGTTAACAAACCAGGGATGACAAGTTGGAATACGAAAACATTAATCAAATGATTATTAAACCCAAATAAGCAGCTGAGGAAGAACCAGGAGAAAAATCCCCAAATGAAGGACATTCATGAAATGGCTGCAGACAGATTCGACTCTATGTAAGGCCAGATTGTTTTGTATAATCTCTAACTAACTATATTAATTTATCATGATGTCTGTTGCTGACCTCTTGGCCAGGTCTCTCTTGTAAATGAGATCTCAATCTCACTGGCTCTCTATCTGGTTAAATAAATGTTTAATAAAAAAGAATAATAAAGAAATATGGCTACCTTGCCTGACTAACGCCGAAGATGTTGCACCCAGGCCTGTGTGGATCTGTAGCTATTTCGCTTCCTGTGGTTGTTTTTTCAATTTATTTACAGCATGTTTGTTGTCAGTGACTTTGACTTGTCTTCTTGTATCTTTTATTGTTCATCGTTTTTGCAGCTCATTTCTGCTGATAAAAGAGTTTCCGTGTGTTTCAGCCACTTTGCCATGATCGGCCACCGGAGTTTCCTGTGGTAATTGAAATAAGATATTAAGCACAAGTTTAGCAGAGAGGAGAAGGACTTGAGAGAGGATGATATGCAGTAAAGGGCCAGAGGTTTGAACCCTGGCAGCTGCAGGTGGATGAGACTTTCATGTTCTTTCACAGTAAGGGTAATGCCCCAGTATGCACTATTACTACCACCACTACCACTACTACTACTACTATTAATATTGGTAATGATAACACTAATTCACAGCATTACAAGCCCATGTTGCTCAAACAGAGACAATGAAGGCTACATTCATCCATGGAGATATTTGCATTTGTTTATTATTCAGTTGTTTTTCACATGACACCTTCAACACTCACCTGCACCGTAAATACACATATAGACACACATAGTCCTTTAAATGTCTCATCATTTTGTAAACATGGAGGAAACTCCATTAACTTTGAATGTCTGAACAGTTCATGTAGTTTTAATGCTTTTATGTAAATGTGGTAATGACTGAGGAGCATTTTGCCGGGAATAAAAGGAGCCTTTTACAGACGGATGTGGAGATACGGAGCCTCAGAGCTTCAGATGGAGATTTCTCCTTCACCTCCCGAGTGAATATATGAAAGATTTTAGGAAATAACTTGTGGGCTGTGTGCAGCTCAGCTCGCGCCGCCTTGATCACACTTAACGTGCTGAGTGTGTTATCCTTTAATCCCGCCGTGGCTCATTCCTTCAGAATTAGAGAATCTGTTTCCGCTGCATGATTTAGTTGCAGACATATCGTGATGTGATGCATGTAGATTTATTCTACTTATGCAGTGATAATGTTTCTACAAACCGACCTCAGTCTCCATCAAACCAACTCTGCTCCAGCTTCTGTCTGAGGTTTGTCTGCAGCAAAATTTAAAGCTGCTTGGAAAATGTCTGCAATACAAAAACATCAACAACTGTCATCAATCAGTAAAGCATGAAGAAAAACAAACAAACATTATTAAAAACATGATGTCTAGCTGGTGAACGTTATAAATTCTTAAGAGTCTAAAACAGAAGAAATCAGTATAACACTGTTAATGCATGACTGCTTTACTGGAAATTTGTGGGAAAAGTTCACATGCACAACCTAACATGCCCGTTGGGGGCCACTGTGGGGATTAGAAAGTTTACTGAGGGACAGTGTGGGCAGGGCAAAACCCACACTGATCCCATGTGGATCCCACGTGGGTTTGCACACAAGGGTCTCCACATGCCCTTTGACCTTTGGGGTCTCTATGATGGTTTTATGTGGGCAAGCTCAATAATGAGCTTCCCCGGAGAATGCCCACATGCCCCCCCTGTGTATTAGCCCATGTGGGGCCTACAGCGCAGTTCAGCCTTATTTGCACCCCAAGAGGATTGTCTGTTGTCAACCCAGCCCACATGTGCCCCACATTTCATGGTAGTAATGGGGCCCTTTTTTCTGCCCACAGGAGTCTGTTGAGGGCAGAACCAGACTAACTCCCAATTTCCACATACGATGTGATGTAGCTCCATTTGACTATCAAAACCTCGCCATCTGGATGTGAGGGTTTGCTCCAAACTGTCTCCAGAGCCCAGAGCAGCTAGAGACCCGAAATCGCGGGATAACTACAAACTATAGTGATAACAGCCATGTATAAAGTGCGATTAAAATGTAAACAACAGATAACTTTGCCATTCTGAAGTTGATTTGCTGTCCTCCTCCTCAACATTTTACTTCCAGTTTTTGTGTTCCTGTTGAACAGATGTGTTGTGACAAAATATTGTGATTTTTCCATCTCAATGATTATTTTTCTTTCATCAAACTAATGTTGACAAAGTGATGACTTCCAATTGGCAGTAGCAGTAAAAAAAAAACTGACGCTCAATGATTGCACAATGATCTAAACTGTTGCATAATACATTGCCTCAAGAGTCTGGCGGGTCCTGCTCTGCAGTGGAGAAAAGCGGGCGAGATGACCGAGTGAGGGGATGGTTCAAGCCAAGGCGTCAGGTGTCAGGTAAGCCACTGGTTCACAGTGGAAACACTCAATCATGGTGCTGATGATTGTTTCACTTATCTATAAAATCTACCTGTGATTGTGTTGATGAGTACTTCAGAGTTTCTCCCAACATTGTTACTGCATTTCAATGACGCTACTGCAGTTTCTAACCCTAACATTTTGTTATTTGAACTCTTTAAAAATCCAACATGAGGACACAAAAAGCTGAATTCACTGTGTAGAAGAACTCAAGCTGAACTGCAGTAAAACATGTTGGATATTAAACCTTACATAATAAATAAAGGTGTTTTCAAAGTTGCTGTAATTTTTTAGCCCCATGTGTGCACCAAAATATGAATGTTAAGCCTCTGAATTGTCTGTAATAAATATAGTAAGTGCAAGAGACAAAGAGGAGGAGGAGGAGGAGCACCAACAATAACTGAAGCTGCAGTGACAAGTCAGTCCAGGGAGGGACGTGAACATCCTGTGACTGACAGCTGATCTCAGGTAAAGAAGAACCAGATCACAACACTAATGAGCAGTTAGCAGCACACGTGGAAACACACACACACGCACACACACACCCACACCCCAGCCCCAGAGAAAGAAGCTCCCTGACGATGATCAGCAGGTTCCAGGTTTCAGGAGCAGGTTCCAGATTTAGTCTCTGCAGAGCCGCGCTCATTAAAACATGGCAGAGCTGCTGCCTGGAATCAACCTGAGCCTGTGACCCACTTTACTGAGTGCTACCTGTGGACACACATAGGTAGCACACACACACACACATACCGATGAGGGGACCGTGAGGACAGAGAGACGAAGAAGAACTTGCCTCTATGATTGACGTCTCTCTCTCTTTAGAAACACCTGTTTGTGTTAATTACAGCTGTTAAACACCAGTCATTAAAAATACTCATTTTTGAGTGCATTAAAGAAGTAATTATGTCAAATGGATGTTGACGACGCTGGGTCGTTCATTAAGCTCTTCAAATAAATGATCCATAAAAATTAAAAATGACACCACTTACTGTTGCTGTTATCTTCGCTCTCTCTGTGACTCCATCAGGAAACTGACGGCTTTAATCAGGTCAGAGGAAACATCATGAGTTCAGCTCAGCTCTTTTTGTTGTTGGTGTTTTAAACTCAGTGTGAAAATAACCGTGTTGAAAAAATATATATAAGTATAGAGTATAAAATATAAGATCTGTGAATCAAATTCTACCAAATAATGAACATTTACAAGCCTCAGTGTTTAAAAAGTCTTGTTCTCTCTCCTCGGAGTCGTGTGACCTTGAAAGACGTCTCACAGTCCTGTGATTGGCTGATGGCTATGATGATGCTCCTTCCTGTTAGAAATAAAGAGCATGAATGAAATAACACATCAAGACACCAAACAAGACATGTTTTTCAGGTTCCACATGTAAAGACCAGTAGAACCCAGAGCAGCTGATCAGTCATCACTGACAGAAAGGCCAATCACTTTAATATCAAATAGTGCATCATGGCTGCAGGATGCGGTTGCAGTTGAACGAGAATCAGAAACAATAAGGTTTGGGAGGTTACATCTCTCAACTGATGATGCTGTGACCACACACACACACACACGCGCGCACACACACACACCGACAACCTTGCTAATGAGCACTGGAGGTTGAGCTGTTGCTCCCTTGTCCTCCATGCTCTGCTGCAAACAGGATAAACATGGACTTAATCACAAACCTCCAAGGAATCTGACGACCTTTATAACTTTACTGTTGAGTTTGTGTGTGTGTGAGAGAGAGAGAGAGTTTATGTGTGTGCATGTTCAAGTTTATGACATTACTTCCTGTATAGTTCACAAAGATACTATAGTTTCACATCAACATAAACAGTCAATTTAATAATCAACCCATAGCACATGTATTTGACCATGTATAACTTCATTGACATGTTACACTGGGATTCACTATGGTGCAAAATAGGAAGTGGGTGGAGCTCCTGGAAATAAGTTAAAAATGGTTCTAAGAGTTAAAGGGCCAACGAGGAGTTTCTATTCGGTTATAAAACCGTCTCACGTTAATGTGGATGAATCTACGCTACCCACACTTGTTAATGGTTCCATTTTTGATCAATATATCGTATTCTCTCTATCGTAATTAGGGCACCGGCCATCGCCAGGGCACTCGACCCAACAGCTATGAAATAGCTGTAGGGACGAGTGCCCGGCGAAGCCGGGCACTATTGTTATTCTGTGGATTTTTTCCTAGTTAGGGTGGAAGCTGAAAGCTTCCACACTATTACTACTCAAATCTTTATACTTATTAGTGTGAATGCAGAATGCATTCACACTATTGTTCTTCTGGTCGGCCATTTTTATTTCTTTAAACTTATTATTAGTGTGAATGCAGAATGCATTCACACTAATGTTCTTCTGGTCGGCCATTTTCTTTATACTTATTATTCTTACGTCTTCCGCTCTTTTTTGGCATCTAACTACTCCTTCATACTTTGTGCAATTTCAACAATTCATACATCAAAATGTGCAGCTTTTTCAGGACAGTGTTGCTATTACTTTTCCCTTTCATACTATTTATACTTTTTACAATATTTAACTTTTTCTGCAATTTTTTCCCCCATAGGAATGCATTGAAAACGACTTCAAACTTTTAAAATCTTTGTACTACTTTGAACGTCTAAAGCTCCAGCATACTTTCTCCCTCAGACTCCATTTTTCTTTCAAACTGTAGACAAACCTTTAATCTATTACTGCATTACTCGTCTTATTGATATCTTCAACAGTTTCAGCTGTGTGGCAGTTTTTAAATCATTAAGATTTCTGCCAAAAATCCACCTTTACAATGGGTGTGTATTGGGTCTAACGAGCAGAGCTTAGAGCAGGTGACTCACCGTCAGAGCGGAGAGGAGGTGAATCACAGACTGGAGCTTTTGTTTTAAAACTGTCCCCAAAGCCACAAATCACACTCTGTACTCAAGATTTTGTACACAGTTTGTAGCCACACTTGTCTTCTGTCTCACAGTGCCATCAAAAATGCAAACAGATTTAGAGAATAATTTAAAATATTTTTTAAATGCAGCCTGGGAGCTCTCTCTCTGCCATTCAACCCCATGCATTTTTTTCTCACTGCACACCCAGGGATTTCGATTTTATAATTCACTGAAATGGGCATTATACTTGATGTCATTTCGCCAAACAATTTTCAAAAGTCATTAAAAAAGTCCCCTACTTAGTTGTTGTGGCTCATTTTGACTCTTTTCTCTCTTTTTTTGAGCATTATTGAAAGATCAAACATTCATGAGAGTCACAACCTCTCCTCTCAATACCTCTGGCTGTAGTTCAGTGGTTAAGATGACAGACCATGAATGCAGAGGTTCTGAGTTCGAATCCAGGTTGGGCACTGTTGTTATATTGTGTTGAATTCGGCTTCGCCATCTTCAATTTATTTCAGGTGTGTTCATTAAGAGACACAAGAGCCACACACAACATTCCAGTGTGGGCTAAGCAATACTACTTAGTCTGGTCACATGAGCAAACTTGATAATGCATATATGCCCCCACCTTTCCTCTTAACCTCTTTCAATCTTCCTCCCCCGCCTTCAATTAGTTGCAGGTGTTTGTTATCACACTGATTACTCCAACCAAAGTTTGCCAAATATGATCAAATTAGAATAGATGTCAGAAGTATCAGCGTGCTCTCTGCGGCGGAGTGGTAGAGTGAATGACTGGAGATCATGAGGTTGTGGGTTCGAAACCAGCCTCTGTCATGTTGTTTCAAGCTTTCTTGCTTTTTTTTCACATCAGTGGAGGAGCAGCTAAACTTTGTAATTCACTGGAATGGCCATTATACTTTATTTGATTTCACCAAAATATATTCAAAAGTCATTAAAAAAAAAGTCTTCTACTTTTTGTGTTGTGGCTCATTTCTACCCATCTCTCCTTTTTTTAAGCATCATTGACAAATCTTATGTTCATGAAAGTCACAACTTCTCCCATTACCAACCCTGCTGTTAGACTAGTGGTTAAAGTACCTGCTCTGCAACCTAAAGATCCGTGGTTCAAATCCCGGTTGGGTGATGTTGTTATGTTGTGTTGAATTCTGTGAGCAAACTTGATAATGCACTTAAATGATTCTTATCCATCATTTCTTGTCCTGCGCTGCCCCCTGTGACCGGCAGAATTAACCTCCCCTTCTACAGGTATTTGTAATCACATTGATCAGTGTCACATCAGCATCAGTGTGCTCTCTGAGCCGCAGTGGTACCAAAAAGTCTGTGTGCCCTCTCTGGCTGAGTGGTAGTATAAAGGTTTGGTAAACATAAGATTATGGGTTCGAATCCCAGCCTCTGTCATGTCACATTGTCAGGGAGTCCAACTTCCTAATTCATTGAAATGGGCATTATATTTTGTTTGATTTCACCAAAAGTCACAAAAAGTGCTCTTCTAACTTGGTGTAGCCAATTTCCACAGAGTTCTTACTTTTTTTAAAGCTGACATCTGTGGCGCAGTGGTAGAGAAAAGAGTTGGAGATCATGAGGTCATGGTTTCGATACCATCCTCTGTCATGTTGATTCAGACTTTCTTGCATTCTTTGTTTCTCTCTTTCTTTCAACAATTTATTCAGCTCATTTGGCATTGCATTCTGCATTCACACCATTTCCATTCATGGAAATGCTTTTTCTAGTTATTATTCTGAGTCTTCCGCTCTTTTTTGGTTTTTAACTACTCCTTCATACTTTGTACCATTTCAACTATTCATATATCAAAACGTTCAGCTTTTTCAGGACATTCCTGCTATTATTTTCCTCTTTAATACTATTTATACTTTTTATAATATTTAACTTTTTCTGCAATTTTTTTCCCATAGGAATACATTGAAAACCTCTTCAAACCTTTAAAATCTTCATACTACTTTAAACCTCTACTACTTTGACATACTTCATCCCACAGACTCAATTTTTCTTTTAAAATGTAGAGAAACTTTTAATCTATTCCCGCATTACTCATCTTTTTGATATCTTCAACAGTTTCAGATATTTGGCAGTTTTTAAATCATTAAGATTTTCAACAAAATCCAACTTTATAATGGGTGTGTATTGCGTCTAACGAGCAGAGGTTAGAGTGGGTGACATCATCGCTAGAGTGGGAGAGAGTGACAAACCAGTCTGGATTTTTTCTGGATAAATTGTCCTCACGGCCACAAATTAAACTCTAGACACTTGATTTTTTCAAGGTTTGTAGCCACACTTGTCGTGTCTCTGATGATGTGCTCAAAACAGCAGACAGTTTTACAGAATTGTCTGCATGAGCCTCTTTGTGCAGCTTGGCCTGCTCCAGTGGCTCATTGACTCCAATACAAAAGTAGGAGATGATTTTTTGAGAACAGGAGAAATGACCCTCTTTTCTAAACTGCCACCGTTAGAAAACTATTTGTCGTACGAACATGTAAGTCACACAGCCAGCTCAGGAAGGTCTCCTTGTCGGATTAATCATGTCCATACTCTGATAAGCGGTACGGTTCTCTGTTTATAGGCTGTTTTGCGGAGGCTGCACCGAGCTCAAATCCCACTCTGCTCTGCTCTGCTCTGTGCAGTAGCCAGCTGTAGCAGCCAGCTCGTTATCAAGGTCTATAAATAGAACAGGTACAGGTGCTGCCTGCACGCTCGTTAACACACAGCCTCACACAGAGATATGATAAAATAGACTGACAGGATGTCTATAGGAAATGAATTAAACACTCACACAGACAGACACACACAGATTGTCACACATGTCGCACAAATACACAAATATACAAACACAATACTTTTCCACACAGCCTGTCTCTCTCTCTGTCTGTCTGTCTGTCTGGAGGAGGAGAGATTTGATTTTTCCCTTCCTTCCTTCCTTCCTTCCTTCCTTCCTTCCTTCCTTCCTTCCTTCCTTCCTTCCTTCCTTCCTTCCGTCCTTCCTTCCTTCCTCCCTTCCTTCCTTCCTTCCTTCCTTCCTTCCTTCCTTCCTTCCTTCCTTCCTTCCTTCCTTCCTTCCTTCCGTCCTTCCTTCCTCTTCTACCTCTCTCCTCCTTCTCCTCCTCTTCTCCTCCTCTCCCTCTCTCTTCTTCCAACTCATCTCTCATACTACAAGTTATACGTTTCAGCTTCCTTCCTTCCTTTTTTCCTCCTCGTCTGTCCTTTCTTGTCCTCCTCTTCTTCTCCTCTCCCTCTCTCTTCTACCTCCTCATTCTCTCATACTACAAGTTATACGTTTCAGCTTCCTTCCTTCCTTCCTTCCTTCCTTCCTTCCTTCCCCCTTCTCCTCCCTTCCTTCCTTCATACCTTCCTTCCAGCTTACCTTGTATCCTTTCTTCTGTCCTTCCTTCCCCTTTCTCCTTCCTTTGTCCTTCCTTCCAGCTTACCTTTTAGGCTTCCTTTCTTCCTTCCTTCCTTCCAGCTTAACTTTTATCCTTCCTTCCTTACTTCCTTCTGTCCTTTCTTGCTTCCTTCCCCTTTCTCCTTCTTTCCTTCCTTTCTTTTTTCCTTCCCCTTTCTCCTTCCTTCCTTCCTTACTTGCTTCCTTCCCCTTTCTCCTAATTTCCTTCCTTCCTCTTTCTCCTTCCTTTCTTCTTTCCAGGTTACCTTTTATCCATCCTTCCTCCCTTTCTTCCTTCCCTTTTATCCTTCCTTCCAGCTTTCCATGTATCTACCCCAATGTCTTTCCTTCTTTCTTACTACCCCCTGTCTCTCTCATTCATTCTCTATTCTTTTCTTTCTTTCTTTCTTTCTTTCTTTCTTTCTTTCTTTCTTTCTTTCTTTCTTTCTTTCTTTCTTTCTTTCTTTCTTCCCTTTCCATGTTCTTTCTTTCTTTCTTTCTTTCTTTCTTTCTTTTTTTTCTTTCTTTCTTTCTTTCTTTCTTTCTTTCTACCCTTTCCATGTTCTTTCTTTCTACCCTTTCCATTTTCTTCCTTTCCTTCTGTTCTTTTCTTTTTCTCTCTTCTTTCTGTCTTTCTTTCAACAATGTCTTCAGCTCATTCAGCATTGTTTCAACAATTTCTTCAGCTCATTCGGCATTGCATTCTGCATTCACACGCATTTTCTGCAGGAAATGCTTTCTTTTTCTAGTTCTTACTTCTTCCGCCAGTTTTGTGCATCTAACTACTCCTTCATACTTTGTGCAATTTCAACAATTCATATATCAAAATGTGCAGCTTTTTCAGGACTTTTATGCTATTACTTTTCTCTTTCATACTATTTATACTTTTTACAATATTAAACTTTTTCTGCAACTTTTTTTCCCATAGGAATGCATTGAAAACGTCTTCAAACTTTCAAAATCTTTGCACTACTTTGAACGTCTCAAGCTCCAGCATACTTTCTCGTACAGACTTCATTTTTCTTTTAAACTGTAGACAAACCTTTAAACTATTCAGCTCTAGCTCATCTTATTGATATCTTCAACAGTTTCAGCTGTGTGGCAGTTTTTAAATCATTAAGATTTCTGCCAAAATGCAGCTTTACAATGGTTGTGTATTGCGTCTAACGAGCAGAGCTTAGAGTGGGTGACATCATCACCAGAGTGAGAGGGAGCGAAAATCAGTCTGGATTTTTTCTGGATAAATTGTCCTAGATGGCCAGAAATTACACTCAGACACTTGATTTTTTCCAGGGTTGTAGCCACACTTGTCGTGTCTGATATGATGAGATCAAAACAGCAGACAGATTTACAGAATTGTCTGCATGAGCCTCTTTGTGCAGCTAGACCTGCTCCACTGGCTCATTGACTCCAATACAAAACTAGGAGCTGATTTTTTCAGAAAAGGAGAGAGGACCCTCTTTTCTAAACTGCCACAGTGAGAAAAGTATTTGTCTCACAAACATGTAAGTCACACAGCCAGCTCAGGAAGGTCTCCTTGCTGATTAATCATAACCACACTCTGATAAGAGGTACGGTTCTCTGTTTATAGGCTGTTTTGCGGAGGCTGCACTGAGCTGAAATCCCACTCTGCTCTGCTCTGCTCTCCTCTGTGCAGTGCATGTCACCAGCTGTTGGAGGAGGCTCGTTAAGACAGCCTCACACAGACACATGATAAAAAAGACTGACAGGATGTCTCTAGTAAATTAATTGAACTCTGACGTGTACATCATGTCAATCATGCACAAACACTCTCCTCTCCTCTCCTTCTCTCCCTCCTTCCCTCTATCTCCCTCTCTTATCTCTCCCTCACTCTCTATGTCTCCCTCTCACTTGCTTCTTTATGCTCCCTGTGTGTGCAGAGTGTCGGTGGCTCAGTGGTTCAACCACTGGACTCATGATCTGAATGTTGCTGGTTCAAATCTTGCCTCACCAACATTAATAGTGATTTATTTTCTCAGTCATCCTCTTTTGACTTCTGATAATTTGTTTCATGTTCAAACTGCTGCTCTCAGCCTGATATTCATTTTATTACAAGTCTTTCATGACTTCTGCTGGACTTGAAGCTTTCTTGGTGTTGACTGTGTTTCCGACAGGTGCAGCTTTGGGCTCGTTAACTTCAGAGTGACACAGAGTGCAGCTCATTAACAGACAACAGTCTTTGCAACTGTGGCATTTTGGCATTATACTTTGTTTAAATTCACATAAAATAGTCAGGCCTGGCACAAAAGCCCTCAATTTGCACTTGTAACTGTTCGTTCTACTATTCTGCATTCAGTTATCATTGAATAATGACAACAGGGGTAGTATCACTGTATTCTCTGTGGTGCAGTGGTAGATTATATGGTTGGAGGTCATGAGGTTGTGGGTTCGATACTGGCCTCTGTCATGTTGTTTCAGACTTTCTTGCATTCTTTGTTTCTCTCTTTCTTTCAACAATTTCTTCAGCTCATTCAGCATTGCTTCAGCAATAGTGTTCAGCTGCTTTCAGCTTCCACCCCATTTCCATTCTTGGAAATGCTTTTTCTAGTTATTTTTCCTCTTCCGGACGATTTTCTGTCGACTACTATTATATATCAAAACGTGCGTCCTGATCGGGATCGAGTTGCTATTACTTTTTTCAATAGTGCACGAATTTTTCGCGACGTAAGTCGCGAAAAACTGCGCAAAATTTTGCATTGAAGTCTATGGGACGAGCGAAAAAAAGAAGAGCAAAAAAGACCAAACATTGGAGTTTAACAAACGTCTACTGCTCAGGCATACTTTCCCCTAGAGACTCCGTTTAAACTTTAAATAGTAGACACAAGTCTTGTGTATTGGTGTATTACTCCACGTTTTGATAGGTTGAATAGTTTTTGATCAATCCCTGATCAATGACCATGATCATTTTTGGAGAAATTATGAGATTATAATGGGTGTGTATTGCACGGAATGTTCGTGCTAGAGTGCGTGATGTCATCAGCTAGAGTGGGGAGAGAGCCCAGAAAAACTCCTGATTCTTTCTCTTTCCACACTCCTCTTGGACACAATTTACACTGTACACACATAATTTTTTCACAGTTTTGTAGACAAACTTGTTGTGTCTCCCACAATGTGTTCAAAATATCAGAGAGACTTACAGAATTTGAATGAGCAGCCTCTGAGTGCGGCCATGTCTGTCTCTTCGCCTCATTGACTCCAATACAAAAACTTTCTGAGAGGAGCAGAACGGACCGATGTTTTAAAACTGCCCGTGTCGCCAAAATATTTACTGTAGAAACACCAAATCGTACCAAAATTTTCAGGAAGGCCTTAGGGCACCGTTGATCCGTGTCTTGTTCTGATAGGAGCTATCGTTTTGTCAGAATAAGCCTAAATGCGAGACCAGTGCAGAGGCAGAAAATCGGTCTTTTTCTTGACGTTTCTGTCTGCCTCAGCCTGGGGGCCCCTATCGTCATGGGCAACCAGCTCAAGTTGTCATGGTAACCTCTGATCCTCAGGCCAGGGTCGTTAACTCCATAAACAATCCACCTGGAGCTCGTTAAGATGTTTGTAAACACAGACACACAGCTAAATCACACTGATACAGGATTCAGCTCAGTCACACACACAGACTCTAGAACCAGCTTCATGTCATTACAGTTACACACACACACACACATTAAAAACACACAGGTAACGTTCAAATGCGCGCGTCAGCGCGCACTCCTCTCCCACACTCTAACACACACAGGTAACTTCCTGTGATTACAGTTAAAGACACACAAACACATCAAATGCGCGCGTAAGCGCGCACTCATCTCTCTCACTCTAACACAGGTAACTTCATGTGATTACAGCTCCTCCATATCAGTGCTTATAGAAAGATGATCATGTGTCTGATCAGCTCTGTCTTGACCTTAAGATCGTGGGTTTGATTCCCATGTTGACAGAGATGGTTAGAACGGCAGTAGCTCCGGTGCCCTTTCAAAATTTCCCGAGAGGAAATTTTCTAGTTTTGTTATTATTAGTGGTGGTGGAAATGCTGGGCGAGCCGACCAGCATTTCCTTACTTTCGGTTTCACAGACGCGAATGAGAATAATAGCGGCGATTATAGCGGCGTTATGGTCGGAACTACGACGGTAACTGAACCTCTTTGAACCTCTGACTTTAATTATTAATGAATGAAAACATGAGTCCGTCTTGCGTGAGGTGGAAGAATGCTACGGTGCGCACGGAGGCTCATAAATGTAGTGTGAAAACACTTTGCTTTTCCAAAACTCCTCGTTGTCCCTTTAAAGACTCCACAGATTAAGAAAACAAATGCAAGGCACAAACATGCTACAAATTCAGAAAACAACTTAATTACTGTAATTTACCTCACAATGCATGTGTTTCTGGACTGTCAAAACACGCCCTTCTGTGTCAAACCCAAAGTTTATGAACTGTGACATTGGGGGCGGAGCTTCTATTACAGTAATTGCAACAGGAAGTGTAGAGACGCCATCTTGACCTGCATCCGTGTCAGTCCCCACAAGTCCAGCAAAATAAACTCATGTCTTGTTACCAGGTAGAGGATGATGAGGACGAGCGTAGCCATCAGTCATCTGTATGTGTGTGTGTGTGTCCACCCTGCCAACCTTGAGCTGAAGAATGACTCCATAATCGTTGCTCATGCTCTGCTCCTATATACACTATGGTCATTAGTTATTAGAAACACACACACACACATACACACATAATAGTGATTATAAACACACACATATGTTGGTTTTTCTGTAGCTATGAGGACCCGAGTCGATCTTCAGACACACACACACACACACAGATGCGACTGTTCCTTCCTCCTTGGTGCATGCACTGTCTCAGTTAATGCAGGAACTGTCACTCCTGCCAGTTCAGCAAATGTCAACTCAACAATATTTAAAAAGTTACTGTGGCTTCAATTTAATTAGTTACTTATTTTTTTATTAATCGAAATTCTGTGGCTTCACCTCCCGCAAAGCTTCATATTCACCAATATCATATACTATTTTTGTGTGTGTGTGTGTGTGTGTGTGTGTGTGTGTGTGTGTGTGTGTGTGTGTGTGTGTGTGTGTGTGTGTGTGTGTGTGTGTGTGTGTGTGTGTGTGTGTGTGTGTGCGAACACCCATAAAATTACTGTTGTCATTTTGCTGCAGACTGCGTATATCAAATCCTGTGCACTGACCTTAACTGTCACCTGTCTCTCTCACAGGCATACACACTCACACATTATAAATTAATAGGTATATCCACAATCTTGTAAGTGTAGTGACCCAAGTCAGTATCGATGTACTGTATCATTCCCGTGTGTGTGTGTGTGCAACTAAGTGTGTGTGAAATATATTAGATGTTTAAATATTCATCGATCTCTCCTGCAGGTCTCACAGCTCGGAGGCAGTGTTAGTGGGTGGTGGTGGTGGTGGGGGGAGGTCACCTCGGTGTAGCAGCTTCTACCATTAGGCCACGCCCCTCTGTGTGTCTATTACTGTAACTGGTACAACATTCAGTATTATTGGTAAACTAACCTCCACTTTATCATTGTGTGTGCGTGTGTGTGGTTACTACATGATGCTGTTAAAAATGTCCTTGAATATCAGACCAGATGAAGTGGAATGAACCATGTGGGCACATGTTGATGTTTAGTCTAATGTTAACTTAGCATGTTAACATTTGCTAATTACAGCTGTTCTCAGTCAGGCCCGGTATTTTTACATACATATGCCATCTGGATATATCAAAAATATATCAATAGCCTATAATGCATTTTAATTTGGTGACAACCATCTACAGTACTTGTATGTATATTTATTGTCAAAATATGAAAATGTTCAAATTTCTGATATGTTTTGATATACGTTTGACATACAGTAGCTACATGTTTTTGTTTTATATCAATTCTGTATATGTACAGCTCCACTAACTGTCTACACATACATTACTTCATGAACCAATCACAGATCACTTATTTGGCACTATAGCAATAAAATAAAATATAATTGTATAGCGTGTAGACAGTTCCTGGTGTCAGTTCAGAGTTAATTCTAACATGACGTAGCTTTATGAGTGTGTTTGTGATGGGAAAAAAAGGAAATGAATGATACATAAAGAGTGTGGTGTATTTTGATGTTAATGCTGATGACAAGATGACCACTCTGACACGTCTTCTTTGTAGATGGTAAAAAATGATTTATTACAAAAAAGATACAGTGTCAAAAAGCCGAATCTTCGAGAAGCCTCTGGAGCCAATATGAGACCTCTCTCTCTTAACCAAAGATCCTAACCTTATATAGGTTAGTAAAACTCCACCTCTCTAAACAAAAGGATGTGGGTAACCAGGATGGTCATGAATTAAGACAATAACTGACCTAACCAAATTACCCTCTAGTGTTTACCTTTTGATCAATCAGTTAACCCTTGGGCTAACCTAAACATAAAAGAAGTAAACCAAATACAGATATTCAGTAAAACTGTTGTAACGTAAACATATCATCGTCAATATAAACAAAGGTGTTGTTTTATATTATACAGGCATTTACCTTCAGGCAAGCAAAGAACACACCTGAAGATAAAAGACAATTCTGAGGATATAAACAAAGAATTTGAAGTGAATTATGTACTTAATAATATATACTTAATATACTTAAATTACTTACATATTAGGAGGTAAAAAATACACTACATATCCCCCCTTCGAGACTACAAAGTCTCGACAAAACAAAAAGCATCATCCAACGACTCAAAAATGCAAAAACAACAAAACAATTAATGATGGAGTGTAGGAGCGAAAACCTGTCAGGCAGTTAACTCAAACTAAGACAGGAAATTCTCCCACGGCCCCAACTGCTTATGGCGACCACTTTTCAGCACTCCAAACAAATCAAAAGTCATAAAACATACCATAGTATAAAGAAAAGACAATGACAGGGAACATATGAATACCTCAGGAAATTATAAGACAAATCAAAATTCCAATTAAATGAGCGGGTCCACCCCTCGCCTCATTTAATCAGGTCCCTGCCTACCATTTACCTATAACGAGAAAAGAAAACACCTGAGGTTCCAACACATTCACCTGTGAAAAACAATATAGAACATCACATAATATCAAATAACTTAAATAATTAAAGTAATCAAAGAAGAAAGTAATCAAAAATGATCAAAAGCATATTAAGAAATGAAATAATAACTCAAAACAATAACTCATACAATAATCATGTCAAATATCAGTAAGTGGTATGTCAGAATTTCAGTCCAAGTTCATCCAAAATGCTGGGACATCTGATTCTTCCCAGACCATCAGGATCTTTGAACGTTACACTTCAGTCATAAACCTCTCCTTTCTCAACTCGTCCTGATGAGGAGAAAGAAAAGAAAGACGCCAGTATCTTTGCATAATGACATACAATCAAAGATTGCAATAAACATTCTACAATAGAATACAATACTTAATACGGGTATCTCTCCCTCAACTATCCTAAATCTATTCCATCTTCGTTGTCGT
This sequence comes from Decapterus maruadsi, assembly GCA_030347415.2. Taxonomy (NCBI): domain Eukaryota; kingdom Metazoa; phylum Chordata; class Actinopteri; order Carangiformes; family Carangidae; genus Decapterus; species Decapterus maruadsi. The sequence goes on from CM064896.1 coordinate 16,411,514, forward strand.
TGTCGAGTATAGACAGCAGTAACATCTGAGCTTTATCCCCAGGCATTACTACTCCAACCCATCTTAAAATCATAGCTTTTGCAAATGTCAGTAATACAGTACAGAAACAGAATAGTAAACATAATGTTATTACAACCACTATCATAATTTAATACTGCTCCAAGGCGCTGTTTGATTCCCGATTTTCGCTAAATCAATTTGACCGTTTTATCCACAAACTCTTTTCCGTTATCTGAAGATTTTCCATCAGGAAGTCCCCACCTGCTTATGACTTCTTGAAATTTGAAATTTATGAAATGAAATCTATAAAATTTAACAAAAACTTGGCTAACTTGGCAAGTGACTGAGCATCCATATCCAAATCCATATAAATCCATAATCTCCCCCCTTGCAACATGGGCTAACCCATGTGCAAACCTAAGTATAGTCCCATCTACTGTAAGTTGATCAAAAAATGCTTAATATAACTTAGACATTCCAAAGAAGATGTTAATTTTCACTCTACCTTTAATAAATATTGAATATCTTGTTATATATTATAAATTGTTTGGTATTTCAGTTTGTTCGTTTAAGTGGCAGTGCTTTGTAGTGTCTGCAGAAATCGTCTATACTACACACATCACGCTGTCCCTTAATTAATGGGTACTTTAGTATCAACCATCACTACCAATGGTTGATTACTTTCACTACTATTGTTGTATCTTGCTCTGGTCCTGACAGTAAAAGCTGACACCTCCCTTTCAAATTCTCCGGGCAGCCCTAAAATCCTGGCTGCGGACCCCTGAAAGGGTTCACCGGTCCCCAGAACGTCATTGGCTGACCTCTAAAGCCTCTTGGGATTCCTCTAAAACTTCCTCTGTTTTTGTTACATGCATAAGCCAAATGACCAACCAATCCACAGTTATAACACACTTTTTGCATCTGCAGGAAATTTGGGTTAAAATTTCTTCTTCCTCTTCCTAAATTACCTCTGCCACGTCCTCTCCAAAACTGTGGTTGAGCAGGTGGAAGAACTGGACAAAACTCCTGAAACTGAATCTGATCTGGGGAAAATTGTGGTGATGATTGATTTACAACAGGCATCACTACCGCCTGCTCATTCTCCTCGTTTTCATTTTCAAACAACTGTAGTTGTGTGAGCATCCTAATAGCCTCTTGATCCTGCTCTTTCAAATCACGCTCCTTCTTCCTATACAACTCTACCTGATGTGCAATATGGTCTATATAAGCACTTTTTGTCATACTGTCCAAGCCAACCACCTCTGCTAATTCACTCCTCACTGGCAGGGGCAACCCCTCCAGAATCTTGACTCGAAGGATTGATTGTTCCATCAGATTCTCATCTGGATCATGTCCTGTAATACTCCTCCACATCTGATGAGCTCTAGAAACATAGGTACGAGGATTTTCATCGCTTCCTAATGGTTCGATCAAGATGTTATCAGGATGCACATTTGTTGGAAATGTTTTTCTTAGTGCTGTATACAGTCGGCCTTTATTTGATGCAAACAGCTCTGAATCGTGCACAGTAGATCCTACATATCGGATACACCCTGCTCTCAATAGAATTTCTTCCATAGCTGGAACCCCAATAATATTTACCAAAAGTCTCTTAAAGTCTCCCATGGTAGGCTTTGTTCCCACCATAGTCTCTTTTAACTTTAAAATCCAAGGATGTGCTCCATCTTCAAGAATGGGTAATTTTTCAAATAAATCTGGCATAACTGTATCATCCCAAGATTTATTCATCAGACAGATCTTATCAAACTTATCCTCCTTTCCCTGTGATTTTTGGGTGGCTTTTTTCAATAACTTTTTCCTTTGCATTTGCAAGTCCTGTAATTGTTCCTGTAGTAATCTCCGTCCTTTTGGTGTGGTATATTGGTCCAAATATTTAAGGCATTGATCTATGCTTTTATCAATCCCACTTAAAGTTTGTCGTCTATCTTCTTCTTCCCTGGAAAGAGGTTTTTTGTTAGCAAACCCTCTTGAAAATGGAGGACTCTCATTCAGCAAATCTCCATAACTATCACTATTCTCATTTTCATCTTTTCTTTTCCTTTCACTTTCTTCTCTTAAATCCTTCTTCCTTTCTGTTCCACTTCTTTCTGCACTAGCCAATATCCTTCTAACTACTTCCTCTACAACTTTCTCTACAACTTTCCTAGAACCTTCATCCATTTTGTGACTCTCTTTCAAACAACTGGAGAATGCCAAGCTCTGTTTGTCTCTTCTACTTTAATTTAACCAGATATAACTTTGTTCCGTTTTATTTGAATTTTTGTTATATTTAATTAATTACTACTAGTTGAATTTGAATTATTTATGCTATTTTAGTTGTCACAGTTCATGAAGGACAGATAAAAAAGTTTGCCAACTTCAAAAATCAAGTAAAGTTCTATAGTTAAAAATTCACAACACCAGTTCCGCACACAGAGCTCTTCAACTATAAAATCAATAATTTTACCTAACAATAACCAAGATCAATCACAAGCCAACAACCAAAATTCACACCAACCAAACACTAATACTCAGTTAATGAAATGATCAGTCCTTTGCCAAGCTTTCCTCTAATTACTGTAACTTCAACATATGTATGGTGTATGTACTAGATGTAACTGAGAAACTAAATATACATCAATCATAAATTTATAAAATGCAGGTATTCTATTAGAGTTTGTGGATAAAATCACACTGGCCTTTTTCACTGGAATCCCGATGCATGCACTGTCGTCAGCAAGCTTCAATCCATGTGATGCAGCCAAGCTGTCCTCTGTCCTCTAAACACACCTCTTCCTTGAACTCTCACACCATGTAGGAAAGATAGACAAACAGTTCAGTGTTTTATAAAGTCACTAGATACAGAAAACACAATGCTACTGGAAGTCTTTCCTTCTTTCAAAAATTCAAATTATAACTTTAGAACATTATAATTTCATAAAAACATTCTCACTATAAAGTGTTTTCCCAAAATTAATCAGGCTTTATCAAAAAATTCTCCACTAATTAAAAGATCCTTCTTCCAGGGCTCATAAGTTTCTTTACAGATTTATTTTCCAAAAGTCCCCAAGAAATCTCATAAATTCTATTTGTTATTAAAAGTCCTTATCTGACTCATTAAAACAAGATATCTTATCTTATAAATTCATACTAATATATATATATTATCATCACTACTACTACTATTATTATTATCAAGTTTCAAGTTTATTCAATCTATTATTATTAATATCAATATTATTATTATTGTTGTTATTATTATTATTATATCTCCAGTTCTCTATTACCTCCTATGCCTTAGACAACATAAAATCTATCACACTGGCCACATATACAACAAAAAGCAACAAACACAAAACATAACACACAATAAAACACAAAACATCCAAATGTACCGGTAAGTGATCACATGTTTCTCTTGCTTAATAACTGCAGTTTCTTTCTTTCTTTCAACTTTTCTAACTAAAAAACAATTTCCGATTTCTCGATTATCCTTTATTTAACTTCTATTTTACTTCTCTTCTAATGCATATCCCTATTTATTTTTTTTATTAAATCTTTAATTCCAATTTTCACATAGCGATCAAAAACACATGTCTTACTAATAGGTGTGCAGGCTCCTCTACATAACTCTTTGTGTGGTTTGTAGTTGAAGGAAACTATATCTAACTCTTGAGTAGATCATAGACGCCGTCACCAATTATGCCGTACTTTAGTTCAACTGATGTTACTAGTTCAAGTTTTTTTAAATTCTTTTATTCCTTATGTAATTTCACTACATCCCCCCTTTTCGAATAGGACTATCCAAATAGGACTATTCAAAAACACGTCTATCTTCAACAAGAAGGAGGATGAACCTAAAAATATCCAAAATTAATGTAAAAATTTAGGAGATGGCCAAATCATCAGCAAAACAGATCAAACCCACAAAGGTTCTTTAACGGTGCAACGTAACAGCTAACAGATAGCAGCTCCAAAAAGCAAACTAGCGCATGGACTTGTGAAAAGCTCACCCTTTAGTTGTGTGCACTCGATGCGGGAACTTGCTCCTCCAAGCAGCCAGCTGAAGCCAAACGGTCACAACACGTCCGAAGTTCGTGACGCCAATTTGTGGTGTATTTTGATGTTAATGCTGATGACAAGATGACCACTCTGACACGTCTTCTTTGTAGATGGTAAAAAATGATTTATTACAAAAAAGATACAGTGTCAAAAAGCCGAATCTTCGAGAAGCCTCTGGAGCCAATATGAGACCTCTCTCTCTTAACCAAAGATCCTAACCTTATATAGGTTAGTAAAACTCCACCTCTCTAAACAAAAGGATGTGGGTAACCAGGATGGTCATGAATTAAGACAATAACTGACCTAACCAAATTACCCTCTAGTGTTTACCTTTTGATCAATCAGTTAACCCTTGGGCTAACCTAAACATAAAAGAAGTAAACCAAATACAGATATTCAGTAAAACTGTTGTAACGTAAACATATCATCGTCAATATAAACAAAGGTGTTGTTTTATATTATACAGGCATTTACCTTCAGGCAAGCAAAGAACACACCTGAAGATAAAAGACAATTCTGAGGATATAAACAAAGAATTTGAAGTGAATTATGTACTTAATAATATATACTTAATATACTTAAATTACTTACATATTAGGAGGTAAAAAATACACTACAAGAGTAAAGAATGAAATCTGATTTTATTACCGGTCCCTGTTAATCCCATGTGAATTCAGTCTCGTTGCCTTTTTATTCTCTCTCTCTCTCTCTCTCTCTCTCTCTTTTCTTTTTCACAAATATGCATGAATGACTTTTCCCTTCAAGTCTAATCGAATACACAAATCCTCCAAGCGCCTGGTTAAGGTCACGTCTGTTTGCGTGTTTCAGACAGAGCTGTTTGTCAAAATAAAGCCCAGCACAGAGAAAAGAGATTGTTATTAAGAGACGGCCATTATCACATGGAGGCTTGGCAGAGATGGCAGCGAGCCACTTAAAGGACAACACAGAATAATTCTTCACAAATTACAGGCTTTAAGGCTTTAAGGTGCCACAACAGACGCCTGCAGGAGGACACATGCTGCGTCTGCATATCTGCCGGCGACACACACATGCACGTTTGGCTTCCTTTCAACACTGGGGAGGAGGAGGAGGGAGAGGAGTGACGGAGGGATGAAGAGGAAGAGTGACAAAATGACAGACAAAAATGAGACAACAATTATTGTGTTATCCTATTTGAAAGACAAAAAAGTGCAAGTGAGGGTCTCTGACGTGGAGGTGTAGAATAGTGCAGCTCCATCCATCATCAATACTGTTGTGAATTTATTTTGATATTTTGAGCTATTTAATAGGTTTGTTCTTTTTATTCTGTGATTGTTCTCCTGTTTTTTTTCAGGTCCCCCTTTCAAAATTATGTTTTTGCCCCTTCCCCACCTTTTATACTTTGTAGGCTAAGACTGTAATTGCAGAACAACAAGAAAACCTGTGCATACTGACCGCGTGGAAGAAATGGCCTGATTTGAGCTCTACGCAGGCAGAAATTGCTGTTGTTACTGTACTTGTTCCCCCTCCCCACTTCTGAAACTAAAGTTTTGCCCTTGGACACACTTTATCAAAACGTCTCACTGAACATTTTCATTTTTTAAAAGATGTTTTTAAATGTTATGGGTTTTTTCTTTGTAAAACAAGTAAATGGGAGCAGTATAGCTTTAACTGTGTAGCTACACCAAATAGCTTCCTGTTCCAGGTCAGGTGTGGCAACCAGTCATGTTTGCAGGTGGGGGAGTGGCCTGGAGAGCAATGGAGGATGAGTGGTGAAGGACAGAGAGAAGGAAACAGTGGAGCTGTTAAGCAAACTGGTTGTATTCCATAGAGTTTCTGGAGTCTGGACTTTTACGCGTGAAGATGAGGCACTAAGGATCAAATTCGAGACCAGAAAACTGAACCCAGAGCTGCTCCAGGTGAGTCCAGATGCTCTTTCTAAAACGTCTGCCTTGGATTCTGATTTTTGTATTTTAAAGTTTAGATGTAGAGCTGAATTTTTGTCTTTGGACTTGTAGACTGTTAGCTGCTGCTTTGGGCTGTGAGACAGTTGAGGATTTGTGTCTAAGGCTTGTGGACTCAGGTCCTCAGGGTCCCTCCTTGAGGCCTGGGGCTCTTTCTCTGTTGTAATGTGTGGATCTGCTGAATCTTTCTGTTGTTTGTGTGTGGGAGTTTATTTGTTTCTGAATCGGTAACTTACCGCAGCTTGTTGTTTTATTTGTTATGTGTATATGTGTTATGTGTTTTCACATTTTTTTCAATCTGCATCATTTCTGTATTTGAGGCTTGTTCTCCGCTGATGGAAAGTTTAGAGCTGCAGATCATTTGTATTGTCAGCCACTGCAGATATGACAAAAACTAAAACTGACCAGAGCCTTTGTTTCCTGTGTTCTCTCTGCCTGTGTTTATTGACAGAAATTTAAACTTAAATTGTCTGTAAACACACTGAAGAGCGCATCACCCTTAGTGACTTCCTCTGAAAGCCACAGGTGTTTTTGTTGTGGACTGAGGAATCCCATTAACCTTTTGGAGGCTTTGTAATTTCTAGACTCTGGTCCTGCTGCTGCTGACTGAGGTGTTGATAAGCTCCCATCACAGAGTCTTTATCAATATGTCAGATCGTTCGGAGGCATTTGCATCCTGATGAGCTCTGAGTGTTTATTTTGATTCATAATCGAGGATGTTTTTGTTGCTTTTGGCTCTTTTCTTTCTTTGCGGTTTTATTTGCATGAATTCTCTGGGATTTTGTTAATTGAACATCTGGACAGCAGCAAAAATCAGCCACACTCAGTTTTGAGTGAGATTTAAATTTTTGTAGTTTGTTGAAGAAAAATGCAGCAAAAGTATTCACTTCAGTGTGTTTAGTTTATTGCCATTTGTCCTACACCGGAATGCCTCATAATGCAGACTACTGACAGATTATACTACTGTATTTAGATGTCCCCTTAAATGCCTCACATGCATAATTTACAGATGCCCCTTAAACGCCTCGCATGCAGACATCCTGTCTTTATCAGCCATTTCGGGGGGATTGAAGCAGCAGCAGTGACTGTGTCGTGTCTTTATTAGGAGGTTTCTAGTCATTTCAAAATGTACCATTATTAGGGACTCCTGTTCCTCTTGGAGGGCCCAAAGCTTTGTCTGTGTTCTGATGGTTGACAGGTTGAATTGTGACTTCGCGAAAAATAGGCCTGCTCTGATTGGCTGCTGAGTGACACATGGGACACTTTTCTTTTCTTGAACTTGTTCTGTCCCCCTGAGTTATAACAGCTTGTGGGAACATGCCTGTGTGCACTCAGAGGTGTTACCCACCCTTTAAAAAGATGTTCATTGAGTGTCATCAGCAGCTGTGTGGTGTCTCTCCATGTCACTCTGAGGTGCGTTTGTGTACTTGCATGCCTCAGAAGTGTTTTCACCCCTGACTTGCTTTACCTCTAATATTATAACCCACCATTGTCTCATGATTACCAATCATCACCGACACAGCATGAGTCCCACCCCACCTCGGTTTACCCTGTTTTCTCTCAGTCCTATTGGAGGGTTACAGCAGGCGGCTCTTGTTCTGTCTGCAGAGTTATCAAGCATCAGGCATTAAACCACAGTGACAGGACCAACAGCAAAATGGAGCTCTCAGCCTTCACCCACCAGCAGAAAAGAGGTGTTAAAACACAAAACAAAACAAGATTTTCTATCCTGGTGTCAATCAGTGTGTTGGCAGCCTGCTGACTGATGCTGTAGCCTTAGGGATGACACAGCACAGTTTACAGCCATTCAGATTCAGACACCTCCCAGACTCTGGTTAAACTCTGTCACCAACTTTGGACACAAAGTTCAGGTTCAATCAGAGATAAAACACTCTCTCTGATGCTCCTGCAAACATCCTCCAAGCTTGAATCTCATCCTCGCCCATGACGTAATTTGCATAATGAGGACATTTAATTGAGACCGATGCAGTGAATCAATTTCATGCAGGATGCAAGATTCATTTAGTTAAAAAAAACATGTAAGTGAGTCCATTCAGGATTCACATATTGAATTGGAATATTTAAATCAGCAGATAAAATGGTGCCAACACTTTCACTGTGCTACCTCTTGTTCTGATTGGTTAGGTCTCTTACATATCAGAGAGAAACCAGGACATGCTGTATGTGGACTTCTTATGTAACTTATATTTTGTACCTCACATAGTGACATCATAGACATCCAACACATTACCAATGTAACATCTGTCCCTCTCTGTTCAGATAGATCAGGATGAGATTATTGACATGTCAGTAGAAAATTTCTCTACTCTCGTCATGTCCAGCAGTTGAAGTTTGTCATTTCTGTCACCTGCACTTATGAATGTTATAGTTTGAAGAAGACACAGGGGCGTGGAGAGAAGTGTTCTACCGAGTGATTCAGTGACTGTAAGCAGTCTAACACTGCTACGTTACTATTGCATTTTTCCGATTCGGAAGTTCTTTTTTGCTTTATTTTGTATGTACAATTCATTTCTTTTTTCTTTTTATACATATTCGAAATAAATATACATGTTCGAGGTTAGCATCGCAGCCGTGTCGGACTCGTACAACATGAAGGTTGCTCTGGTCTGTGGCCATTTACACATAGTAGGCTATATCTCCATCACTCACACCTTTTTGCACAGGTGAAGGAGAGTCAGACTTTGATTGAGGAAAAGTCTCTCATCAGCTTTGGGTCTGTTGCCAAAGAACAATTCGTCCTTTTTAACCTCAGGTGTTCGTTGGATTTTTGTTTGATTCTTAATCAGACTAATAAAACAACTTCACATTGATCTCAAGTTTATAACCTCCACTCCTCCTCTCCTCTGTCCCTTGCCCTGTAGCTATAGCAGCATGTTGCCATAGTGACAGTCTCCAGGAGTGTGGCAGTGACAGTTTTACGGTGTCACCTTGGTGACGGTTGTTCCGGTGATGGAGGAGGTTGTTAAGCGGAGTGGACGTGTGACACTGACGCAGCAGGAGGCACGGTGAGCGCTGCCAGTGCCCTACTCACCGTCTCAGGCTCCTGATGCCAGGTGTGATGTCGTCACGTCCTACAACCACCATATTGGAAGATGCAGGCAGCTCTACTGAGAATCTATTAGTTTATACTGACTTCTAATGACCAGGGAATAATCCTATAGTACCATGAGTTTCATCCACCTCACACCCTTTCAGTTCACTATAACAGAGGCCTCTGCAAGTTACAATATACATATATATATGATCTTAAGCTGCGGGAGAAGAAGCCTGTTAGTCAGGAGACTTCGTGAAATTACTGTTTCTTTATGGTCTAAAATAATTTTAGACTAAGAGCCCTGTATGTAACATATCATATTACAAAATTATCAATATCAATGAAATGATTAATGACCCAAACTTCCTCAATGTCCTGTAAGAATGATGGAGGCCACTGTGCTAAGTGTAGCAGATTTTTCTTTGTAGCCTTGCCCAGATCTGTGTCTTGCGGAAATTCAGTCTCTGAGCCCTTGAGGCAGTTCCTTTGACCTCATGGATCTCATTTTACTCCATTATGCAAATAAGCCATAAGGTCTTATTTAGACAGCAGTGTACCTTTCCAAATCTTGCCCTAACTATTTAATGCGGCACAGCTGGAATCAGATGAAGGCATAGAACCATCTCGAAGATGAATCAAGAAATTGATGGCACCTGAATGACCTACATGAGTTGGTGTGCTCATCAAGCACCTTTATGACAAAGTCTTGGTATTGTTTCTTTCCCCTGTCTTTCAAGGTGTGCATTGTATTTACCACAGATGCATCGGCGCAGTTGTCAAGAGTCAGACTCACAGACTGTCAAGAGTGACAATATCATACAAGAAAGGATTGCCCATTCTAGTAATAGATTATTGCTTATAGATAATCTTTTTACTACATAAAAACTTTGTTTAATTTATAATCATTTATAATGACTTGGGAACGATAAGGCCCCAGTGCTTTTCTACCCCTTCCAGACGTTTTGTGATCCACTCTTGAAGTGCAGTGTCTTTATGGAGTCTTCGCACAGATAATCCATCATGATATTAAACGTGAATGTGAATATTTTTAGTAAGACATTCTGTTTTATAGTTATCATTTGGAAGGTTACTGGTCAGTGCACAAATTAAAAGCAGATTTGGCTTATGGCCTAAAAAGAGCATATGACCATCAATTATCTTCTTAAGACTCGCCCTTGAAGTTGATAAAGGGAATATTGTTCTCTGTATGGATTTTTCAAAAGACTCTGGTGGACTCCCAGGCTAAAATCCTTTACTGACGAAGCCTTGTGCCAAATCCCATGCTTTTATCTGCCTGGTAACAGTAAGAGTACGAAGCCACCAGACTATGTTGGAAGGACAAATTTTTGTTGTTGAACTAATTCAAAACAGTTCAATACATTTTGGGATGTATTCAATCATGAATGATCCACCTGTTGGAGTTGTTGTCATACTATTACTACTACTACTACTACTACTTCTACTACTATGAAATTATAATAGTTGGGGTCAAAAGATCCTGTTCCAGTATCCTGTCCTAAACCTCACCAGACACCTTCTGAGAGACAAACAGAACCAGGATGCTCGGTGAAGTCCCTCCTCTCTGAGTGTAAGCGGTCGATCAGCTGCATCAGCTGTTTCAACCGGAACCTGCGGCGAACTGAGCAGCTTGTTCACTTTGTGAGCTGATTGATGTCGACAGTGAATTTACAGTAAAGAATCTTTTCCACAGGTGAAAGTCAGAGATCCATCATCAGCTCATTCGTTTCATCTGTTTGTTCTGGTATAGACAGAAAAACATCAACTCATCCATCAGCCTCTCGCTCTCTAATGAAGCCCTGGATCTTTGCCCTCATCTGTCTTTACCTCCACCTATCTCTCCCTCCATTTGTCTTCACCTCCATTTCAGTAATGCTGCCCTCCCTCCGTCTCTGCCCGTGCTTCGATCTCCCTCTCTCTCTTTCTTCTGTCATTTGTCTGGTGCTCATTACTTCATGTTGTTGCTAATCATACTCTTTCAATTCATCCATCCACCGTCCCTCATCACTTCCTCCTTCTCATCAATGTGACCCTCCATCCATCCATGCATCCATGTGTGGCAGGATGAAGGAGGGCCCAGGTGGGGTTTGAACCCTAGTCTCCTAAGAGTCATGTGCGCTTGTCATTCGACCAAAGGGATATCCCTGTGGCCAAGTAGCCAGGGCACGTGATCAATTGGAGGCATAGTGACAGGACCGTCAACTGTCACACATGCATCCATCCATCAATCCATTCATCCTCTCTGTATAAGTCGTTCAATTCAATTTTATTTGAATATAGCACCAAATCATATTATGTGAAGGCTCTTTGCAGGGCCAGGTCACAACTTTTTCTTTTATTTCTGAGAGAAACCATCAGTCCCACAGGGAACAGGAAGGAGGATGATTTCCAAACATCGGCCATGCACACAGCAATGTAATATATAGAAAATATTCCACTTTAAAAGATGGTGGTTGTTGCTGGTAATCTTTGGGCTGTCCGCTCAGAGGCTATACTGTTAAAGGGCTTTTAGCGAAGAACTTCTTCCATCCATCCATCCATCCATCATCTTCCGCTTCTTCCGGGGCCGGGTCGCGGGGGCAGCAGTCGGAGCAGGGATCCCCAAACTTCCCTCTCCGATTTGATTTCCCAGGCCAGCCGAATTGACACTTTTTCCTCGGTCCCGACATGTTCCTACTGGTGCCCAGTTCAGGTTTATGTGGAGGAGATCAATAGCCTCCCGGGTGACCGATCTTCTCTAAACGCCCCGCCACCCTAAATAATCAATAAACAGCTCTTTCGGTCACTATTTCATTAGTTTCTATCAGCTCCCTTTTAGTGACCGCATGACTGCAGCCGCTGCACCGATCCGCCTGTCGATCTCGATCCTTCCCTCACTCGTGAACAGGACCCCGAGATACTTGAACTCCTCCACCTGAGGCAGGATCTCTCCCCCAACCTGATGCATCCACCTTTTTCCGGTCGAGAACCATGGCCTCGGATTATTTTCTCATCCCAGCTGCTTCACACTTGGAGAATAAAAGGGAGCCAGCAAGACAACATCATCCGAAAAAGCAGAGATGAAATCAAGTGGCTCCACTGCGCCTAGAAATTCTGTCCATAAAGATGATGAACAGAACCGGTGACAAAGGGCAGCCCTGCCGGAGTCCAACATGCAGGGAACAGGTTTTAAATGTGACTCCTGTCCGAGCTGTTCAGCAGAGGGCCTCCGATCCCAGTAATGCCAGTGGGACACGGTCGAAAATCCAGATCCACAAAACACATGTAAACTGGTTTCCTCTGGCACCCTCAGGGTATAGAGCGGTCCAGTGTTCCATTTTCCTCTTGGATCCGGGGTTCGACTTAACAGTACCCTGGAATAGACTTTCCCTGGGAGGCTGAGATGTCCACCCTCCGGTCCCCCTTTTGAAGAGGGGAACCACCACCCCGGTCTGCCATTCATCTGTCCCCAACTGCTATGTTGCAGAGGCGTGTCAGCCACGCCCCACAACATCCAGAGACTTGATTGGTCCATCCACCCCCGCTTGCCACCGAGGAGTTTCAACTACCTCGGTGACTTCAGCTATGCATCAACCTCTGGGTCCTCAGCCTCTCTTCCTCAGTGGAAGGTGTGTCATCCATTCCTTCCACCGCCCGACGATATCCCTGCAGTCAACAGCTCCCCCCTCCACTGTAAACTGTTGCAGACCCCCCTCCTGAGGCGTCGGATGGTTTGCCAGAATTTCCTCGGGGCCGCCCGGTAATCCTCCTCCATAGCTCAGCTTTTCCCAGACCCGAGTTCCCGTGACCGCCCGGGCTGCCGCTCGTTTGGCCTGCCGATTAATGAACTAAGTTTCATTTGACAGCATCATTTTCGGGAAGCACCCTACGGCCACAGCTCCGTGACCAATGGAGGAAGAACATGGTCCATTCGGACTCAATGTCTCCAACCTCCCTCGGAATCCGGGCAAAGCTCTCCCGGATGGGAGTTGAACCTCCCTGAATTCTGAGTGTTCCCAGCAGACCCTCACGTGCTTGGGTCTTCCAGGTCTGACCGAGCCAGCGGATCCAACTCAACCAGGTGGTGATCATAACAGCTCAGCCCCTCTCTTCACCCGAGTGTCCAAGACATACGGTCTGATACGACTACTCGATCATCGACCTCCGACCTTCCTGGTGCCACGTGCACTGGTGGACATCCTTTGTTGTTTTGTTATGGACAAACTGTGACTGGCACCAAAACAGAACACCACTGAGATCGGGGAGGCCGTTCCTCCCAATCACACCTCTCCAGGTATCACTGTCGTTGCCCACGTGAGCGTTGAAGTCTCCCAGCAGAACAATGGAGAACTTCTTGTCTTTTCATTTTCACAGATTTATGATATGATTTACTGTGGATCGCTAATTGACACTTTTTTAGGTAGAATGTTACTGTACAGTTGAGGTTTAGCAAAAGATCAATAGCCTACATCTTAAACGATAAATAATCAATAAACAGCTTTGACTATTTCATTAGTTTCTATCAGCTCTTTTTAGGACAGACTCTTCAGCAATGATCTGAACCTCAGATCTCCTTGTGTGAACTGATTATTTTTTATGTCATCACTTGGAGAATAAAAGGGGGTGAAGCATTGTCTGAGCTCCACCAGCAGTTGTGGCGTTGAGGGTTTTAAAGTGACTCTGTGAGCTGTTACTAGTAATGCAGCTGAACAAAATCCATCCTGTAAATGTTTCCTCTGGTCAGTGAGGGTTACATTTTCCTACATTAACAGCGAGTGAGAGCGAGATGTCCAGCTCAGAATGCACGATCCATCTGTCCTAAAGCTGCCTCTTATTGGTCCACTTGCTTGCACAAGTATTTATGCCGCGCTCCTCCATCATCCATCTCTGATCCATCCATTCCTCTCCTCCCTGCAGTCTCCTCTCTGCTGCAGACCTCTGTGCTGTTGCTAATCACTCTCTCTCAGCTCAGCCTCCAGCTACGATTAATGGTTTTCATTTACGCTCATTTGGAAGCAACACCTGTGACCAATGAAAGCAGGGCTCGAAGTAATTACGGCCATATTTGAACTGAATGAGTGTGTGTGTGTGTGAGAGAGAGAGAAACCAATGATATAACAGCTCTCACTATAAGAGCTCTAACTCTCTCGCTCTTTGTGTGTGTGTGTTTTGTTGTTTGTGTGTGACACCAAACTGAGCTTCAAGTAATTACACTGATGCTTCACCTGAACTGTGTTTTTGTTTTGTGTGTGTGTGTGTTTGTGTAATTACTCTGATACATCACCTGAACTAGATGTGAACTCTCTGGTGGAGGCTACCTGTCAGTCCCAATGGAGCCGTTATACTGTGTGTGTGTGTGTTTGTGTTTATTCACATGCCTTTGCACATGACTGTCAGAGAAACGGCTGCATGTGTATGCGCATATTTTCTCCTGCAAGACTGTTGTGGTGTGTGTGTGTGTGTGTGTGTGTGTGTCAGTTGTACAGATGTGTTTGAACCACACAGACTCACATGTGTTTCACTGTGTTGTTAAGTATCGTCCTGGTGATGATGATGAAGAAGAATAATCCATAGCTTCATGGCAATATCCCATGTCCCTGATCTTAAATTGATCGTTGTAGTGTTGTGCCATTTCACAGTGACTACACTTGACCAAGTTCAAAGTCCACACACAAGAATTACATTTGAGGCTTTAAAAAAATAATGTTGAGATGAATAATATATTTTTCTACTTAGACAATATGTCATATTCTGCTGAAGATGAAGGAAAGATCAGGTAACATCGTAAAAACACATGTTTTATATCCATCTATCTTCATTTGTTTGTTCATAAAACTGAATTAAACTAAAACAAACTGACTTCATCATTAGTACATGCAGATGTATCTGTACTGTCACTGTCATCCTGTGCTTGGAAGTTGGAGCTGTAAACATCCAATTAGTCTTTATGAAGAAAGGAAGAACAGAGTTGTCAACAGTGATGTCCTGTATGTTTATGAAGAGGGTTTACAATATGTTGGATGCAGTGGAAAGATGAATTATAGTATGACCTATTTGGTTTGCCATAGTCCATCCATCACACTGAGTCAAAGGAACCACCGCTCCGGACACCGAAATGAAACTTTTCTATTCCTAGAAAAACAAACTGTGGTGTGATCACACAGGATGGCTCCTCCTCCTCGCTGCCCTTGAGCAACACTGTGAACCTGTGGACTGAAGCTTCTGAGTCTCACACTGCTCGTAGATAAACAAGAAGCTTCAGTGAACTGTATATTGTTTTATTCCCCCCCTGAGCTCTTAACAGTGAGATCTTGTGTAGTGCAGACGAGGCCTCGGTGCTGCAGGTGAACGTCCCCGAGGATTTAAATCAAGAGCAGCTGAATCAAAAGCAGCTGCAGCCTCTGGTTGTTCAGCTGCAGGCTCGGCCCTGCAGGGACTTACACTGTGTCTCCTCTTGGAGCCTCATGTCGGATGATTGAAGTCCTATACCTGTGTAAAGCCGCTCCCGTGAGACACTGGGTGCACTGTGTGTGTGCGTGGGTGTGTGTGTGTGTGTGTATGTGGCAGGAAAGGAAACTACATTTCCTAAGAAACTGGCTGTTGATTTAACAGGATAAGAGTTTTTTTTCCCCACTGCACACTGTAAATGATAAACATGCAGAAAGTATTCAAATGAATGAATATCTGGCTCTTTATTAAATATTAATAAAGGAACAAACCTTTGGGACCTGCAGACAAGAGTGGGGGAAACAATGGAGGAGCGAGTCTCATTATTTACATAATAACACAATACACAATAACACAAAACTGTGACTTCCTGCTTCTCTGTTGGAACCAAGCACAGTCTGAAATTAAAGTGTTCGTTCCCTGGAAATGAGCAATGTTCACTTTATGAATTCATTTTTCTGAACATTGCAGCTCAGAATATAAAGATCGTAATCATATTAGACAACATTAATAATAGCATATCAACACATTTTAAATGAATAATAATGTCTCAGTGACAATGATAATAATAATCAGGAGTAAATGACAATTTTTTTTTTTTTTACCATGTGTTTAAGGTCTCCATGGCAAATGATGGGTTGGTACATCTTTTTATTTTGATGGGGTCATGTACAACTGTTGTTCTCATAAATCACCTGAAACTGGAACAAAACGAAACAAGAAGTGTAATAAAACTCCAGGGAAGTTTTTACATTCAAAGAACTTTTCTGTTCAAAGTTTCAAGTTCAGGGCATGCACACACTCCAGCCTATGAAAGTTTAAAAAGGCAAGTGTGTGTGTACGAGTGAGAAGAAGTGAGTGTGTGTGTGTGTGTGCATAGAGACTCAAGGAGGATTTAATGATAGATACTGAAGTTTAGGATTGTCCCCTGCAGTGCAATATCCTACAGCCTACCACACACACACACTAGGTTGCAGCCATCCCCTGCAGAGCCATACTATCTTCTTCTGTATCTGACATTCCATGGCTGGATAGGCAGGGAGATGCACACACATACACAAACCCTTTCGCAGTGTCATCATCTTCACTCTCAAACCCTGAATCCCTCTCTCTCTCTCTTTTGCTTGCTTGCTCTTGCTCTCTTACACCGTCTCTCTCTCTCTTTTCCCCGAAAGATCAATTTCGGGAAATAAATGGTGGAGCTAAATGGAAGGATGGCAATCTGACACAGGATCTGGACCATGCAGCTGTAGTTTTTTCAAATGGTTCCCCCCTCCTCCCTGTCCTCGAGGGGGGAGGGCCGAGGTTGACTGCCACCATTGGGCTGATCGGATCCTAAACGCTAGCCCTTTAAAATAGCTCTGTGCGGCCACTGCCTTCAATTTCCAAGCAGATGTGAACCCAAACCTCCGATTTCCCTGCGGGGCCCGGTCAGCTTCATCGTGTTTCTCCTTAGAACGGCCTTTATGAACTGGCCTGAAAACGGTGGGTGGGTGTTTTATGGGGGTGGTGTTTTCAGCACCCACAGCGCAGAGGTCGACTCTGATGTTCTGCTGTGATCCACTCTGGGTCCTGATTGCTGACCCTAACCCTGGAGATGGATGGATGTTCTGCTGCTTGATCCGGTGGGTCATGGTGATGAAAAATTCCTCCTGAACAGCTCAGCAGCAACACGTGAGTCCAGATTGAAGAACTGGTCTCCGTAAATTATTCAGTGGGATAAGTCCTCAAACTGACCTGGGATCTGCTGAAACAGCAACTGCAGTCTTTTTTCCTCGACAACTATTTAACATCAAGTTGAATGAACACCCACTCTTCGTCTATTGGAAGTTCAACCGGGAAGTTAAACGTGTTTGGAGACATGATTGATTTGGGATAATGAAAATTATTATTAGGCTATCATTATTGATGTCATTATGCTGTTATTGATCCTACTCTGACTACTGTTACTACGCCAATTCCAGGGCCTCGTCGGGCAGAGAGGAAGAACAAGAGCGTTGCCTCCAATGACGCCTCAGACGTGCCGATGAAGCTTTGCCGCGTTAATGAGCTTAAATCAATTAAGACAAAATGATCAATTTACCTCTGTAATTAGCCTGAGCATTAATGGTTATTACCACCAAACACTTCTATTCCTCAGTTCTCTTGCTCTCTTTCTTCACCTCCACCCCCTCCCCTCAGAAGACCATGCTCTTGATGCTAAATGGGAATTGTGCAATCAGCTAAATTGAATTTAATTGATTAAATAATTAGACAGATTTAAATGAGTCAATTAATGAGTCCATTATAGAAGAATAGCAGCGTTGGGAAGGGTGTGAGTGTGGAAGGGCTGGGGGTGGGGTGGTGTGTCCCATGGGTTTCAGGGGTTTATTAATAATAACAGGGATTTGAACGTCTGGGCTCCAGAGAGATGTACCCCCCCCTGCCCACCCCCCCTCCCGTTTCTAACCCAGAAAGCTTCACTCCAAGGAGACTCAGTCTTCCTCAGCTCCTCAACTCTACTTTCTGCCGCTCCGTCACCAAGTGAAGCTGAGACGTAGCTCAGAGGGTCAGGAGTCACACACACCTGCTGTTTCTCTCATAACATGTGCTGTGTCCCACTCACTCCTATGGGACGCTCCACCCTCCACCACCAGTGACCCCCACCAACCACAGAGAAAACAAGAACACGCTGTCATTACAGGATTGTACAATGGTCTGAAAGTGTTTTTGTAGGAAACCGTGATGTCACAGTGACGTTGACCTTTGACCTTTTTAGATATAAAATGTCATCACTTCATTATTCCACTGTGACTGGACCAACATGAATTAATTAATCTATGTTTGCTCCTATTGGCTTCAGTACTAACATTATATTGTCTTTGCTACAGTGATTCTATTTTTTCCTTGGGTGGGTATCCTATCCTTATGTCTTTAATTACACAGAACCTCATTGTGGACCCCATCTCAACATTAATGAAAATAATAAATATATAGAGGACAGACTATGAGTAAATGTATTTAGTGACAAAAAATAACTTTAGAAAACAAACAAACAAAAACTTTCCCATACTTGTTTTCATCTCATTGATTCTTTGATTTTCTCTCTCCGGTCTCGGATTGATCACGTCTCCTGTAATGAGACGGTAGCTTCACAGTTTTTCTCATCACAAAGCGACAAGGTAAAAAATATGAAGGACGCCCTCAATCAGTCTCTCATGTGGACTGTCAGTTTGAATAACTGCAGGGCACTCTGGGTAATAAGACAGTGGCTCCAGTAATGGTAACTGATTGATATTTGAAGTGGCCGTGAAACAGCGGCACTGCCACGCAAACTGATGCACAGTTGACATAAAAGTGCACTCAACATTCTGCTTCATCACTCTTCACAACGAACCCCCCCTCCCCATCACTAATTACAGGAATGGGGACTAATATTCTTAGATAAATCGAATGATGGATTAAACTTTAGTTTTGAAAGGACTGCAGCTTGTCATGTTAGATTTGCACATTTTCAAATGGATCCGTACGAGGATGAGTAAGGCGTTCATTATTGGTAATTGAACAAAACAAGCCGAACACAAGCTGAATCGAATAACAACAGTATTCGATTTGAGACAACACTAACCATTGAAATGTACGCATTAGAGAAGTAAGTACAGAGTGTACATAGTATACTACATCGTCTACATGACAGTGTACTCATTGAAGTATTCAAATTGAGACACAGCATATGATTGAGGTCGTTCAGAAGATGTGTCGCCTGGTTATTGATCATCATTATTTAACGTATTGTAATTTTTGGCTCATACTTTGTTCTGTAAATTACATTGTGCAGTATCAGTTGAGTTTATTATACTGTATAAATCAATATTTTTCAGTCATTATCAGATGTGGCACTTTATTGTTTCACATATATTTTTGTAGGTGGGACATTTTTGTGTGTGTTTGTTTGTGTGTGTGTGTATGTGTGTGTGTACAGTGGTCTATAAGCTGCTGTCTGCATTAGTGAGAGCTCGGCAGGAGGCCACAGCAGATTTTCTTTGATCCTCTGAGAGTGAGACAGAGAAATATTTGGAGTCAAAGTTTCCATGGAACAAAGTAGTGAGAGTACACACACGACGCACACACACCGTCTTAGGTCTGTCTTTGATGTTTGAGTTACTACAGCTGTGTTAGAGCTACTGTCAGGTGTGTGTGCATGGGGTTCCATCGATATCAAAATAAGCACAGACACACACAGCAACATGTG
Source organism: Decapterus maruadsi (assembly GCA_030347415.2). Taxonomy (NCBI): domain Eukaryota; kingdom Metazoa; phylum Chordata; class Actinopteri; order Carangiformes; family Carangidae; genus Decapterus; species Decapterus maruadsi. The sequence goes on from CM064896.1 coordinate 16,431,249, forward strand.
TGCGCATGCATTATTGGCTTAGTAAAATTTGTTATGCGTGTGTGTGCGCTTCATGTGTGCATTTATGCTTGCGTTCGCAAAAAAACGCATAAATGTTACGTGTAGTCACTCCGCGTTGTGTGATAGCAGGTGTGCAGAAGTTATCACGCGTGAACTTGCCCGTGAACAGGGACCATTGTAAGTCAATGCGCGTGTGAGTGTCTGGACAATGCCTTGTGTGTCTGTGTTTCTGTATATCAAAGTAGCAACAGTAAACAAATACATTTCTTCACTGCAGTGAAAGCTTCACAAATTATCACTTCCTGTTTTTAAATGTTATGTGTGCATGATTGGAGGACCATATGTTTACAGCTGTTGTGAGGTCATGTGCCTGCTCTCAGCTCTGGCTCTAGTGACTTTGTCCACACCAGAGGAGCTTTGTTAAACTGTTGAGGTTCAATGGGACAGAATGTGCAGAAGCAAAGACCTGCATGGATCATATTAAATAAATGACCTGCATAATTTCAATTCCATTTTCTTTTCACATTTTGAGAGGGCAAACGTCGAGTGGACATGAATCTTTTCAGAAATGAGCGTCTTAAAATAAACGATAACGATAAAAATACCAAAATCCTGAAAAGTGAAGCCTTGGAGCATCTAGATCTGATCTGATGTCACAGCAGTGACGTGTACAACTGGTGCTCTGTCAGAATCTGAGTCCTGTGGTTGGCTCAGTGGCATGTGACCAAAATACAGCACGAGTTAAAACATAAAGCCTCCATAGTAATTAATGAACAACTTTTAGGTCCATTAAAAATCCTCCTGCAGAGTCATGTAGCCTACAAAAGCGGCTTGTCAGTCACATGACCTTCTATGGATATACACTGTTATGTCAGTCACTGATGGACTGGAAGCGTTTGATAACCAATCACGATTGTTTATTTAATGCAAACTGTGGGAAATGGGAGGGATAGTTTCAAACAAAATTAATCAAATGAAATTGTAAAAAGGAATAAATCATTTAACCAGCTGTCATTGACAAATAGAGGAGTGGAGCAGAATTCATATTCAAAAAAGCTTTTGGGCTCAAAAAGAGACAAGACTGTGTCAACCCAGAGATACGTAAAAATAAAAAAGACTTTGAAAATCTGTTCCATGAGTTTTTTTCACTCATGCATATAAATATATTTATTTACATGCAACAATTTAAGGAGTCAAAAACAAGTGAGTTTGATCCTTCCACTGAAATCAAAGAGAAAAAAATCAAAGAGCAAAGTCATCACTGTAAAGGAAGTGACATTAACTAACCAGACTGTGAAGAAGAGGAGGAGGAAGACGAGGATTTCTTCACAACACACTCAATAGATATTAAATAATACACAACTGTTAAAACACACAGCGGAAACAGTAGATATCAGTTGAGAGAGATTAAAAGCTTTATGAGGTGTTTAATATGAACATCTCATTTTCATTTATGGAAGATGTTTCTAATTATAATGATTGAAATTCATCCAATTTCAGAGTTTGTGTAACCTTTAGATGTTCTTGGGTTTCTCAAAGTTGGATTCACACTCTTTCTTTCAACGCATACACACACAGTCCTCCTCCTCCTCTCTGGGATTCTCTCTCATTGTCTACCACCAAATCTTTTTTTTTTTTTTATCTCGGCAGAAAGCCAGAATGTCCTGCACCTCCTGCTTCAGGCTGTGTGTGTGTGTTTTAACTCTCATAACCTTGAACCTGTGTGTTGTCGTAGGCGACTCTGGGGAACTTAAATTCTCGGCCAAATCTACTGTGGCCTGTGATTGGCTGAGCTGCAGATCCACAGCCTTTAATTGGTTCAGCTGGTGATGAGGGACGGTGGAGCTGCCAGAGGAGACGAGAGAAGGAGAAGGAAGGACGGAGAGATGGAAAGATGTTCACAGAAAGAGAAAAAGAAAAAAAGAGGTGAAAGTGAGAGGAAGAGTAAATGAGACCAAATCAAATTAAATGTTTTAATGAAGCAGATTTAAAATCAGCAGCAAACAGCACAGAGCTGAACTACATCTGGAAAGCCCACACAACAGAAAAACAAAAACATCAGACAGTTAGAATAAAATAAAAAAGTAAAAAATGAATAACCATGGAGAAAACTTTTAATCCAAAAAGTAAATCAACACAACATTCAGAAAAGAAGGGAAAGAGACATTGCAGTTAGGACCAGGTCCAGGTGATCCACTGAGGCAGTGCCTGAAGGGCTGCGTCCACCAAACTAGCTTTTTGTGCTGATTGCACCCTCGACCTCACTTTTAAAGTGCTCTCTCTGGCTGTGTCTGCAATCACTCACTACTCACTATATAGTTCACGACAGTGACTACACCATTTTGTAGTCTTGTTTAGTGATTATTAAAGCAGAAATCAGCCTAATGTTTTTGTTAATATAAGTCCTAAATAGTCCTATTTTCCGGCGGCAATCACTTACATCGAGTGTTTCGGCTGAAACACGAGTCTCTCCGTCACTCTGCTCTGCTGTAAACCCGAGGAGAAAACCTTCCTTGTGGGATACAAGTGTTATCCAATGAGGAGAGAGAACGGCATGAAGGGCTGTGTGTGCAGCCAAGGGGTGCGCGTGAATGTGGTGACGTAGGGACGAGGACCAATAGATGCCTGACGAGGGCGGGGGCTGCTAACTCATGGTGCGTTCAAGACAACCCGTAACTCGTGTTTTTCCGACCTGTGAAGTCGTAGCAGTTCGATCTGGTGTGAGTTCACGGGTCGGAAGTTACGAGTGGCCGTTATAGTGAACTTTCACAGGCAACAGGTCGGAAAAACACGAGTTACGGGTTACCTGGAACGCTACAAAACCGTAGTCGTGACTTGAAGCTGTAACTTAGGGTTTCAAAAAGCCTGCCTGGAACGCAGCATTAGCCAAAACGACCGGATCGCTGAATTCTGCTTTAAGAGTGCACTCACTATCCCACAATTCACCACGAAATGTAGTGAACACTAACCAAAGCAAGATACCCCTTCATGTAGGCTACTGCGGTCATGGATCACCGTTATGACCTGGAACTTTTTAACTACGTGACATAATACGAAATTAACTGCGGCAGAGTAGTATCCGAAGTGTGTCTGAAAGTGTTTTTCATTTGACCTGTGAGTTCACTATATAGTCCTCTATTGAATTCACTAGCTATATAGTGAGTAGTGAATGAGTGAGTGATTTCGGACACAGCCTTTCTCTTTCTCTCTTGTTAGAATGCTGCTGTTGCTAGGTTACAAAATGAGTCTTCCATGTTCCTTCCTTGTTGATGTAAACACAAAGAGTTTGCATACAAGGGAGTGTAAGAAATACATAATAGGCTGTAGGGTATTAGCGGCAGCTTTCGACATTGACCCAGAGGTAGGCCTCCCTTCAAAATGAGTGTGTGTACATGATATTAACCAAGCTATGGTCATGGTAAGATCATGGATCCCAGGGTTGTCAGCAACAGCCATGACAACAATCCTTGTGTTGTTGATGATAACATTGGATTTTGGATTAGTCAGTGTGAGAAAAGTGACATTGACGAGCGCTGCGCTGTTCTGAAAGTTCAACAGATTTCTACTCATGTGTTCTGGGCCTCCATTGCATAACAATGGAGGCCCATTTTGCAGAAAGAATCAGAGGCAGAGGTGTTGGAGGAGGACAAGGAAGAGGAGGAGGACGACAAGACTTTGTATTGTATAACAGATCCATTTACAAGCATGTCCGCTTGCTTGAAGTAAACAAACCCCTCAGTGTATGTCACAGCTCTTACTAGGAATCTTTGTGAATACGGCCACTGATGTCCAGTGTCAGGAAACACTTAACAATACAACTGACAAACAGTTGTAGTTTTGTCATTGTCTGGTTGATCATCAGGTCTAATTAAGTGTAATTCGCTTCATTTATGTGATCAGATGGTTCGACCTGCTGTTGCTGTTATGATGTTGTGAAACAGGAGAAACTGACAGAGTGATGGAGGATAAGAGAGAAGGGATGTGGAGCAGAGGAGAGAGGAAGAGAGAAGTTAATTAGACCTCCTCCTGTCTTTCCCCCTCTCTCTTTCTATCACCTCTTTTCTACCTTTCTGCATCATGTTTCTCTCTCCCTACCTCTGTGATGTCTGTTTGTCTCATCTGTTTTGGCTTAGCTACTTCTCTCCTTCTCGCCCTGTTTCTCTTTCTTAATGAAGGTGAGCCTCAATAAAATAGATGGTCAACATGTAGAGGAATGACTGTACAAAGACAAATAAAGGTGACAGATCAGAAGTTGGGGATGGAATGATAAAGAGATGGAAGACTAAAAAAAGCAAAGAAATGAAAATAGATGAAGATGAAAAAGGAAATCGATGAATACCCATCATCAACATCAGGACCAAAAACTTGTTTTCACAGAAACAGAAGTTTGGAAATTATCTTGTCAGTCTGAGTACAGATGTTGTACATAACAACAGCACGAACATGTTTACCTCAGACATGAAAATATCCACAGAACAACAGCAGATCAATACAGTCACACAAAGAGGAACTGCCATCAATATGCACCTCAATCAAATACTCGACATCTGCAGGTGTAAACGTTACTCTGCAAAGTCAAGACATAAAATTTCAATGGAGAAAACAGCTGAAAAAAACAAACAAAAAAAAGCATACGAGCATGCTAGATGGCCTCCTTGCAGCTCCCACTGAAATATATTTTATTGCTGTTTTTGCTAACTTTTACCAAGTTATCTTTATCCCAAAGTTGTAAGAGAATTGAGAGAGTGATAAACTGGAACTGGACCCCCACCCCCAATCCTTCCCCTCCTTTTTATGTTGTCCCCTCCCGTCTGTGTGTCTTATTGTCCGTTTTTCTCTTTCTATTTTGGTTTCATTTAGGGTTAGTATTTCTTTTTTCTGTTTTTCTCATACTGAATATGGATATTATATATTATATTCATATTCTACTTGCATTTTTCATGGTAGCACTACATAATACGGCCCGCAATTTACAGCGTAACTAGCGCTCTCTTGCCGCATAGGTTGCCGCTTATTTCACACAAGTAGTGAGTAACTGCGGCTGACTTCCCCCCCTGTTTCCCCCGTGCATTTACAGTGTAACTAGGCTGTGTCTTAGTGCGTAACTTACCTCCTGCTTCACACCAACTTCCACACAAGTACAGGGTAACTCTCGCTGTTTTACAGCTTAACTAGGCTGCATCTTAGCACGTAACTCCTGTCATACTTTACACCAAATTACACAGTAACTCTCGCTCACTCCGCCACTAATTAGCGCATTTTACAGTATAACTAGGTCGTGTCTTGGAGCGTAACTCCTGTACAATTACCTGCTACTTTGCCCGGACTTAAAGTGTAACTTCTGGTAGCCTACACTATAAATTAAATAGTCTAATGTAGGCTACAGTATGAGCACAATTGTTGCAATCTATTTTTTTCAATGTGTCAGCAGCGAAATTTCACCTCTATTTCTGATATTTTTTATTCATTAATTGTATGGTTTTGGATAGGTGAGAAATGGAGTGTGGAAATTTGCCAAAAAATGGCTGGCTGGTAGTAAACTTACCTCTCTAAAATGCACATCTATGAAAGTCTAGTTCTGTCATCCAAGGGCAAAACTATACAGTAATACATCCACAATAATGAGTCATTCAGAGAGTTAGAAAATGCTTTATTATTTATCAACCAGAAGAAACATGACACATCCACATCCATGATCATTCAAGTATAAGGACAGTAAGTACTGTTAGTGAGCACTGTTACTCCCTCCTTAGTCTCAACCTACACTCTAGTTGTGTTATAGTTACCCACTAATTAAGAAGTCGCGGGCTGTATTATAAAGTACTCACTGTTACTCCCTACTTAGTATCTACCTACACTCTAGTTATGTTATAGTTACCCACTAATTAAACAAGTCGCGGGCTGTATTATAAAGTACTGACTGTTACTCCCTACTTAGTATCTACCTACACTCTAGTTGTGTTATAGTTACCCACTAATTAAGAAGTCGCGGGCTGTATTATAAAGTACTCACTGTTACTCCCTACTTAGTATCAACCTACACTCTAGTTGTGTTATAGTTACCCACTAATTAAGAAGTCGCGGGCTGTATTATAAAGTACTGACTGTTACTCCCTACTTAGTATCTACCTACACTCTAGTTGTGTTATAGTTACCCACTAATTAAGAAGTCGCGGGCTGTATTATAAAGTACTGACTGTTACTCCCTACTTAGTATCTACCTACACTCTAGTTGTGTTATAGTTACCCACTAATTAAGAAGTCGCGGGCTGTATTATAAAGTACTCACTGTTACTCCCTACTTAGTATCTACCTACACTCTAGTTGTGTTATAGTTACCCACTAATTAAGAAGTCGCGGGCTGTATTATAAAGTACTCACTGTTACTCCCTACTTAGTATCTACCTACACTCTAGTTGTGTTATAGTTACCCACTAATTAAGAAGTCGCGGGCTGTATTATAAAGTACTCACTGTTACTCCCTACTTAGTATCTACCTACACTCTAGTTGTGTTATAGTTACCCACTAATTAAGAAGTCGCGGGCTGTATTATAAAGTACTGACTGTTACTCCCTACTTAGTATCTACCTACACTCTAGTTGTGTTATAGTTACCCACTAATTAAGAAGTCGCGGGCTGTATTATAAAGTACTCACTGTTACTCCCTACTTAGTCTCAACCTACACTGAAATTGTCCTGCATATACAGTGTACTTGTCTTAGAGTTACCCAGTAACTACAAGGAGCGGGCTGTATTATTAAGTATTCTTTGTTATTCCCTCCTTGGTGTGCAAATACACTGTAATTGTGGAGTAATGCCTGGAGTTACCCATTACCCTCTACTACAGCTGTAACTACTAAGTGGAACCAGTGAGTTAGAACACAGTTTGTTTCATAAGATAACATCTTCTGAAAGTACAGTAATACAAAGACAAAACTAACTTAAAGGAATAGTTCACCCCAGAATGATAGTATACAAAATATTATATTATTATAATAACAAAAGCCAGTAGAAATCTGTTATTATATGATGTCATGGACACTTAAAATAATAGTTCACCCAAGAATGATATTTCACTCATTATCTACTCACTCTCGTGTCAACCACTGGTGTCCGCTTGCAACCGTTATATGGACATGCACTGCTTCGCCGAGACCCCCTCTAACTCAGAGAAGCCACAGAAAACTCTGAAAATTCTCACAGTCCTTAGTCTACATGAGGGTGAGTAGATAATGAGTGAAATATCATTCTTGGGTGAACTATTATTTTAAGTGTCCATGACATCATAAAATATAGGTTCCTACTGGCTTTTGTTATTTACATTTAAGTTCATTTTTGTTCCTTCTGTAATAAACTGTTTAATTTAGTTTTCCATCTGCCTGGTCCTTCTAAGTCTAAGACAGTCAGTCAAGTCAGTTTCATTTGACAAAATGTACTTTCTAAGTTAGAAGTGTCAAGTGGAAAAGATTGTTGTGATACTACTATCACACCGCAGTGTGACACTCAGTGATGGACAATGGATGGGCTCCCCCCATAAAAGGTGATCTTGATCTTGATCCAGCTCCTTGGGTGAAGGCAGAGATCAGGGCCATGGGTGGCGCGCCATCTCCCTCGTCGGGTCTATTTTCATGGCATCTCAAAAAACCTCACCTGTGTAGAAACATAATTATATCTTGTATCATCAACTTCATCACATAAATGCATCACTGTAAAACAAAGTGAGAAAATGAATAACTTTGAACGGTAAGCTACAGTTTTTTCATCATGGAATAGCTACTTAATCCCAGTTTTTACCTTTCACATCATGAATCATTAGCCTTTTAAACCATAACTTGTGATTTGTAAGCACATTAATCAACTACAAATTATACATATTTTTTCTTTAACTATTGAGTAAATATTTTAACCATTTAAAAACCTTCAACTTAGGTACAAAATCAATGCCATTACCATACTGTTTCACAACTGTGTGCTTCACCAGTACATTAACTGTTAACGTTACTCTTGACTGTATTCATCTTTAATAACATGTATAACCAACACTAACATTAACTAATGGAGCCAATGCGTACAGTACATGGATGTATGGTACAGTACTATCTCAAATACAACCTCAAAGCAAAACAACCGCAGCACTAAGGTTCCCGGTTAGCGTGGTGCAGGGGAAAACGCACATTATCTTTAGCACAAGCTAACATTGCTAACTGCGTTAGCATAGCTACTTAACTCACCAAGAGGTTGATAACGCGGCGAAAATACCGTCACACAGGTCCTGGGTTCATCCCTCTCGTCTCCCGGGGTCTTTGTTCTGTGTTTACCGTATATCAACACATCATTAATTTCCCCTCATTTCTCAATCTCCACTTGCTCTCTGCTTGGCTGTCGTCCCTGTGGCTGTGTCAACCTACATCGTCACCAGTGAGGTGGGATTAGAGTGCCTAGGTGGGACCATAGGGTGGGACCAGGCAGCCAATGGGAAGTGAGCAGCACCGGGTCTGACCAATGACAGATCGTAAAATTGAATTGACACCTTATGTGATCAATGATGAGCAGCGTTGTTAGACAGGTTAAATGCGATGAAAAAGATGACCATCTGTCATTGGTCAGACCAGAAGCGTTCACTTCCCGATTGGTTACTTGCTGAGAAGTTAGAAAGTCCCACCTCGGCTCGCTAGAGAAAACGAGCTGCAGGGAGAGACGACAGTCAGGCGTACAGCCAAGAGTTTGGGAAGTGGCGAAACGAGGGAACTTATGCTACGATGTGATATGTTGATATAAACACAGAACAAAGACCCCGGGAGACGAGAGGGATGAACCCAGGACCTGTGTGACGGTATTTTCGCCGCGTTATCAACCTCTTGGTGAGTTAAGTAGCTATGCTAACGCAGTTAGCAATGTTAGCTTGTGCTAAAGATGATGTGCGTTTTCCCCTGCACCACGCTAACCGGGAACCTTAGTGCTGCGGTTGTTTTGCTTTGAGGTTGTATTTGAGATAGTACTGTACCATACATCCATGTACTGTACGCATTGGCTCCATTAGTTAATGTTAGTGTTGGTTATACATGTTATTAAAGATGAATACAGTCAAGAGTAACGTTAACAGTTAATGTACTGGTGAAGCACACAGTTGTGAAACAGTATGGTAATGGCATTGATTTTGTACCTAAGTTGAAGGTTTTTAAATGGTTAAAATATTTACTCAATAGTTAAAGAAAAAATATGTATAATTTGTAGTTGATTAATGTGCTTACAAATCACAAGTTATGGTTTAAAAGGCTAATGATTCATGATGTGAAAGGTAAAAACTGGGATTAAGTAGCTATTCCATGATGAAAAAACTGTAGCTTACCGTTCAAAGTTATTCATTTTCTCACTTTGTTTTACAGTGATGCATTTATGTGATGAAGTTGATGATACAAGATATAATTATGTTTCTACACAGGTGAGGTTTTTTGAGATTTGATGCCATGAAAATAGACCCGACGAGGGAGATGGCGCGCCACCCATGGCCCTGATCTCTGCCTTCACCCAAGGAGCTGGATCAAGATCAAGATCACCTTTTATGGGGGGAGCCCATCCATTGTCCATCACTGAGTGTCACACTGCGGTGTGATAGTAGTATCACAACAATCTTTTCCACTTGACACTTCTAACTTAGAAAGTACATTTTGTCAAATGAAACTGACTTGACTGACTGTCTTAGACTTAGAAGGACCAGGCAGATGGAAAACTAAATTAAACAGTTTATTACAGAAGGAACAAAAATGAACTTAAATGTAAATAACAAAAGCCAGTAGGAATCTGTTATTTTATGATGTCATGGACACTTAAAATAATAGTTCACCCAAGAATGATATTTCACTCATTATCTACTCACCCTCATGTAGACTAAGGACTGTGAGAATTTTCAGAGTTTTCTGTGGCTTCTCTGAGTTAGAGGGGGTCTCGGCGAAGCAGTGCATGTCCATATAACGGTTGCAAGCGGACACCAGTGGTTGACACGAGAGTGAGTAGATAATGAGTGAAATATCATTCTTGGGTGAACTATTATTTTAAGTGTCCATGACATCATATAATAACAGATTTCTACTGGCTTTTGTTATTATAATAATATAATATTTTGTATACTATCATTCTGGGGTGAACTATTCCTTTAAGTTAGTTTTGTCTTTGTATTACTGTACTTTCAGAAGATGTTATCGTATGAAACAAACTGTGTTCTAACTCACTGGTTCCACTTAGTAGTTACAGCTGTAGTAGAAGGTAATGGGTAACTCCAGGCATTACTCCACAATTACAGTGTATTTGCACACCAAGGAGGGAATAACAAAGAATACTTAATAATACAGCCCACTCCTTGTAGTTACTGGGTAACTCTAAGACAAGTACAGTGTATATGCAGGACAATTTCAGTGTAGGTTGAGACTAAGTAGGGAGTAACAGTGAGTACTTTATAATACAGCCCGCGACTTCTTAATTATTGGGTAACTATAACACAACTAGAGTGTAGGTAGATACTAAGTAGGGAGTAACAGCCAGTACTTTATAATACAGCCCGCGACTTCTTAATTAGTGGGTAACTATAACACAACTAGAGTGTAGGTAGATACTAAGTAGGGAGTAACAGTGAGTACTTTATAATACAGCCCGCGACTTCTTAATTAGTGGGTAACTATAACACAACTAGAGTGTAGGTAGATACTAAGTAGGGAGTAACAGTGAGTACTTTATAATACAGCCCGCGACTTCTTAATTAGTGGGTAACTATAACACAACTAGAGTGTAGGTAGATACTAAGTAGGGAGTAACAGTGAGTACTTTATAATACAGCCCGCGACTTCTTAATTAGTGGGTAACTATAACACAACTAGAGTGTAGGTAGATACTAAGGAGGGAGTAACAGTGCTCACTAACAGTACTTACTGTCCTTATACTTGAATGATCATGGATGTGGATGTGTCATGTTTCTTCTGGTTGATAAATAATAAAGCATTTTCTAACTCTCTGAATGACTCATTATTGTGGATGTATTACTGTATAGTTTTGCCCTTGGATGACAGAACTAGACTTTCATAGATGTGCATTTTAGAGAGGTAAGTTTACTACCAGCCAGCCATTTTTTGGCAAATTTCCACACTCCATTTCTCACCTATCCAAAACCATACAATTAATTAATGAATAATAAATATCAGAAATAGAGGTGAAATTTCGCTGCTGACACATTGAAAAAAATAGATTGCAACAATTGTGCTCATATTGTAGCCTACATTAGACTATTTAATTTATAGTGTAGGCTACCAGAAGTTACACTTTAAGTCCGGGCAAAGTAGCAGGTAATTGTACAGGAGTTACGCTCCAAGACACGACCTAGTTATACTGTAAAATGCGCTAATTAGTGGCGGAGTGAGCGAGAGTTACTGTGTAATTTGGTGTAAAGTATGACAGGAGTTACGTGCTAAGATGCAGCCTAGTTAAGCTGTAAAACAGCGAGAGTTACCCTGTACTTGTGTGGAAGTTGGTGTGAAGCAGGAGGTAAGTTACGCACTAAGACACAGCCTAGTTACACTGTAAATGCACAGGGGAAACAGGGGGGGATGTCAGCCGCAGTTACTCACTACTTATGTGAAATAAGCGGCAACCTATGCGGCAAGAGAGCGCTAGTTACGCTGTAAATTGCGGGCCGTATTATGTAGTGCTACCTTTTTCATATACTTGCATTGTTGTTGTTGCATTGTTTTGGTATATTTTGATTATAATCTTAGTATTATAATTTTTTTTATCGATGTATTGGATTAAATTCTGTCGGCCATGACAGTTGATATGAACATGCATCCAAGAAAAATTAAAACAAACAGTTAAACAAGCGGTGTGATGGAGCAGCTCACCCTACAGCAACCAGATGCTTTATTTGTCTTTATCTACTTTCCATTAAGATGCAGCTACAAAATAGGAGCTGGTGTGAAAATGAAGAAGTAAACTCTGGCCTTTGACATGAACCATCATCGAGGAGGACTGTCAGCCATGTGGAGTCTGTGGTGTAATTCATGGCTCTTGAACGTTCCTCTCTCAGCGTGGCCTCTGTTGTTATTTTTCTCTCCCTCTTCATCCATCCCTTCATCCATTTTTCATTAGTGGCTCCATCCTAATGCCGATGCTCTCCGTTCAGACGGGTGATTGTTCTAACGCGACTGTGTTCCACCAGTCAGTCTCTGCACTCCGCTGTGTCTATTATTACTTACCCAGAAGGCAACACTGTGGCGCGGGTGAGAGCAATTTAGCGCCTTTTAATGCAAAGTGTTTACCAATGTGTGGGAATCGGCGCGATCGATGGAGCATCCCTGTTTCTCTAAACGTCTTTTAACACTGCGCTCGCTCTCAAGCCTGTAATTGTTTCTCTGAGTTTTGTGGAAAATCAATCCAGCAATGATTAGATCCCCCACCCCTCCCTTCTTGACCTCCTCTTCTCTTAAAAGTCCCAGCATGCTCCTGGGTAATATGTAAACATAATGTTTGTCAGACCTGAGTAGGACCAAGGGTTAAATACATATACTGTATATATATTTTCATGAACTACATTTCACTATATGGGCTTAAACATGGATGGAGAAATTATTATAAAAAGCATTCCTGTTTTGTTTCAAAATCCCTTGATTTGATGATCAGTCATATATTTTTTTCCCGGTTAATTTGACGAATTATAACAAGCGACATTCCAATAAGATAACATAAGAGGGGAAGGGGAAATTTAGGCTACATACAACAGCAGGTCTCAACGAATAGAATGAAATGTGTATTTAAGAAAACAAGGACTATGTTGAAAACAAATTAAATAAGAATGGGGACTTAAATATGAAACTTGGTCTGACAACATAGAAACTGGCTCATTCTGCTATAACTTCAGTTTTATGTTTAACACACAGGCAAATCTTGTGACCTTTCGGCTTGTGACCACTGGTATGACCTGATCACACATTTATATGTATATATATGTGTGTGTGTGTGTGTGGTTAGAGACGCCCTGAAAAGATCTGGCAGAAATCTGCTGATTAGTGGGAGAGTGTCTCCTGCAGTGGCTTGGGGTGCTGGGTTGTTCTGGATGGAGAAACATGTTACAAAATCAGCAAATAGCACTTTTTGCTGATTGCTGATATATATTTCTGTTTTTAAAACGGTGGAGGAGGAAACATTAGCTCACAGCCTGAAAAACACAGCCCTTTAGAGCCTCAGTTATTTGCCCTGAAGAAGCATCTCTTCCTCTTTGAAGCCTGAGAATCGCAGCTAAACGCTCAGTTTGCTTCAGATTTCAACTCCACAGAGTCTGAAGAGCCGATGTATTCCCCCTTTATGCTGCGAGACAGGAGAGGATTTTCCATCCTCCTGTCGACATGACCTTCTTTCTCTCCGTGATTGTCTCCAGGAGCTTTCAGCGCTGTGACTGCAGGACTTTCAGGGTGTTTCAGCACAAAAGCTCTGGAATAATGCCTGTAAAATAAGTCTTTTCTGGCAACATGGATACCTCCTGAGGACAGGATGACTGAGGGGGGAGGGGGGAGGCATAATTGAAGGAGCCTTTGAGGATTTTTAAAAAGAAGCAAAACTGAGGCAAAACCAAGTGTGTTGGAGAAATGTTCTACTCCCCCGTGGTTTGAAATACTCCACGTCCCTTAGAAGACGGCATGCAAATGTCCGGTGTGTGCTGTAAGCCCAAGTGAGAAATAGGAAGGATGGTCAGAGGTAGGAGGAGCCAAATGTTTCTGCACCTGCTGGTTTTTCACTCATGTAAAAGTGGCTTGATATTGTAATAGAACATGAGCACCCCTGACCAAATCAAAAGCTTTGTTGGCCAGAACACACTCAGAACTATCAAATGATCATTTTACCTGTGTTAGTGTGATGTAGTTCCCTGTGTGTGGCTCCAGGCTGTGTGTGTGTGTGCTGCCCTGCCCCCTCTGACACAGCGGGTCGCAGAGAGAAGTGCAGAAGAAGACGGTGAAAACGTCTTCATCAGAAACAGAATTGGTGAAGGAGCAAGAGAACTTTGATATTGCACAAACAAATAGGAAATCTACATGTATTATCCTGAATTCTTCGGTAGATAATGTGATGGTTTCTGTCTGGGGATGACATTATTGAAAGAGAATCAAATCGTTTGATATTGAGTATCTTGTCATTGTCATTGTCATTTGAAGCCAAAATTAAAATCAAAAATAAAATGTTTTAATCGCATAGCCCACACGCTGACTTCCAAGACTTACTGTAATGGATGCTAATATGTTGACCAGGATCTGACCTGTCATGCACCTGAGCTCTGGTCTCGTCTTTTTCAGATGTTTCCTCTTCATTGCTAAACAGAGTTAGAATCCATGGTTTAATGAAATGACCAGAGAAGCTCGGATGACATCACAGACAGAGGGGGCGTGGCTTCATCTCAGCTCTGGAGGCCACGACTCCACTGTGTCTTTACAGAAACAGTTGATTTGGTTCTTTGTTAATGTTAAAATAGTTTTATATGTTTTATCAACATGATGATTTGAATTTGTTTCAAACTTTGGCCTTTGACAATTTGTTCTGATGTTGGAAGTTAAAGCTTTCTCAAACTTCTCCAGGATTTGTCGTGAATGAAACAAACCCGGCTGTGATTTAAATGTTGACTTAGGTTTTCAGTGGCTGATGTCTGATTATGATTCTGTCAGCAATTTTTTGTCAGACTACCAAAGCCTAAAAGACGAAGAATTAAAAAAAATGGATGAATTGTTTCGCGCTGGCGCAGGTTGGTGTGTGAGAGCAGCTGAACAGTCCAGAATTCATACAATAGATAATAGAGCCTACTTTATTTTTCTAAATTGGATGTGATTTCCTATTGCTGCTGATTAGCATACAAGCCCTGGCAGCACCACAATAGAAGCTCTGTCTTCAGGGCTGTGTGCTAAAGGGAAGCGCTCTCTAAAAACGTCTTAGAACAAAAATGTCAGTTTTACAAAGTTTTTTCTCCTAAAACAGACAAACGCTGTAAAAAAACATGAAATTACAGTGATCAGAAGCCAGTGGTGCTGGCGAAGTTGTAGCATTGCACAAATCAAGATGAATAAAACAAATCTTGAGAGAAAATCTTGATACACAATAACTCCAGTAACAGTAAGGCAGTGAGATCTCACTGATAATGACAAACTGATGTGTTCAAGGAGGACTGATACAGTATGTCAACTTGGACTGAGACACTGAGTTTTGATTATTGATTACATCATCATCCAATTCTGTGTGTGTTAGGGTGTTTGTCTTTTTGTTTGGATTATTTCCGTCACCATCATCATATCGCTCAGTGGCCTTTGTGCCTTTCTGAGCGTGGCGTGTTTTATTGTCTCGTGGTGTTAACACTGATTTAAACTCTATTGTTCCACTGAGACCTAAGCAACAAAGAAAAGACTATTGAAATCATTGACAGGCTGTTGATCCCTTATTTCCTCTGTGAACACCATTACACCAACCACATGAGCCCCCTCCTCTCACCCACATCTGCCCTTCCCACTGCGTGCTCACTCCCCCCTCCACCCCCTCTGGCTCTTCGCTGGGCATTAACTATTTAAATTGTTTGCCTTTTTAGACACGCCAATTGTAACATGGCTTTCAGAGACATAGTAGATAATGAGTTTCTACTTTGGGGTGTTCCCATCGAGACAACACAGGAATAGATCTCTCTCTTTCTCCCTCCCTCCCTCTCTTCTCCTCCTTTTCTTCTATTTTCTTTTTTTTCTCTTTCTCTTTCTTCCTGTTCTCCTTCACTGGCTCTCTGACAACCGGCCTCTTATTCTTTCATTAGCAGAAAATACACAGAGTGAAAAAATGTACGAGGGAGTCATTGTCTGTGAGTCGCAGGCTTTTAACCGTGTGTGTGTGTGTGTGTGCACCTTGAGGGCTTAGTGCAAATGTAGAATGTGTTGTTAATGAGAAAGCACTGAGCTAGGAAACTAAACAAGCTCGCTAATCTCTGCTCGTCTTTTCTCTGTGATTTGTGAGTGAGCACGTGGTGAGGCTGTCAAACATCAGTCTGACGACTCGCTGTAAAAAGGAAACATCTCACTCTTCTACACTTAACTCACTACTGACCTCAGATATGTCAGTCAGGACACTGTGATGACCAGTGATGACGATCTTTCTTTAATGCCAAAACTCATATCAAATCAAATTGTCAGAGTCTCTCTGGAGACATATCCTTCCTGTGTGATGCCATCAATGGCTAAATACATAGCCACTCTTTGAGTTGTAAGTGAACAACCGTTACAACAGGGTTTTGCATTAGTTTGACGACGTCTGTGTTCACACTGAGATATTTCAGTTCAAAAATTTCTAATTTGTAATTGTACATTATCCATTTGAGCACAACAGAGAGGTTTGGAAACACTGTACAGTGCATTTTATTTTGAAAACTCTGGGGTTGTGATTTTGAGATAATTGGGTCAAACTTTTTCCTGATGATCTAAGTGCAGCTGATGGTGTGTTACAGATGTGTAAAAAAAAAGAAAGAAACATGACTCCTTTGGATTATTTACTCTTTTTTTTTTTACTTATTGTCCTCAGCTTTATTAAAATGACCCAACATGACATTAGTGTGAGTGATAATGCATTTAAACTCTATAGGAATTGAGACTTCTCTGATGTTTTTGCTTTGAATAGTTTGACCGACTGTGTTACTCGTTTCTCCACTGATGAGGAAGAGGACAAAGAGAGAGAAAGTGCTGACAAAATGTATCTCTTTAGAGAAAACAAGCTTCTTCTGATGTCCATTTGACAGTAAGTAATAATTTTCTGTAATTTGAAAATTTAACTGGATGTTTCTCATCACTGATGCAAATGAAGCATCAGAAAGGTTTCGTGCAGACTGAGCCACAATGAAATGTTTCTGTTTTCAGACCATCAATGACTGTTGAGCAAAAACACAATATTATCAACTGGTTTGATGCAAAATGTGTAGAAGGGCAAGGAAGGAGGGACAGGGTTGGTGGGTGGGGGGAGACACAAGAAGCATGGTGGGTGTGAAAAGGTAAAGAGAGAGTGCCAAAAGAGAGTGAGGGGGGGGGTCTTATGGGTTTGGAAAAGGTGAGAAAGCAGCACAGAGGGAGACAGAGATTAGAACTGACGGCAGACAGAGGCCAACACAACACAGAGAATAAATCAGTCATAAAGATGAGAGCGGGATGAAAGACGAGATGAACACAGCTCAGTCGTCGTGTCACTGATTTGCTCCGTCAGTCAAACTCGTCTGTCGACTCTTTGAAAACGCTACAAATAGCTAAAGGTCCCTAACAAGCTCAGAGCCTCCATCTAAAGCTGCAGAGAGCAAAACGTCCTTATGCTCCCTCATACATAACCTGTGTATGTGTGGCTGCATGTGCAGTGTGTGGTGGAGCCTGACTCACTTAGAATGACTTAGAGAAAGTAATTTAGATAAACTCTAGAATAAATTATCAAAATTTTTGGACAGGTTCGAAAATGAGCTTCCCCGTTGTAATTTGTATAAAAATGGTAAAAATTCTGTATTTTTTCTTTATTAATTTCCAATTTACTATGGACATACATGTCTGCTCTTATTGCTCTTCTTGATCATGGCACATGGCACTGTAAGCCTTAAAACAACATTACTTGCTTTTTAGTTTTTAGTATTTTTATTTGAACTTTGTATCATAATCTACCTCTGTATTATAATCTATTTATTGCACTCACTGCACTTCTTTTCTTTTCTTTTTCATTTTTTTTCTTCATGTATGTCATTGATACTGTTGTGTACGTATGTATGAACAAGGCAGTTGTTTCTTCCTGCACTACTTGCCCAAGACAAATTCCCCTCACGGGACAAATAAAGTTTATTTGACTTGATTTGATTTGACATGCATATATGTACATATACATAAATATGTGCATTCTGGGATGGATACATATTTCAGTTAAAGACATGACAGTACATTAAATGGTTCTATTTTTATTATATACCTACTGGTTGTTCTCATTTCAGATTTACATATATTTGATATGTAAATATGATGTTGTCATATTTTATAATGTGTTTGTATTACCATAACATACTGAATAAAATTTTAATAATACAGTAAATAATATAAATTTGACAAAATAACTAATTGATTAAAACAAACAAACCATTTAAAACCAATAATTAAATGATGAGAAATAATAGTAGGTTTAATTGTGATCGGTTCCTGTTGATGACAATAAAACGATGAAGCAGTTGATTAAAAACTCATTATTGTCTTTGAGATTCTTCTTTTTTTTCTTCTCTTCTTCCCCTCTTTGTCTTTTTTTTGGTTTCTGCCACTCCTGCCCTTCCCCCGTCCTCCTTCTTTTACTTTCCATGTCTCTGCCCTTCACCCCTGTCTCTTGTTCTCTGACCCACACATTTGATTCCCTCTGATTTCTTGTCAGAGACACAGCGATCTCACTAATGGAGATTTAAATCACTGGTGGCACTAGAGCTAAAAAAAAAAAAAAAAAATCAAATCCGTGACTCTCCCTCCGTCTAGTTCACTTTCTGAATCTCTTTTCTCCACCACAACATATTTCTGCCGTCATTTTATTTCAGTTACTGCAGCTCATGCAGAGCTCGGAGCAACATGTACATTTTCTGCAGGTTAATTTTAATCCCATAAACTGATCTCTAAAACTGGATTTGTACCTCAGCAGCAGGATCACAGGTTTTTTCTCTCACCTGTTTGTGATAGAGAAGCTTGTTACCACCAAACAAAATGTAATAAATGCACAAGATGACAATAAAATAATATATGAAACCTGTTAGAAATTAGAACTATTTCATTCTGTTTCTTGACACTGATCAGTCCCAATATTGAGATCAATTACCAGTGTTGATGTCCAGTCCACACATACAGTATGTGTGTGACATTATGTAAATATGCTTCCATCCTAAAGCTGTCTATTGGTTTTACCTCTGGCAGCATCTTATTGAATACATTTACACAATATAATGTATAATTTGATGCCATGCAAGAGTGAAGAGTTTGTCTCTAATTCACATTTTCTTGAAACTTGTTTTGTTTTGGTGAAACGAAGCAAAACGGAGGTGTTGATTAGGAAGAGGAGGAGGAACATATGGTCCTGTTTAACGATTTCTCTCATTTGTCTTGTTTCTACATTTGTCCCAGAGACAGGTGAACAAGGAATAATGAAACAATGTTGTTGAAAAATACTCAGCAGCAGCCATCATGCTGTCTTTAGGTCATGCAGAGATCCACAACGTCTCAGTGGCACCTCGACTGGATGTCCTCAAACTCACTGAAAACACTCGCTTGGACTTGGAATCATGGACGAACTGATTAGATATTGTTCGTTGGTGTGACCTAAGAACAAAAACACTTTTTAGCCCAGTTAAGACTTCACAGATTTAGATGGTTCTAGATGTCACTGCCTTCAGTCACCTTCTTATAACTGTGGCCTTCAGCGTTAAGCAGCTGCTGTCAGGTGGTCTCAACCATCAGATATTTTGACCATGAAAGCACAACGTCCTCCAGACAATGATGACCGATCAATGTTCATTCTGTCTTGGCCTCCAGCTCCACTCCTTTCATCTGTTCCAAAGCCAGCAGGAGGCTTTTCCATTGCCTCCTCTAACCTGTCAGGTGCAGACCTCCTCTTCCTCACCGCTGTCCCCAGAGCTGTGAGGGTCGTCCACAGAGACTGGGCTGGGAAACTTCCACTAGAATACCCAGTCCTCCTTTATCTCTGCACTCTGTCCTGACACTTAAGGTTCTTGTTCTTTGAGGTCTAATCACATCACCTTCTCATGAGGCCGATCATCTTTTTTTGCAGACTCAGACCATATGACGATTTCCAGTCTAAGGGATGTTAGTACAACTTGGGGGGACTGAGGCTTCCTTCATCTCCTCCTCTCCATCTTCTCAGACTATTTCC